>JAODKL010000051.1:1781350-1804480 GCA_026780765.1 Petrocephalus schoutedeni
ATTGACTGCGGGGCAGAAGTTGGACCAAACAATCCAATTAGCAGATCCACTTGCATCGGAGCCCCCGCGGTTCATGGAACGGTCGGCATCTAACAACACGGGGCCAGGCCTCGTTAACCTTACGGCTGTCATGACGCACTCTGTTGCCAAGGGTGGAAACCCATCTCATCGCATAAACCAAAGATCACCCTCTCCCAGGACCCCAGAGCAGAAAGCAGAGCTGTATGCACCTTCTGTTCTTCTTAACCTCACCCAGGTTCCAGATTGGGTCCATTATGTTGCCCCTGCTGTGAGCACAATCAGATCTACTCAGTTCAGTGGAGATGCCATCACCTCGAGTGAAACGCAGGCCAAATCTGATCACCTCCGTCACCCAAACAAGCAGCTACAGTGTGTTCTGTAGCTCAACTAGTAGAGCACCACGCCAGCACTACAAAGGTTATGGGTTCAAATCCCTGAGGATACAAAAATGTTGTAAGCTGTTCAAGCACTACAAGTTGCTTTGGATAAAAGTACCATGTAAATGTTGTGTGAGCAGGACAGGGCCACTGTCCCTCTGGGGAGGGAGAGTCAGATGACTGCATTTATCAGGGCTAATTTGGTCCACCTGCTCCTTGTTCCCTGTGGGTCTATAAATTGGCACTTTGTGGTGTTTCTGCCTGCAATAATGCGACCTGGAGTGTCGCTGTCCCGCTGAGAGGCTCTTCCCGAAGAAAAGAACACCCCTGTCTGAGATCCATATGAGAAAGCGGAACAGAACTGGCCTTAAAAGCCTAGAGGCTTGCATTTTTACTTTTTTACTTTCATAAAAAAAGAATGCCTCTTCCCTCACTGCAGTTTCCTTCTGAATTTCATAAAATTTCATTACTCTTCATTATTGGCCTTATTCATCATCTCTGACCTTTTTATGATCAATGCTTTGGGTCATTTCAGAACGGTTATTGTGTAAATACAAATGAGTTTTATTTCACTGAATTGAAATTAATCTAATGAGTGATATAAGCTTTATTTTGAGAAGGGGTCTCCAACTCTGGTCCTGGAGTGCAACTATCCAGTACAATTTCTATTCTACCTGGCTTCTGATGAGCTGTACCTGTTCCTGGCATTTACCTAAGGACTGGTGTGGCTCATCAGAAGCCAGGTAGGACTGAAACCCTACTGGATAGTAGCTCACCAAGACAGGAATTGGAGACCCTGCTTTCCAGACACACTTCCTCTCCTGTTGTATTTTATGAGATGCCAGAACTTTGTAGTATTTCTGCTGAAGTCAGATACCTGCTCCTGTTTCTTCTGAAGACCAGGCCATTAGCGGGAAGAGAACCCAGAACCTGTATCTAAACGCATGTAACACAAGGCAGCCAGGAGGCCAGACAATGATCTGGAGAAGATTATATCTACCATAGGGAAGACAAACTCATCACAAACTGTCCAGCTGAGTGAGCAGATATACACTGAATGGTCAGTTTGTTAGGTACCCCTATGCAGTACTCAGTAAGCACCACTTCTGTTCAGGAGGTTCAGGAGTTTGGCATTCAGAGAAGCCATTCTGCACATCAACCTTGTGCCAAGTTCGTATTTTTGCCCTAGTGTCCTTTGTGTTAGCTTTAGTCTGACCGTCCTCCTCTCATTAAGATGTTTTCACCCACAGAAATGCCATTGACTGGAGACCTCCATCTTCATCACACCATTCTGTTCAGACCAATGTTCCCAAGCCTTGTCCTCGGGGACCCCTAGACAGTCCACATTTCTGCTCTCTCCCAGCTCCCAACAGTCCTCTACCAGGTATTTGGTGTTCTTGATCTGCCAGGAGCTGCAAGAAAGCAAAAATGCAGTCTCTCTGGTAGACATTAGTCTAGACATTGACTGTGTCCGAATTCAGGGGCTGCATCCCTATAAGGCTGCGAATGCGCCACAACGGTGCTGCTCCCTTCGAAGAGTGGTCAATGAAGCCTGCGTCCTTCAAAAGGCCACACAATGCATTGTGGGATATGTTGGGCTCAGCAAAGGGATGCATTCCTAGGCCGCATTTGAAGGAGCCTTGTTGTGCCACTGTGACACATTCAGTCTTCAAATGCATTGTTAGAAAGATACATCCCAGGAATTAGGACGCTGTTTACACATGTGGAAGGCACTGGTCCTGCCATGACCGACACTACATTATATCACATTCAGAATTGCTTAAATCACACACACATTAGCCATCCTAATATTTAGCTACACAATAACTGGGTCTGTTCAGCTGCAGTCATATGGCTAGCTGTTTGGAGGACCAGACTGTTTGATATTGGCAGGCAGCTATGTCTTAGAACTGATTGAGGAGACTCACCATGACACCACGTGGCATAAGAAAGTTATGGAAATTGGCGGTCATGATGTTAATTCTTCTTCATTTATAACGCCGAGCACTGCAATCCAGGGCTTAAACTAGTTTTAAAAATCTTGAGCCTCGTCCTAATTTTGTCACTTGCTGCATAGCCAACACACCGCTTAAAAATACATAAATGTACAACCATCGCCGTTAATTTATAATGCAGAATAAGGGAACGTCAAGCGTGTCAGGAGCATACTGTCTATGGGCAGGGATAGCGCTTCCGAAGTCCCCGGAAGGCCATGGAAGCGGCGCTTAACTGGAAATGCTCTAGTAACAACCGCATGAATGCGTACAGACACACGGAAAACAATCCATTGATGAACACTAAAGGAAAAAGGTTTTAGCAACAACGTGGCGGCTGAAACTAGTATCCCCTCCCAGCTACCATTAATGTAATCCAGCACTGCATGTCGTCTCCGGGGATCAGCATTTGGAAAACGCCTGCTAAAAGCCCACAGTGCAGACGAGCAGCGTGGCTTCCCTAGGGCGTCTGTTCACTATTCTAGTGAGCATTCAGTGGGCATCTAACAGACAGCGGAGCGTCCCAAGCCTGCACGCCCAGCCCCCGGCAATGAGCCGCTCAGCCCTGGCGCTGTACACGGGGTGAGCTTTGGGGAGCGATTCCTTGTTTGTTATGGGGAAAAAGTGCAAAGAAGGAAAGAAAGTAACCAACCACATAAAAACATACAAACACGGAGTTTAGTTTAAATATGCACAATCATTGTATTAGTCGCTGAGCTAAACGGCTCCCTGGGTTTTGGTGCAATTTAAATATGACGTTAATTTTCTGCGATGTTTTTTCCTTTTTACCAAGTCTGTTCCTTGGTTCAGACCGACGGTTATTAGATGCAAATTAACAAACATTCGCCGCCTCCAATTAACGCAAAGCATTAGGTTACTAAAAGCTATATGAGTATTGTCAAGATAAACTACGGAACGATAAGTCAGT
Source organism: Petrocephalus schoutedeni (assembly GCA_026780765.1). NCBI lineage: Eukaryota > Metazoa > Chordata > Actinopteri > Osteoglossiformes > Mormyridae > Petrocephalus > Petrocephalus schoutedeni. The sequence continues at coordinate 1,784,671 of JAODKL010000051.1, forward strand.
GACATTAATATTGATGCTTTTACTTTTCTTCTACAGCAACTTAGCTTCGGAATAGACCAGCGCGGTCTATAATATCCAGACAAGTTAGCGTCAGTGAAACCTGGTTTCGGGTATATGCACCTTAACCTGGATATTAAACCAAATCCTGCCACTCCACCTGCCGTTTTTTTAAATCCTCATCATTGGACATCATTGCAGGAAGATTTAAAAAAAACCGTGAAAGCGACTCACCTCTTACGCCGAAAGTCGCAGATGAAGGGTGCGCAGCCGGAGGGAGATGATGCCGGTGAAGCTCCGGTCCGAAATGACGGGCGAGCGGGGGGTGCAGCAGGACGTGCGGCTCCGGGCGCCTCTAATCTCCTTTCAGCTTAACATCTCTGCCTCATCCACCCCCCCTCCCCAACGCTCCCCTATCGCACTTCTCAACCGATCGAGGGGGATTCACGTTTAACATCACTGGAACGACTCTCAGGGATAATTCATGAAAAAAATGTACAGCTAGATTAAATTGCTTCCAACGCTGAGTGTGATGATAAATGGAAGTGTCGCCATCTGTTGACGAACTTGTGTTATAAAGTCGAATTTTTTGTGACGACGAATCGGACAGACTGCTCGATTTAGCGATTTTGCTGGGAAGACCAGAGGCCAAGTAACTGGGGAAAAAAGCTCAAATTATAATCATGTCAGTGTACGAAATATTTGTCAGACATGAAAATCAGCGTCGCCAGACTCACGCAGTATCAGAACATCATTCGTGCAATAATGTAATATTTTTGTTTAGGAAATGCTTTGATCCGTTTAATTTTCCTAATGTACAGTTCTGCTTTGTATAGATGTAGTAACTCGTAGCCATTAATTAAACTCATTCAAACCTTTACAGAATGCCTGACCATGATTCTGTCCCTTGACTGTGGAATGTAATTGGCATGTCAGTAAAGTGCGGTAGGGAGACACCTGGTGGACAGATGGATAAATTGCAGGCTGTCATTTGACATGGGTCTGCATGGGTAGTGTGAACAGGACTATTTCACAGAATTAGATACTATACTAGTGCCCTGCGATGGGCTGCCCCCCCATCCTGGGTTGTTCCCTGCCTCGTGCCCGTTGCTTCCGGGATAGGCTCCGGACCCCCCGCGACCCTGAACAGGATAAGCGGGTTGGAAAATGGATGGATGGATGGATACTATACTATTACGCTTTGTGGAGTTTACTTTGGCCTCCTTGGTGTTTGAACTAAAATCCCCAAATGTTTTTGCTCATGATGCTGTCTTGGTCCTGTGAATCCTCAGCCAGGCCTCATTTCACACCCCTAGCAGCTGGTTAGATGGACACCAGCTTCACCTGTGCAGATGGTAACATCCGTGTACCACACTCATGCAGGGCGTGACATTTTTTATGCATGCATTTGTTCATGACTGGTAGTTTCCCTTCGGAACACCCCTGACAGCACCTTGTTTGTTTTTCACAGAATGTGTCAGACAGACCCTTTATAGGTCCTGGGGGGCCTTTAGGCCACACCCCCAGACTAAGGTCTGACAGGCCATTCCCCTAGTGAGCATGGGGTCCCACTGCAGTGTCACCATGGCAACCATGAAAAGTGTCAGGGTGGAGGGCGGTGGCCATAGCAGCAGCTGCATCTTCTGCTCCATACTCAGATCCCTGACATGATCTCAAGTAGGCTCTCCTGCTACCGTGGCCAGGCATGGGCATAGAGAGCCAGAAAGAGCCAGCCACCTGATGCACAGCATTGTCATGGCAACAAAGGCTCTTCCACAGTAAGATCACGTGTTTCTAAGGTAAACTGCAGACTTGTCAAATCTGACAATATTATCGGTAACGGTTTCAGACAAGGGACCTGGTGCTGATTATTGCATTTGCCAAGAAAGTAGGCTTAGGCTTTGAGTTCAGCATAGTAGCCTATGTGTCTGATACAGTTAAAAAAAAAAAAAAAAAAACTGCATTTATTTTTAACTCCTCCTCCAGTATGCAAAGTTAGGCTTTCAGTGCATGCAAATGTCGGTCGTAATGTCGTAACGGTGGTATATAGCTAGAGTTTAGGGCAAGTTCTTCACTACTGATACATGGAGAACATAATACTTTACGAGTTTACACGTACGTGATTGTACACAGCCCACGACATGTTTTAAATTATGATTAAATCTGGGCCACCAATCGATTATTCTTCCACAGAGATTAAAGAACGATGATCAGCACCTCTAATCAGCACTGCGATCCCCCCAGCAAGTGTTAACACTGACAACCGTATAGTGGGCTGTCCATATCGTTTTTACAAGCTTTCACGGGTTCTGCTTAAAAAAAAAAAATTAGGTGCCCAACTTGGTGCCATGTGTACATGTGTGGGAAGGTGTTGGGCTCAATATCATTGGTCCCAATATTTTAAAATTAAAATAGCCTATCACTTATTACCAGCTCTAGCCCATGGATATTTCTAAATCATAAATGTACAAACTGTAATGAGGTTTGTTCTCAGATTTTGGAAATGTCTTTACAAAGTCCAAAGTGTCTCTCAAAAAAAAAAAAAAAAAACTTTTACATAAAATGTAAATTTGAAGACTGATGAAGAATACACTTGGAATACAGTGTCGGCAGCAGCCGGTTTCATTATCATACATTTACATAATACAGAAACAGAAACAGGAAGTCCTGACTGGGAGGGGGTGTCATGTGACACACCACATCACAGCATGCTTCCTGTTCTATACTCCGTCACATGGCATGCCTGGGCGTCAGCCCGAGGGCCCACCGGGAGTGCTCAGCTCATCTTCTTGCGTTTGCGTTGCCGCCTCGGTTGGTCGTATTTCACCAGAGGCAGTTCCAGGGCGGCCAGCCGGTGCTCCTCCTCCAACCCAGCCATGTCCGCCCCACCGGAGCGCTTGCTGAGCCTCAGGCCCATGGACTTGGCCACCTCCACCATCCTGTAAGATCGAGGACAGAGCAGTCAGGAGACGTGACCTGTAAGGGTACCGAGACATGTACTGGTACCAAATCAGTATACATTTCCGCTTCAGTGTCATTGTACCCCGTAACGGCGCATTACGAAACCTGCCGACATCTCCCCAGCACAGACACATGGAGAAAGGGGCTGAACGAGACTCTGATAAGCTCACTCGGGAGCGGTCCTCATCAATGGTGATCCTAGGATTGTTTGAAGGTGGGGTGCATAACCAGGGCCATATTTCATACACAGGTGACACACTTATCATTAGCCAATAAAGCGTCTTGAATCGGTGCGTGATGGGGGACGTGGGACTTCAGCCAATCAGCTTTCAGCTAGGGCCTGTGCCCCTGTGGCCCCGCCCCTGTCCGACAGTGCCCAGGTTGTCGGCCACTGTGCAGCAGCCACTGTACCGTCAGCAAAGTCCCGAGATTCAATCACGGGGGGCTTCACAAGGAGGCCGGAGGGTTAACTCAAACCGCAGATCCCGCTGCTCCTTCCTTACTTGGTGTCGCTCATGCCCAGGTCGCGCTGCAGCAGGGTCAGGTCGGCCGTCTGCCGGCCCACGTGGAGCAGCAGGGCCAGGCAGTAGGCGGCCAGCTTCACCTGCATTGACTTCGGCACCATGCTCTGGAGCCTGTTAGGCAGAGAGGCGCCTCCTCACAAGCCCGTCCTCAGAGACGCAGCCGACAAAAGTGATAAACCCCGGCGCGGCGCAGCGAAGCTCAGGGGAGGACAAACTCACCGGCCGCTGTTAAACACCTCGACGGTGAAGGACTTCATTATATTATTCTGGACCACACGGGGGCAGCCTTCCTCAAAAGCTGCAAGGGGGCAGAATCGCAGATTATAAAAGAGGGTTAAAACGGGACATAAATGACACCCAGGATGACCTTAAATGAACTGAAGGTGTCAGAGTGCAGAGATGGCAGTCCCCCAATCCCAGCCGCCAAATCCCACCTCTACGGCTCACATGACTCTTCTGGTGGGACAGTCGGATGAGCTGGCTGATGTAGTAGGCGCAGCGAGCTTGGCGTTCCCGCCCCTCTGTGTCTGCAGGCAGGGTCTGCAGCAGCAGGAGGACCGTCTTGGGTCTGAGAACGAGACAGAAGCCGTCAGCGGCCTGCAAACAGCTGACGGCCGGAGTGGCCGCACGCCGAGACGGACGGCTCCGCGCGACTCACCTGCCCTCCTCCGCCATCTTCCCCAGCTCCTCCGGGGAGAGCTCCGCTAGCTTACGGCCCGCTTCCTCTAGGGCGACGTACTCCGCCGGGGACAGGACTGGCGTGAAGATCAGGAGGGCTGACTGACTTCTACGTGGCACGAAGGACGCGGGACACGTGACCTTCTTCTTTAACCAGGTCCATGCGTCTCAGTAAAAACTAAACACTGATCAACCTTCACTGCCTACACTGCCTCTCAGCAGCATGTGGGTAAGGGGCAGCTGCAGCTAATAGGCTTGTGGGGTATGACAAAATTATTAGTAATTGATAACAGATACTAAACACAGGGTTACCTTTCTAACAGGGATTAACCAGTGATTATCACCTCTGTGAAGGAAGTAGACTTAGGTGACATACAAAGTAAAATAACAGAAGGGTTTAATGTCTGGCTTTCAGTTCAGCCTTCCAACAAAAATTCCTGATTAAGTTAAAAAAAAAAAAAAAACACAATAGCTGTTATTTATTTGACCTCCTTCTATGGTACGTGAAAATAGACTATCATGGTATACAAACATCCCTTCATTGCTACTGGTACACAGAGAGCATATAACTGTCTACGGTGGTGTAAAAAGTTTGTAAACCGCGACATGTTTCTAAGCCACAATTAAATCTGGGGAACGGCCTTTTAGCAGATTCTGTAGGCAGTTCTCACGCTCTCATGTAAGTGCTCTGCTTGTTTTCACGTGTCTGTGCGCTTATACATGTATGTGAAAAGCCACACGGACACTCTCCCCTGCAGAAATGGCATTAACCGACACAGAGAGCGATGGATGTGTAGAAAGGATACGGTCATCGAAGGGGTAGACGTCCTCGGTCCGGGCAGCATTGGCGTAGCAGGGCGGAAGGTGGGGCATGATGTCATTCTGTGCCTCTGATTGGACCACATCCTGCTCCAGGGCTGAGGGAGCACAAAACAACCACACATTGCACTGGTGCCATGGAAACCTGGTGCACGTGGGTACATTCCTTGTCACAACACCTCACGGTATACAAGCCACAGTGGGAATTACGTGAGAATGAGTTCAGGTCCAGAAAGTAAAAGATTTTGTTTCAACCAACCAGTTGAGTATAAAGAGTCACAGTCAGAGTACTCACCTGGTTGGTTGAAACAAAATCTTGGTCTGGATTTTTACTTCCAGCACCTAAACTATCCATCTCTGGGAATGAGAGGCAGGCTGAGAGCATGTGACCGCTGTGTATATATATGTGTGTATCCCAGCTACCTTCCACGCCCTTCTGCTCGATGATGCTGTCAGCCGCCTTGGTTACGGCGTGGTGCAGAGCCTCACTGCCCACTAGGTTCATCCTCCTGGAGTTCAGGGCCCGTTTCTGCTTGCTGGTACCGAAGGCCTCGATCAGAGAGTCCACCTGCAAGGATTGGTGAGATGTAAAGGCCAATGAAAGAGACACAGGCCAATCAGCAACCAAACACAGAATAACAAAAGAGACAGGTACCTTCTCCCTGTAAGACGTGGCTGTGCTTTTTGAGGTCTTGTCCTCAGGTACAGACTCCCCTGTAACATTATAAACAGAAAACGGATTACGACTCGCACAGCAGATGGAAAATCCAAACAGTCTGTTGTGGTTCTGCTTAAATACCTGGGATTACAGGCTGCATGGTGAAGAGCTGAGCACTATGCACCTCCATGTGCTTGGTGTTCTTGTAAAGGACCCCCACATAATACCTGCGGATAAAACAAACGGCATATATCAAACATGGAATTAGCAATATTACACCTTTTAACCAGTTTTCAAAAGGTATTTAAATCAGACGCTCAAAATTCCGGTATCACGGCATGACAGAACACTTGTGTTTACGTCGCTAAAACATTTGAGGACGTACTTGCAAAGGGTGTTACATTTCAGCGACTCGGGTCCGAAGTTATTCGCAACATAAGTCAGTCTGTCGGTTTCAGCCGCCTACAAAAGGGTAACAATTAGTCCTGAAACTGGGCCAACAAAACATATCACAGATGTACATGAATGTACCTGTACTTGTGCAAACGGCAAATTAGTATTATTTGTTATAGTAGTTCCTTATTATACTATCTTTTTTATTAGATCACGAACAACAAAAGCGGTCCGGCTTACATGTTACATGTTAACTTACAACAATGCGCCTGCTCTTTTTCCTGGGGTTTTTCGAGTCGATATTCTTAAACAGGCTGAAGTCCACACGTTCTGTGTTTTTCAAATTGCCGTTGGAAAACTGAACTACGAAAAACACAAACGGGTCAAAACTATACGCCACATATAATATTAAGCAACAAAATGACAAGAGGGTGCAAACGCCAGCCGAAGTATAACGCACATCTGCGCAGAAACACCCACGTGGGCGCCCGAATAAGACTCTATACGCGGTAATTGTAAAAGACAGTCCAAACACATAACTGCGGAACACGCTTTTCAGTCTATATATTGCAGAAACTTATAAGACAAACTGTAATTACCAACTACGGCACTCTGACACGCCGCCTTATCCTTTTCCTGGTCACAGCACTTCCAAACACAGGACGCGGCCATTGCGCTGCCGTAACACTGTAAACATGGCCAACGACAGCGAAGGGCGTGATTGGCGGAGGATAAACGACGTCATCCTTGAACGCAGCCAATCGGGACGAATCAAGAGCGTTCATTGGAACTTTTGGTAGACGCTTTATTACACAGCGCCACGCTGTGGAACTATATGTTACTGCAGTTTTATTGACGCGCGAAAACCTCCTTATGAATTCATAATCATAATTACAGGGCTTCGTCGTCGTAGTTTTTGTTAGTTTCGGATTTCCCTCCTGTTGCGAATAACAACTGATTTTAAATGTGGTACGCTTGGATTTACTGTCCCCACGACTCGACTTACTTATTACAGATTTCAATTAGACTTTTTTTTTATGAACGGCGAGTGTCAATAAGAAAACTAAAATGGAAGGGTAGTTAGATCATTTATACACGCTTTTATTAAAGACGACGCGTATAGTTTAACTTTATATATTTCTTAATTTGCATAGGCATACAGCTCGTTTCATGTTGCTAAACACTCGAACATGCAACCCTTCCACCTAAAAGCGGCTCCTCGCACTATAGAATGTCCAGGGTGCACATGCCTTTAAGTGAAATGATAAAGCTTTTTGCTTAAGTGGAAAATACAGTAAAAACTGTAAACCCGCAGTTTCTGTCATCAGCGTGCGCGCAGAGCCTTAGTGGAAACTGCAGAAATATTTTAAATAGCTCTTTAAAATGCGTGCTTTTGCACGGTTTAAGTGAGAAATATTATGGAAAAACATTTCAGTGCAGTGGTCAGTAATGCAAACCAATAAAAAAATATAGTAACATTTAATAAATAACTTATATAAAAAAGTATATAATACATTAATTTTCAGCAGGATGTGATCTTTCTGATTGCCCAAAACGATTAAAAAATAGTTAAAACATTAAACAGTTAAACCGCATTTCAGACCAAAAAAAAAAAAAAAGAAACGCTGAAGAAGCCATCCGGCGCGTCAGCGAGCCCGTCACCGGGGAGAGGAGTCCCTCGGAAGCAGCGAGCGCCTCGGCCGCCTTCACTGCCCGCCAGCGCGCTCCGCACCCCCCGCCCGTGTCTCCGCCTCATTCGGCGGGGCACCGACGCCGCGACGCCCGTCCGCTTTCCGCCTCCTTCATACGGCTGCGCGGTACCGGCGCTGGAAGCGGCTCTCGGGGGCGGGAGGGGCCGTACCGTGCAGCGCTCGGCCGCCCAGGGCCCTCAGCCAGGCCGGGCGGTAGCGGAGGGGGGCTCCGCGCCTGATGTGCGCCCCGCCGCCCGCCGGGCTCCGGACTGCGTGCGGATAAGGTAGCCGCCGCCATTTAGCCAGCGCGCGGTGATCGTCTTTATTATTGCATAGGCGGAGGGGGGGCGACGCCGAGACCGTGCATCCGGGCGGCCTGGCGGGGCGCTTCGGCTCCCCGCGCCGGCAAGATGTCGGCGGCCCGCCGTGCCGATTGCGGGTCGGCCGGGGCCGCGGTGTCTGCGGGTCCGGGGCCGTGCATGGGGGGGGGGAGCAAGTCACGGTCGGGGAGCAGAGACAATGGGGGGGGCGGGCGGGGCGTCGGGGAGCCGCTGTTACGGCGCTTTCCGGGCGGCTGTGGGATCCGCTGCCACGTTTGAAAGGAAAAGCTTTTGATGCATGTGGGAGAAGAAGCAGCCGGCGGTGCCGGGGGGCAGGGGGAGGCGGGCTTCACCTCGCATGAACCCGGCCCCGAGATCCGGCGCTTCGGGGGCGTCCGCGCCGCGGCTGGTCCGCCTCTGCCCGGTGCCACCGGTCCCTAATGCTTTTTTATCAGATTAGACAAAAACGGGGGTAAAAATAGAAGTCTGAAAAAATAGAGCTAGAAAAAGAGAATTTATGGCGATTGAATAACATTTCGACATTTTATATTGCCGTTATTACGGTAATAACCCCTAAAAAGTCTCGCTAATTTGGAGGGATCAACTGAAGGATTTCAGTCCTACTTAAATGTGTGGGTGAGGGTTTGCACTTGTAGCTTATTTTTGTGGCATGTTCCCGTTGATCTTGCGGAAGAATGAGGAATAGAATTAAACAGTAATGATTGTTTGTGAAAGCCTGCTCCTCCCTCAGTGGAATGTCCCAGGACGCCTCAGCTCATGGCCTGACTTTCCATCTCCCCACCTGCAGGGTATGGATTTCCCCGGCCACTTCGACCAGATCTTCCAGCAGCTGAACTACCAGCGTCTGCATGGCCAGCTGTGCGACTGCGTCATCGTGGTGGGCAGCCGGCACTTCAAAGCTCACCGCTCGGTGCTGGCCGCCTGCAGCACCCACTTCCGCGCCCTCTTCACGGTGGCGGAGGGCGAGGGCAGTATGAACATGATCCAGTTGGACAGCGAGGTGGTGACGGCGGAGGCCTTCGCCGCCCTGGTGGACATGATGTATACCTCCACCCTCATGCTAGGCGAGAGCAACGTCATGGACATATTGCTGGCTGCCTCGCACCTGCACCTTAACGCTGTGGTCAAGGCCTGCAAGCACTACCTGACCACACGCACGCTGCCTCTGTCGCCCCCGGGAGAGGCCACCCTACACCCGCAGGAGCCGCACCTGGCCAGCGGAGGTCCCCGGCCCCAGCGTTCCTTCCTGCTGCAACAGCTGGGCCTAAGTTTAGTGAGCTCTGCTCTCAGTGGGACGGATGAGGGTGCCCCCGGTGGCGGGGTGGTGGAACAGCGCGCTGCATTTCCCATCCGCCGCTTCCATAAGCGGAAGCCGTCACTTAACTCATTGGCTGCAGAGGAGCGCCCCCGGCACCGCATCCGGACCTCCACCACCCTGGAAGGGGCGCCCCATGCCCGGGGAGGCTCTGCCGACCTGGGTGAGGGGGACTTCTTCTCTCCAGATTCGAAACTGGACACGGGCATCGTCAACGACGACGGAGAAAGCAGCGGCATCCCGGAGCAGCAGGCAGGGCAGGACGACGCCCAGCTGCCAAGCCAGTCGGACGGCGGCTGCGGACAGGACCTGCTGGGGAAGGTGGAATACACGGGCGTACCGCCACAGGAGGCTGGGCTCCTCATCAAAGTGAAGGAGGGGGCGGAGGAGGAGGAAGGTCCGCAGCAGATGCAGGTGGTGGTGAAGAGCGAGCCCCTGAGCTCGCCGGAGCCCGCCGACGAGACCAGCGACGTGGCCTCGCAGGCCGAGTGCAGCGACCAGGTGGAACCGGGCGCAGAGAAGGCGGAGCTCAGCCCCGAGGGGAGCGACCGCAGCTTCTCGGACCCGCAGTCGAGCACGGACCGCCTGCCGGAGGTGCATCTGCTGGAGGGGGCTGCGGACGGGGGGATCGGCAGCGGCAACCCGGAGATGAGGGCGCCCCGAGACGGCCTGGATGGCAAGCAGGGCTTCGGGGCGCCTTTCGGGGGCGCCAAGGGCTACGGGGCGATGCCCTGCAGACGGGGGCTGCTGCCTGACGACGGCCTGCCCAACACGACCACGGCGGAATGCGGGCCAGACCCGGAGGCGGGCGGCTATCTGCGGAGCCCGGAGTCCCTCGCAGCCTCGTCCTCCGTCCTGTACCCAGGCATGCGCCACCCCCACCAGCACCTCCTCTCCGGCGACGCACACTCCTTCGGCGACATGCAGACAGACTCTTTCTTCCTGCGACCCGCCCAGGACGGGCTGGGCTACCAGCCAAGCCGTGCGTCCGACTCGTTCTCCCTCGACTACCAGCGCTCCAGCCTAGGCCTGCACTCTCTGCCCCACTCGCCCAGGGGCGGAGGCACCGGCGGCATCCCGGGCTTCCCATCCTACCGCCGCATCGCGCCCAAGATGCCCCCAGAAGGCAGCTCCGGGCTACTGCGCAAAGACGGCGCTTCCTCCTCCTCCTCCTCCTGTGGGACCCTCCAGGGCGGGCCTGGATACGTGGGCCCAGAGTCCCAGCGGGGAGCCAACATGGCGGCGCCGCCTCTGCTGACGAGGGCCTCGGCCGACGTCCTCTCCAAGTGTAAGAAGGCGCTGTCGGAGCACAACGTGCTGGTGGTGGAGGGTGCCCGCAAATATGCCTGTAAGATCTGCTGCAAGACCTTCCTGACGCTGACAGACTGCAAGAAGCACATCCGCGTGCACACGGGCGAGAAGCCCTACGCCTGCCTCAAGTGCGGCAAACGCTTCAGCCAGTCCAGCCACCTGTACAAGCACTCCAAGACCACCTGCCTCCGCTGGCAGAACAGCGGCCTATCTGGGGGCCTGCTTTGAGCATTCTGGGGGTGTGGCAAGGGCTAGGGGTGTGGTGTGGGCGGGGCATGTTGTGATTCTGGGCGGTACTAGGAGAGCCACTTTTGTCCACTTTTGTTTTATTTTATTTTTTTTGTTTTGTTTTTAATTAAGAATAAATGTCCAGTTATTTCAGTGATCACTGTCTCATGATTAGTTTCTGCACCCCCCCATGTCGTTCTGAACCGGATTGGACAAGGAGCCGCTCGCGGAACCAGACATGCGGGGAGGCACGGCGCAGTCAGGAATGCGGATCAGCCACATAAATTCTTGAATGCAGAACTGCCTTTTATCCGTGTCCGTTGCAGGAGGTGACCTGCACGGTTGCTAAGGAACGGGCCAGTGAGTATGCGAGGCTGGCTCCCTGCCTCGCCGGGCCTTTGGTGTGGTTTTGGAGGCTAAACTGTTTTTTTCTCGTGGGATCAACGCGCCTGACTTCATAGGAAAGCGTGTAGGTGGGGGGAGCCTTTTTTGTTCATTTTTGTCCCCAATTCTCAGTCACCACAGATATTACGGTGACTTTGAGTGATATCTTCTGATTCTACTCACTGGTTTCATACTCTGTTGTTGGGCAGGGCCCTATGGCTTATGTGAACGTGTAATACAGCATGCTTTTGAAAGCAGGATACTGCTGAACAGTGAGGTTTTTGGCTTCACTGGGCAAAAGTATGGAAACATATTCTGCCCTTTTCTGTGAAGGTTTCTTGAGGCGAGGTTGGGGAAGTGACAAAAAACTCCGAGCCTGTTCTAAATGTAAATATCGCAGACGTGTGCGGGAGGCATGGTCGGCGTGTGGACTCGTTTCATGTGAGCTTTGCAGGTTTAATTTCAGCTGTCTTTTGTTAGCTGATATTTTCCTTCAATCAAAATGTCCCACTCTGCTGGGCAACGTCTTCTTTGTCAGTGACGTTTTTGTTGGTGCCGTTTTTTTGGTTTGTAGGTTTATGTACACGTTCGGAAAAGAGAAGCCCACACCGCCTTTCAGTGAATACTTCCTGTCTTTTAACTCCCCATCAGTGTTGTTTCCATGTAGCACTACACTCCCAGTGTAGGTGTGGCAGTGACACTGTTCTGTTACTGGTGGCACCTTTACTGATGGTGCCTCAGATTGAAAGTTGCGTGGTACATCGTCTTCGCTTGCGTTTTGAGGTGTGCAGCAGCAGCTAATCAGCATGTATCCGGCGTGGATCTTGGAGAGCCCCTTACCACGGCATTCATTACATCACCTCTCCTGTGCTTCGTGCTCTCATAGTCGTCCTAAACAAGTGCCTGTCATATCAGCAATTACTGGGTCAATGTCCCCCTTTGTAACACGTGATGTTTATAAGACCTTCTGCAAAGGGGCTCTTCAGGACCTTAACTGGGCGCCTCTTCATGTTGATAGAAAGAATTACTTGCAAAGCAGAACCTCCACGAATCATTATGTCATCCAAGAGAACATACCTACCAGGTTACCAGAGAAGTGAGGGTGTTGACCTACTGTGACAAATTTCAGCATAGCTGTGTTGTGACTTCCCCTCAGATCAACAGGACACGTTGGGTTTGTTTTGTTTTTCCAAAACATCTTTTGTGTTGGTGTAACTGAGTCTGAGTTGTTGACCACCTCCCCCTCAAGGTTAAATATCCTCAGAATTTCCTTTTGTTTTAAAAATGGAATTGAACCTCCATGTCTCCCTTTGGTCCACACGGCCGGAGTCTACTTCCTGATTTATCTGAGTTTCCTCTGAACCATGGTGTGACCTAAGACCACCCGTCCAGGTGTAACGTTGGTTAAGGCCTCGCTTAGCAGGAACGCTGGAAAGTAACACTGACATGTTCCTGTAACCAGCAGAGTTCTACGGTTTGGAGAAAAGCCAAAACACACTTTGCATTCTCAGCGTTTCCGCTGGTAACACTGGAATTGTAGCTCACTTGTCTCGCTGTCAAATGTTGCTGTTGTATGACGATGCATCTAAAATATTTTCTTTACTAATTTATTAGTTTGGTCATTATAGCTATATTAGCCCTAACTGCTTATGTGAAAGTGCACCGTTTGACCTACTTGCAGTTGTGTCAATACATCAGTTAAAGACTTTCCATTTGTAAGTTTTACCGTTCTAAGTTAAAAGAAAAGAGCAGGATCAGTTCTCTGCCTTACAGCTCTGGTTTTAAAAGCTAGGGCTTCGATATGCCAAAACTGACAAACTCATGTGTCCTCCTTTCACTCACTGTTGCAACTTTTAGAAGACTAAACCTGCTTTGTAGAAAAGTAATAAAAATGTATTTTATTCCATCTGTTGTTCAAGAATAAAGAAAGAGTTGTCTGGATCTGTGTGTGTTCACTGCTGTCCTGGGAAAGCTGTATGGAATACAGATGGATACAGTTCATACATTAATTGTTTTATCCAGAGAATTAAATTTAAGACCTCCCCTCACACGTAAAACCCTCTGCCTTAGAAACTTTTTCAATCCGCCGTCTGACGCCCTCTGTCGGACAGTACAAGCAGCTAGAATTGTCTGTGTCACGTGGTAAGGATCGGTTTTCTAACCGGAACTTTAGTAACGATGAGGCATGCTTAGTCTACAGTGCCTCACCAATGTGGCTTTTAACGCAAAGCATAAAATTGCCTTTTAACCTTTGCTGAGAAAGAACAAGTTGCAAAGTCTGAGTATATGAGCCTGCGAGGCATGAGAACAGGTGTGTGCTGTTATCCTTTCTAATATGTTTACATGGATATGCGTGTCCCTGTGAGGTTTAGAGATATTCTCAGGCCCCGTTTATTGAATTAAAGGGAAATATTCCAATTAATTAAATATAAATATACACAAATATGGCCTACTGTGACAAGTTTGAGTGAATGTATATGTATATATTTGAGTGAATTCCCATATATATATATATATATATATTTTTTTTTTTTACATGGCCATCAATACACGTATATATCCTTTGGTAATTTGGCCCTTTCGGCCCGTAGATTGTGTAATCTCGCGAGAACGTTGCTCCGCTCATTCATAAATCGCGCCGGCAGGTGCGTGTGGCTCGTTTGCAGCCTGCGGATTAATCATTCGGTAAAGTTATGGGTTTCTCTTTGGGCGCAGGGTGTAATTACTGATTATTCGCTTGACAAAGATTGTGGAAATCAAGATCCTTTAAAGTATAATGCCAAGTTTTAAGAGTTTGTTGGCGATGGAATCTGTCGTTTGTTAATGCTGTTCGTACTCTTCAGGGAAGTTGTAATGCCGTGACAGCTGTTTTGTATTTTTGTGATGATGCTTTGCTCGGTTTTGTTCAAATGGTCAAGTAATATTTGAGGATTGCATCCATGATGACTGTTTTTCAAACTATTTAAGCTGTAGTTATATTTTTCCTGAACTGTGACATTAACTTCGACACGGATGTCGTATCACTATAAGAAATCCTGGTTTCTTTAGGTAAACATGGAGACGTCGGACGCTGATCAGGTTAGTCGCTAGCTTCATTCTTAATAGTGCGAATCCCACATGTTATTGGCTGCCAGAAATGAATACTCTAGTTTAATACTGACTCTTGTGAAATACTGTCTCAAAATCGATCAAATGATGGGGACCTTTGGCTAATGCTGTCACCATTTTATGGTGTGATGTTTCTTCACAGAATGCAGTGAAGAGGTTGATGAACCTCCCTCTAGTGAGCTCCACCTGTTACCTAGTGTCTCTCGTGTACTGGGATATGAAAGTGAGTCATCCTCGCGTCAAGCCACTCTGTGAAGTGGCAGAGACCGGAGTGAAGATCATCACCTCCATGGCCGTTACCAGTGCTGCACCAATTATTGTCAGATTTCAGCCTCAAAGTAAGACGAGTGGTCTTCAGATGCCATTTTGCATGAGATTTCCAAAGCAGGCCTCTGAGTCATGCTGGAAAGTAATGTATGTGTTCCTAGGTTGCTGTGTCTAAGTGTTCTTCATTTTGCAGTTGCCAGCACAAATCAGCTGATGTGTAAATACCTGGACAAGACTGAGGAGGTTTTTCCAATCCTCCAGCAGTCTTTGGCCCAGGTATGAGCTGTTGTCCTTGGCTATATGTTGCTTTCACTTTGTATCGTCTCTTGAGTGGGTCATTATGGTAATGGGGAATATTATGGTGTTAATTCAAAACCAAAGCAGTGTGAAGAGGTCACCTGACCAGCCACCTTTAATCCTTGAGTCCATGGTTGGTCCCCTGCTTCTGCAAAGAACTATACACTGTTTCTAGGTGGTGTCCAGGCCCGACAGTGTCCTGACCACAGCCAGAAATGCGAGGGCAATGATGGTCCATGTCGCTAAGGACGCGGTGATGGTAGTTAAGGATAAGGCCGGTGTGGTGTTACGGGAGGCCGTGGCGATGACCAGGTCTGCGCTGGACGGGAGCTTTGGCGCTGTGCTGGGTAGCCGTGCAGCCCAGCTCATGAACGCCATGATGAAGACACCCCAGACGGGCCATGAGATGGCGGCAGCCCAGTGCCCCACTACGGCTGAGGAATTTGGTGAGGGATGGATGTTTATTTCCAGAACTGTAGTATATTGGGATTCAGATTGATTGCAGATTGATTTTGCTTTGAAATTCAGCCCCAGTTATGCAAGGCAATAGAAACCAAACCAAAATTCCCGTTAGTGTCTGTCTTGGACAGAAACCAGAATTAATGGCAAGCTTGCATAAGTCTGTCTGCTAGCACTTTCTTTGCTCTAGGGAATTTTACTTCCACAAACATGTTCAGAGATCCAATCAGATCTTGCCAGACCAACCAATCAGATGTTTTGGTCCTGCCTCCCATGCAGTCTGATTGGTTCAGGGAGATAACCAAACAAATCAACGTTTGTGCAAGAGAAATTCCGATAAGCTTTTTCTTTAGAGTAAGGAACACTGCTTTCCACTGGCACATTGTTTCCCAGTTATGTTCCTGATTCTAATTGCAATGGAGTAGATGAAAGATTTACTTCTAGAAATTTTGCACCAAGAGCTCAAAAGGAGGTCTGAATCTTTCTCCTCCAGAAGAAATCCCCAACACTGCCAGCAATATGCCTGGCCATTATGTCTGTCCGTCCTTGATCACCACCAGGCTGTGCCAGAGGGCTGATTGTACCACTGTTGGGGAGCAGGATGCCAAGGTCAGGAGTTCCTGAGAGTCTACTGTGTAGGTTTGAGTTTTGGTTTCATCCAGCGTTTCTCACCAGCAGATGGAATTGCTTACCATGGTTACATCCAGTGGGCTCACCAACCAGTTACAAACCCTATGCCTGACCGTCGTCTCCAGTCTACAAGGCTTCCAGCAGAATGTTCAGATACAAGTTCTGGCTGTGGCCGGCTCTGCCTCTGAGGTCTGCAACAACTTATGGAGGGCTTACGTCCATGGAGATTTCTTTAACCAGACTGAATACCCCCAAAGGGCCACTGGGCAGGATGCTCCAGCACTAGGCTTTCATCTGTATGATGGAAAGCCAAGAAGATTCAATTGATCCAAGTGCTGGAAACAAATGATTTGACGCATATATTGTTCAGGCTTGATGACCACTGTGAAGTGCACCTGTAGACTGGTCAGCTGGAGGGTGCAATCCTCTGTGTCTTTAGCTTTCTTGTTGAAATATCCTTGCCAGAATTTTGCACTCTATTCTAAATGTATCTTTGCTAAATTATTATTGAAATTTGTACTAAAAGTGAAATAAAAGAAAAGCAACTTGACATTTTCAGATTTCATTTAATTTCATGGTGGAAATTGGTGGTTTGTGCATAATCATGCCGTATATCTGACTTGACTTATTTTCACGTACTAAAATTTAGAATGATCTTGACTGCAGGCAAGTTTGTTAAAACCGGAGTTGTTTGTGCAAAAAAATATTTAGACTTTTTATAAATATTTAGACTAAAGCATTGGCTCCACCTGGTGGTGTCTTTATGTAGGCCTCCACCAACCATGGTGAAAGACACGGGAGTTTACCTGGTTATCAAACTACTTGCCTCGTTTCTGGGTGTCCTCCTGGAATTGTTTTTGGCCTAGCTGCTACTTTCTGAAATGTGAGAATTGTTTGATTAATCAGAGATTCTCTTCAAACAGGAAATGCACTGAGCCAGTTTGGACACACCTACCCATGTAGGAAATGTTTATTTGTACCACTTTCTACATTTTAGAGTGATTTTATAAAGACGCTGGAACTCTAAAATTACACACAGAATTATCCACTGACCAAAAGTGTTTAAAGAATTGTTGGGGAGGGGGGTCTCTGGGTTGGAACTCGGGTTACTGGTACAAATCCTTGTTTCAGCAGAGTGATCTCACCCTTTGGCCCTTGAGTAAGGCCCTTAACCCCAATTGCTCCAGGGACTGGCTGATGCTTCTTTCTCCTCTACAATGAGGTGGCCTCCTGCGATGCTTTTCCAGCTGTCCTGAAGGAGGTCCCACACAAATTCTGAGCTCTCACTGGCCGCTTTTCATTCTCTCTGGTCAAACTCCTCCAAAATCATTTGTACTGTGTTTGGGTCATGTGATGGTACACCATCGCTGTCTTTTGTAGGCTGCCTTAGGCGTCTAAACCTTTGATTGGTATTGTAATTTCAGAGACTTGAACCAATGTATGGTCACTGGCATAAAAGACAAACCCATTGTACCTTCACTGAAAAATTGGAAGTTGTGCCAATATCAAAAAGCCTAACAACTAACAAAACCCGGTGTTTACAGTAGGTCTCGGTACACTAAAGATGCTGGGTGTTTCTCTTCCTCATCCTGACTTGTCCCCAGACTCTATGACTCAGTTTCACTTCTGTATTACTGTATCTCTCGGTACTTATCCGGGGAAATCGCTGCATGCATTTTTAATGATACAGCAGAACAGCTGAAATCGGTTTAAAGCCAAAGTTCCCGATATGTGCCTTTAGAGGAGATCTTCAGTAGTTCCCCAACCTCAATTTCATTCTCTCCATTAACCGCCTTTGTAATCCTGTGATTATAAAAAAATACTATGAGGCACATCCTCAGAGAAAGGACTATGATAAATTCCGTGTGATGGGTGAGCTTCTAAAACATTTTCATCCCCTCATGAAAGACACGCTTTGTTCTGCGGCGGCATTGCTTCCGTCAGAGTTTAAGGTAGGACGTCTTTGTGATTAATACGTCTGACCCCCCACGGGGCACTCCTGTGGGTTTCTTCCGGGGACTCTCATCTTCCCACAGTCCAAAGACATTCGACTGAAGTGAATCGGAGATGATCAAGTGTCTGTGAAAGCGTGTGACTGCCCTGGAGCCGCCCTGTGTCTGACTTTATAGCCAGAGTTTCCAGGAAAATGCGTCACATGACTAAAAGAATAACTAGAAAATCCACTTAATGAGAAGGGATGTATGATAGTAATTTAATTGACATAGTTCATTCTGTGCCTCGTTCTTCCACGGAACTAAGAATAACTAGGAATCTCCACTCTGCGCCATTTAATTGTGAAAATATTTATTTACTTTTACATTTTTATTTTTTAGCAGATGCTTTTATCAAATGCGTCATGCATTTTTGTGAATATATGCCAATACATCCCTCCACAGAACTATATTATAGAGCTTTTTTATTCTTGAAAATGAACCTAGGCATTAGATACTGCAGTAGCGCGATCTGAAGAAACACCCCCTGCAATAATCGTAAAACATTAATGCTTTTTACATATATTCGCCGATATAATCTGTAAACTTGGCTATGAAAACTGGCAAAACTATTACGTCACTACGCAACTATTACGTCACGCTTTTGAAACGATCTTAACATTTAATATTTGCACAGGTTAAGGGAACTTTCTCTTAGTACGACATATTTGTGATAGACATGCAAAATAATGATGATTATAATGCGAGGCCTCAGTAGGGGGCGCTAACATTTTCGATGTCAGTGTATGTCTGACTAGTGAGAAGTCACTTCCTATAGTGTTCATTTTCTTCCTCTGTGTGGCAACGCCATATGATTACATTATACACCACGCTTTATAGGAAGTCATAACAGTGTAACGCCTTCTGATGAACTGTAGACGTCATTTCGATTAGTCGGCCAAAGAAATGCATGCAATAGTAAAACTAGCATACGGTTGGTCTGGGGTTAAAAATCAGACCTGGAGTTTAGGGTCCCCCCTATAAATTTTATCGACCCACATCACCATCGGCGATACCAGGAATGCCAGTCCAGCCCTGCTTAGCAAAGACATACAGATATAATAACTAGGCCGAACAAAGTGAGTTCTGGCCAATAAAGCAATTACATACGTATAGGGTGACCAGATAATCCATGTCATCCCGGACACTGAATTAGGACGGGATTTGTAAACTACCGTTTCAAGTAAAAGGACCTGGATTTCGCTTAAACTGCATTCTTGCGGTGTGCTGATTATCACGCATAATCCTATAATCACGCATGTATCACTAATGTTAATGCGAAATAGGATGAGTCTTTCAATCAAGGAAACAAATCAGTCAAAGCACAAGAAGAACTGAACTATTTAGCCAAGCAAAGGAGCCTTTAAGGTATAAAGTAGTTTGTAAAACCCGAAGTAGCTCAAAGGGTCCGGGATGACATGGATTATCTGGTCACCCTACATACTTAAGCAAACCAGTCGACAGCAATATTTTCCGTGTTTTCCTGTTATGTCTAAGGCCATATTTGGAGAAATTAGTTCACGGAATTTCATGGAGAAAATCAGTTTGAGTGTGGACTCGATAAGACACAATTATAGTGAAAACGTGTAATGACACTGCAATGGCCAGCCCCCAACCTAAGTTACATCCATCCATCCATCCATCCATCCATTTTCCAACCCGCTTATCCCGCTCAGGGTCACGGGGGGTCCGGAGCCCATCCCGGAAGCAACGGGCACGAGGCAGGGAACAACCCAGGATGGGGGGCCAGCCCATCGC
>JAODKL010000051.1:1804580-1836194 GCA_026780765.1 Petrocephalus schoutedeni
CACATACACACCTACGGGCAATTTAGGAACGCCAATTAACCTCAGCATGTCTTTGGACTGTGGGGGGAAACCGGAGTCCTAAATTACATGAGTATCTTAATAAGACAAAGTGCTTATGCGAATATCGTGCTGTTTGTGAGCAGTTTTACAGTCTCTATACAGATGCGCCCCCTTTTTATTAAAAAAATAATAAACATTGTAATAAGCAAATACAATTCATTTTTGTCATATACTTCACCTTGGCATAATACTGAATTGCTACAGAACCATTTGTACTCTGTGACTTTCTAATGTAACATGTTCATTCTGCATAATCTTTTTCATATGCCGTTTTGGACACTGTAAAGCAGTCGGGTTAATGTGAGCCGCAAAGCCGCCGCGCACACGCGTGAAAGCGGCGAAAAGCGCGGAGCGCCTGTCCGCCCCGAGCCCCCAGCACCTGTTGCCACCGAGTGCGGCGGCTCCGGCTCAAAGCGCCCGATCGGGCCGGCCTGACGAAAGAGCCGGAAATGGTGCCTGCTCGCCCCAGCCGCTGCACCTTTCTGGGCGGATCCGGTCCGCCTCCGGCAGCGGACTCCGCCGATCTCTAGAGCCGACAAAAGTAAAAAAGAAAACAGAAACATGGCGCCGCGTCGCCGCTGAAAGGCGAGAGCGGGCGGCAAACAAGTGGCGCGGGGGAACAAACTTTACGGCCGTCATCCGGAAGGAAAGCAGGAGGAATAAAGAAAGAGCTGCGTGGCCGTATCCGTGCGCTCCGGGGTTTATTATCTGCGTCAGGGCGGAATATATCACTCAGTCTCGCTAACGAAAACTGCAAGTTGCCCTTCATGACAGCCTTTCTCTCTGTGCTGTAAACAGCCGGTAAGTGCTTCCCAGTTTTATTTTTATTCGGTATTTCAGTTAATTAAAGTCATCGACGCTACGGTCTGCAGCTCGATTCTTCCTTATACTTGGTGGAAAGTAAGGGAGCCGCATCGGAGGGCTCGATCGGAAGGGATCCACCGCGATCCGGTGCGCTGCATGGCTGCACTGTAGCAGTGTATTTATACATTGTAACAACTTTAAATGCAACAATGTGTATATATAATACGTGCGATCTTCGTGTCACACTTCGGGTTGGACCCTTAGTGGAAAAACAGAATCGGTTTGGCAGACGATTTCGCTGGTTGTATGAATAGCTGGGGCATGCATTGTCGTGCAGGTTTCAAAGGGCTGGGGATAGAGTTTCAGGACCCATTCGACTCGGATGAAAGAGAAATGCACTTATTACCCTCCATCGAGAGCAGGATGCACCATTTAAACCCTCGGCGTGGAGAATAGGGTCTATCTGAAAGCACCAATGGACGGGCTATCATTATAGCGCGCCGTGTTTGCTTTCAGAATAGGGGGGGGGGGAACCCTGCAACGTGAATAAGTTGTTAGGAAGGAAAGTTCAATATTTACACATGACTCAAACTTTGGGATTGTTAACCCTTCGTGATCAGTCTTCCCTCCCACGTCTGTTGCGGCATTTTTCCGGATAAGTGTTTAAATATGTAATAATTAAGCAAGGTAGGCGTGTGTTCCGGGTGGACGACCGAAGCTGCTTTGACTGTCAGCCTGAAGCATCGAGTTTGTCGGGTTACACCTCGGTCCAGCTTAAGGTTCCCGTCGTGATCGCCGGTACAGTGCCCCGCTCCACGCCCATCAGGCGCACCCGCGGTAAGGGGGGCATTTTCTGAATTTCATACCCCGCTGGATATAAGCTGTCATGTATCTGTTGGTGCCTATAGAAGCATTAAACGTGATTCAAGTTTGTTCCTGGGGCGTTTGTATTGTAACAATTCATTTAAACCACTGCCTGGGATTTAGTATACTCCTTGGTAGCAGGGGTGTTCTTTCATAATTTCAGGGAGTCCAGAAACTTCTGAGTACTGTTTTGGTGTGCGTAAAGGAGAGTGTTATTAATTATAATTGTTAATTGTTATTAATGTGGCACTTTGGTTTGGAGCTTTGAGACTTTAGTCTGATGTACTGCTTTTCTGCTAAATTTCTTCATTCGCTTAACCTCAAAAACCTCTTTAAACGATTATTTACGTTGTGTGTATTTTCCATGACTTGTCATGAATCGGCTCACTTGTCTTCTGTGCAGTCAGGCTAGCTTTTGGGAAGGCCCGGTCTCTGGAGACCAGACCCTGTGTTTTGACCCATTTCCCTGATCGTGCTCCGGTGGGAACTCGCAGCATCTCTGTAGCCCATATCTCAGAATGGCGTGCCACTCCGGGGTGTCTGATTCTGAGGTCTGTTGGCCTCTCTGACTCGTCAAGGCCTCGCCTGGCCTCATGTTCAGGTGATGTAGGGGTGGTTGTAACCATAGCGGATCCATTGGTTTTTGTTTCCTGCTTTTCGCCCCATCCCTTGTCCTCTGCACACCGGCACCAGTCATCCTCACGTCCCGGCGGGAAGCTGCCGTCGAGCCGAGGCCATCTTCTGGCTTTGGCCAGCATACGCTTGCTCCTTCCGTCCTCCAGGAAGCAGAACATAAACCGGAATCGCTGAGCATGTTATTTGGGCCCCAAATATATATTTTTTCTTTTCGTTGGTCTTGGTTTTTTGTGATAAGCTTTTGCTGGTCATGCACGTCCGTCCAGGAGCAGATGGAAGACTTTAACTGACCTGGCAGTCTTGACGGAGCCTACAGTACTTAGACAGTACTAAAGTACCCCCCCCCCGCTCCTAGGTTCAAGGAGGTTCACAGCGGGCTAGGCTGCTGCAGATGACAGGCATATGTCACACGACTCGGGAATGAGGGTGTGGCTAGGCTTTGAGTGCTGGTAGCCGCTGGGGCAGTGAACGCAGGGAATCCCACATGGGGAGGGGGCTGCTTTTGATTAGCATGGCGTTGTCGGGACGCCCATAAACTTCTGCAGGTGGTTTATAACCATGTAGGTGATTTGGGTGAACACCAGCAACAGGGCAGTGTTCCATCTTAGTCTCCGGTTATTGCTTGTTAATTTCATTAGCTGTGCGTCCTACACGCCCCATTAATCCCACACCTTATTTTTAGTAATTTTGTTTTGACATATCTCGTGGCGTCATATTGTAATGCGCGGTATCTGAGGGCAGGCATCCATACCAAAAACACGTGCTGCTTATCCTTGGGAAGCTGACCGGCCCTGTTTATGTGCTCGACCGGCACAGATACACAGCCTTACCCTTTGGTTAGGGCAGGGCAGGGCAGTAGGAAGACCCCAGACACCGAAAGGGGGTCCATGTTTATTCCTGGGACTGCTGGGCCTTTGAGTGTTAGGGGATGTCTCCTGTGCCCAGTCGTTACTGGTGTCTTGGGTGCCATTTAGCCATGATGCCTTATGTAGTAAACTTACTTATATTTCAAGATGGCTAATTGCTGAACGGCTTCATCACCGTTCTGCTGGTAAATCTATAATAATAATAATAATAATTAATAATTATTATTATTTAAATTTTCCTGCTAATAATAATCCTGCTCGCTGTCAAGGCCCGCGGAACGGCACAGCAAGCAGATGTCACGAACGGACCCTGTGAGGTGAAGCCTCGTGCCATTGCGGGCTGCAGAGAAGAAAGACTTATAAGTAACTGATATTAGCCTGAGGTGTGCCGTCCATTAATAATGTAACTCCCAGGCCCAGAACTGGCACCCCCCCCCCCATGCATGCACTTGGGCAGCGGTGCGCGGCGCAGCGTTAACGTCTCGCCTTGGAAATCACAGCCCGTCCGCGGCGTGTATGACTCATTTCCTGCTTTTATAGAGTGGCCTGTGATGGGCAAGACTCAGCACCATACGCTTCAGGTGCTGGTGACTGTGCCACTTACGGCCGCTGTCTCACTCGAACGGTCCCCAAGCCTCCCGCCCCTCCCTCCCTGCTAATGCGATTCTGGTTACCGTGGTAAATGATGCGGCGGCCGTGCAGATACTGCTGATTACTTGCTTAAGCCCCATCTCCTATCATATGATGCATGATTCGGTTTGTTAACCTCCGGCCGCCACAGCCTGTTGCCCTGTCCCAAACAGGATGGGGTGTTACTTTTAAGATGCTATGCCAAGACAGCATAAGACGTTATGCCGTGTAGTATATGATAAAAGAAGTCAACTTGGTGCGTATGTTGTTGTAATTGTGTTATTATGGTGGGTGTGACATTTCATCGATTCTAATCAATGTATCTATTGCTAAGGCCATCATATGATTTAATCGATTTGTATCGTTAAACCATGAGGGTATGCCAAAAATGTTACCGCTAAATAAAATCTGTGGATCTCTAGAGAGTCGCCTTGGTACTGTCACGTGAAAAAGAAAGTACACCCTCTTTCAGTTGTAAGGTTTTACGTATCAGGATATAATATAAAATTATCTGGTCCTTGGCAGGTCGCAATAGTAGGTAAATCAACCTCAGATGCATGGCATATTACACCGTGTCATTAACAAAAACTAAGGCAAAATGCTCAAGCAGTGTGTGGAAAAATTTAAGTACAGTACTGCTTCCTTGGGAATTAAAAGTGTAAGTAGCAACCAGGTACTTCTAATCAAATGCACTTGATTCATTGATCACCAGCAAGTGTGACCACCTCTATTGAAGCAGAAGTTTTGGCAGTTTGCTGGTCTGGAGCATTCAGGTGTGTGTTAACACTGTTCCAAGGAGGAAAGACATCAGCAGTGATCTTAGAGAAGCAATTGTTGCTGCCCATGAATCAGGGAAGGGTTACAATGCTATTTACAAACAACTTGCAGTCCATCATACCACAGTGAGAAAGATTATTCACAAGTCGATTCACTGCAGATATCCTGACCACTCTGGGAACTTGACTGTAAATTACCAGTGTGCAGAACGTCACCTCTTAATTTCGAAGTCTTGACACATTTATATAGTATTTTTATCGTTGTACTCAGACTGCGAATGTACAGATTGCTTGCTTGTGTTAATTTTTAAAAGAACATTATGGCCTTATTGGAAGTGTTAACACTAGCGGAGTTGGAAAGCTAGCTGTGTAATGATGGTAGAGGATTCCCCCAGGTCCTGCCACCTGCCGATTTTGTGTCTGTTCATCCAGACGCTAGTATGAAAATACCAGTGGCTAGAAGGAGCAGCCAAGTCTGATACCTGATCTGTGACTCCACCCGCCACCTTGCCTAATATGCCCCCCCCCCCCCGTGGGATCTGTATTGTGTGACATCACCAGCTCGGCGTGTAACGAGGACCTGGCCGCTCCCGTGTTGTTTTGGTTCTTATTCTCCTGCTCTGTGTGTGTGTGCGCATGTGTGCGTGCGTGTGTGCATGTGTGTGTGTGCGCGTGCCCGTGCCGAGCGACCGGGGTGAAGAGCGGTTTTGAAATGGCTAAAATGAAGACGGCAGCGGCGCTGCATTGTGAAGACAGCTTTGTATAGCTATTTAATAATTAAACGGAGCGAGGCTTTGCCACAAGGTGCCTGCCCATCCTAGGCTGTCTCGGGTTTCGGGTGGAGACTCTGTCCAGACCGGAGACACGTCTGGCGCTACCGAGAAACGGCGGGCAGAGCCGTTTCACCTGGGGAATTCTGGGATAGCCGAGTCAGAAACGACTGGAATGTCTGGATCTGGTGGCACTTGCGGGCCGACCAGTCAGACCTTTTCCTTCCCGGGGATTGTGTGGTGGTCACAGCATCTCCATGAGGAAGTGGTTGGTTGTGTTGCCATGAAGCGGAAGGATCAAACAGGAAGTGTCTGGTGGGGGGAGGGGGCTGCTGTTTTGTTTATAGGTCTAGCCCCATGGCCTGGTCTCTTCTTATAGCAGAAAAAATGAATGCGGGTTTTGTATTTAAAAAATAAAATCTGTGGTTTTTGATTATGAAGCCATCAGGTTGCCAGATACCCAAGGGTGACCTGCCTCTGTCCATCCACTCCATTCTACCCACTCTTATTCTTATTCCATATATACGGTTGCCAGTTTGCTCTGTTCTTCGTTTCTGACCCGCTGTGCTAGTTATAGTTCTGACTTCACTAAATATAGTTCAGATGTATTACGGTCAGTCTCAGTGTGTAAAATATAATAAACCTGTAGCTACGAAAAGAGTTTCATTCAGCCGGGGCTCCTTGGAGTGGCATCAGATCTTTGCTGGCATGCTACTGGAATAAGAGGAATGAAGTAACATCTAGGTTGTATGCTTCTCGGCGCAGTTCAAGGTGAATCATGACGTGGCATAATCCTTCTAGACCACATTCAACCAGAAGGGTGACCTCTCCGTCTTACTGTGATCCTTACTACACCATACTTTCGGTTTCTCTAAGGAACGCCTCTTCCCGACATGCTTCACCCTCATTTAGTCAGGAGGCATACGTTTATGACTAAGGGTAGGGAATGGGCTGCTGCATGTGACAGACTGCACAAAGTACTGAAGTTGGTTTTAGGCTTGAGTGGAGCCCTTTAAGAGTGTGTGTGTGTGTCTGCGGTCACAACTATAGCAACTTACACCTGAGCCATCCGTCATATTAGCTTCTCTTTGAGTCACTGTTGTTGGTCTGCCACAATCTTCTGCCGTATATTTAGTCTCTTATTCTAATACCCTTTGTCTGTTGATCCCAGTAATGGGGATTCCTTTTCATAACCATCATGCCGGTTATTGCCAGCTCCTGGAATATGAATGTAGCAGCTCTCTGTTATGAAACAGGTTATCGCCGTACCGCTAAGAGTCTGTCAATCAGGCCGTGCTGGATAGATCCCTATTGGCCTGTCTTCTTCCGCGGCCACCTTAGCACGCTGCCTTCCCCCGGCCTGCAGCAGGTGGCCTGTTTAATGACCCACAGCTATCAGATTCTAGGGTTGCTAAGGTTACAGCCATGAGGTAAAGATGAACAGAGCCTACAGACCCAGGTTGCTGTTATGAGCACTCTAGCCCCAGTCACTGGAAGCCAAGGAACCGGATTCAATTGCAGTGCCATGTTTACGATATGGAATACAAAACGGGCTTTGGGGAAGGGTAGGCCAGGCTGGGGGTGTGGCTTAGTGGTGGTGGTGGTAGTTGGGGGTGGGGGGGGGGGAGCAGTTACACAACTGTAGGAACTGAGTGACACCAGTTCTGTAGGTTCCCAGATTCTGCATGACAGACTTCACCCCCGCCTTTCTCGTAAAGCATGCTACCCTGTGTGTCAGCATGTTTCGCAATGGGACTGTCTACCGCCTGGCGGATATCTATGCAGACTTCATTACTGGCGTCGAAGCAAGGTTCTGTTAACATGGTGTACCACAGTTTGTAAGAAGGGAGCCATGTCACCAGTTTTGGGATGAGGGATGCATAAGTTAGTGTCCTCATTATTGCTGGTCTCTAACCTCGAGTTGGAGCATTCTGCTTTGCATTGGGATAAGACCAGCACCGCGGGGACAGCACTGGTCATCAAAATCCATAAAAAAACAGGAATTTCCCAACAGAATTTTTAGACATGGTATTCTTAGTCAGGGTTCTATTGAACCAGTATTTGAAGGTGTTCGCTGATGGAGGCTTCTAGGCACTTAGGTCACTCTGGCTAAGGGCAGCTGCCAAACGCTGTAGACATAAATGTAAATGGTTCAGGTAAAATCCCCGGAAAGGCAGTAACACTGGGACCAGTGTCTAATTGATAAGGTTTGCTTACTGAAACTAGTCTAGAGGGAATAAATGTGGATGCCATTTGCATTAGGGAAAGGAACTTAAACAGCCAGATACTCGGGAAGAGTGGATTGATCGAGAGATTTTTGATTTCTGTTTGTTGTGTGAAGAAGGTGGAGGAAGGTGAAGTCAAAGGATTTTTAAAGCGGGTAAAAGGCCGGTTTGAATCACTGGGGTTAGTCCACTATTCAGGTACAGCAAGTAACGCAGCCTGAGGTCCTGAGTGTAGGGAGACGTGGCTATCATCTCCTGAGCCCTCATGGTCTCTTGTGATCAGAACCACGGCTTGGTGCTGAGACCTTCTTTGCTGCTACTACCCAGATCCAAAACTAGATACAGCACTCTTTGGAAGTGCAGTTAGATGGTGCACTTTACCACGCACCTGGAAGATTTTACAACACTGAGAACAATAACAGGGCAAAATGTGAGCTATGTTGTGTTTTTTTTTTTTTTCTTTTTTTTCCAGACGTCTTCGGGAATTGGATCACTCTGCCTGGAAATTCGCATTGAAAGCCAGATGGCAGAACGCGGAGCGGCCATGTTTGCATATTTATATTTTCCGTTGATGAAAGGAAACATTAATTGAAAGGAAGCGTGTGCCCCCTGACACACAAGCGCCATTCGGGTTTTTTAAAATAGTGAAAGCCAGAAGCATTTTGTATTTGTGGTTTCTGCTAAAGTTACAAATGCCAGAACTTCATTATATGAACATGGCTTGGGTACATGTAACCACGGTGCAGTAAACTTTGGGGCTAAGGCAAAGGCCCATTTCAGATGGTGCTGGACAGAACAGCAGTCTAGCCTAGAGTAAGTCCCTGACTTATTGTACATGGGGCATTTCTGTGTACTGCCAGACCTTGGGCAAGACTAATATAACTATATTACAGTACAAATCATTAATATATCAACCAGTTTGCGACACACAAACAGGGACCGTCTTATTATCATGAGTAAAGTTCTTTAGTTTTAATCTAAAGTTTTGGTTTCTCCATTGTATTTAAGCTCCATAAGGCAAGTTTTACAAGCAACTTGGGACTCACCTTTTGTAGAAACCCCAAAGTATTTCCATACTTTGGTCTTGTAGTTAGACAGGGTATTTTGGAAAGGATTTTCCTAGACTGCATGGTTTACAGATGACAATTGCGTGTCATGAGTGCAATGTTATCAGGGTTCAGTTGATGAAGTAGGCCTAGTCCCAAAACAACACAAGAAGTTCAGAGTAATGTTATTAGTCTTCATTCTTTGTTTAAGATTTTGCAAATAAAGTTCAAATGATGACGTGTTCCATATCATTACATTTCTTTGAAAAATTCACGAATGGCAATCCAGATTGAACTACTCAATAATATTCACATTTTTATTTAAATTAAACTTGCCAGAAAGATGATTAATCTGTTTAGGAAATGATAAATGATCAGGTTTAATGAGGACTTAATCTCCTATAGTAATTATGTAAAAGAAATAAATACTTAACATTAAATGAAATATGAAGTCACAGACAGATTTATGTTTAAAAACAAGATGTTTTATGAAGATCCATAGTAATGAATGTGTAAATTTACAATTGCAAATAAATAAACACCGCATTAGGTTCTCAAACCCTGCAATATTTTGGAGGGCAAATATTTGTGCTCAGATTTCAAGCTTGCTTCGCAAACTCCCGAGAGTTCAGATCTTTGTTACACCCTGAGCAGCCAGCACTATGTGACTCATCTCTATGACTCACCTTTTGCCTCATACTGGAATTCGTTGGCACGGTTTCAAAGTGAGGTTAACCTGACAGTTGAGCCGCTATGTAACATCTGACCCTGAGGTCAGCTCCCTCTCGACGTGTTGAGTAACGTGCCGGGCTTTCGTCTGCAGCAGGTCCAAAGGACCGTACATTAAGCTTCCCTTTCCCTTCAGTTCTGCGGAAAACGTGGGTTCGATCTCAAACCCAGTCCCTGTTTGGGGTGATCTGGGAATATAATCCCCATTCTGATGGTCCCTCTACTTAAGGAGACCATTTTATTATACTGGATATACTTAAGGGTTTTCGTACCGGGACCTTTGAGACGCCAGAACATGGTGCCCCTGAGGCTGCTGGGATATGTGCCGGCTTGGTTCTGTGAAGGCGATGCTACATTTCAGAAACTGGACCTATATGTTAGATGTGGATTTATTGTCATTGGAAGCTCTGTATGTGTACTGACCAGTCCATGAACACAAGGTGGCTGGCTGATGGCTTCCTCGGCCCCAGTTATATATTTATGTTTCTGTAGAACCTGTACACTGCGGATGATCCTGGCCTGTTCTCCTGCCCTTTAAAGGCAGCTGGCCGCAGATTTAGAATGTATCCATTTGTGAAGTTTATTGTTCAGGCTGTTTGTGTGTGCGTGATAATTACAGACTGTGGTCCCACTATCCAAGCAGAAGACCCCCCAGGGCTGCACGCTACCTCACAAAGAATCAGTGTTTGCGCTGAGTGCTTCTCTTTAATACGACTGTGAGACTGGGCCAGTGGCTTTTTGTAAACAGCTATTATGGCGTCTGAGTAATCCGTTTTCTGAGATTTCGTGTGAATATGCATAGACCAGAGGCCTGTTAGCTGCTCGCTATATCAGAGTGGCTGAGCAGACTCAAAGGCAGTCAGGTTTTTATGGCGTGGGACCATAAATCGATTTCCATAGATTTCCCTGGCCTCTGACGCGAAGAGCTTTTTAAGCGATTGTGGTCGGGGTGGCCCATGTCTGCCCAGGCTTGGCCTTATCGGCTTCGTGTCAGACGGAGGCTGACATACGGCCTTATTTATGAGGTCTCATCTTTCTGGCTTTGTCGTTAGGGCAGATAGGCCCGACGTCAGTGAGCCCGCTGGTAATCCTCTGCAGTCTGCATCCTGCATTCCCTTGCCAACAACAGTCATCCCTTCCCTTCTGATTTATGTTCAATGCTGAGCCGAAAGCTTTTTGAGTGGAGCTTGATGAGTACTCCCTCTCCCGTAATCACTTATGTTACTATAAACGTTCAGCATCATTCAAATCAGTTAAAGCTTTTTACTGTTCTCTTTTGTGTCCATTGCTCTAAACCAGGGGTGTCAGACTCCAGTTCCCTGTTCCACCAAAAATGATTGAGCTGAAGAGGTGGTTGGGAAATTAGCACAAGGAGCTGCAAAGAATTGAATTAGGTGTGTTAAATGAGGGTAAGCCCAATAATATGCAGGGCCCTGGCCCTCCAGGACTGGAGTTCGATACTCATTGGTTTTGATCAAATTCTATTGTTGTAAGGGCAGTCTACCCAACTGCATTCCTGTAAAGTTCACTATATCATGCTTGGCTTGCCTATCCAAGTCATTAATCTGCTTTTCAGGTGTCATGCTCTCCCTCGAGGCTCTGTGGCGGGTTCTCCTGAAGGTAATAGCCCATAAATTACATAATACTCGTGTCCTTCATCCTACAGAACATGCAGCCATGATTGAGGACAAAGGTCACCGAGTTACGGACTACTTCGTAGTGGCCGGCCTGACGGAGAAGTCCACTCCCCTCGAGCAGGACCTGTCGGAGACCAAGTCCAGCGGGCCCAAGGCGCCCATCACGGACCTGGCTGTCATCAACCGATCGGCGGGCGAGACGGTACCAGAGGGTTTCACCTGTGTGGAGAACACTCCTGGAGGACAGCCAGCTAATCTCAACCATGGGAGTCTGAAAAGCCCGGAGCTATTTCTGTGCTACAAAAGAGGCCGGGAGAGACCCCCGCTTATCGACATTGGGTGAGGATGGTCGGTGGGGTGGCGGGCACATTATCGTTAGGAGAAGCTCCTGTCTGTTGTCCGACATGCTAAAACTCTAGGAAAGCAGCCGCTTGGACAAAGTAACCCTTCCCCCATCCTTGTCTAAGTGCCATATTCTTATTCCTGTGTATCTTTCCTGTTCAGTAGAACTCATGGGATCGCTTACTTAATGACTCTGTGTGGAATCTGAATACACTTAGAGTGTTTTGTGCCAAAGCTGGCTGAAGGAGCAGTGATTTACCAGGCAGATTTGCTAGCAGGGAGGTCTGTCCCAAGGAGAGACGGCACCTGACTCTGGGAACAGTGTCTTGTTGTCAGTTGTGAGAGGTGGAGCTTTCCATTAATCTGGCAGCCGCTCAGCTTCTAGAAGACAACTCAGTGCTGAGTTTACACTTACATGCCTTCGCCGCTCTTAAGAGCGCGGAGGTCCGGAAGATTCCGCTGCACCCGCTTCTCTCCCCCCCCCCCCCCCCCCAGGCTGGTAGCGGGAGAAGGGCTTATCACGAGCAGCATCGTTGTTGATGCGTCAAGAATGAAAAACCGCATGAGGGATTATTCCTCACTCGTGGTGGGAAGCCAGTTTCTGGAGCCAGCTTTCCATTTGCATCTGTGGGCCTGTTTACCTAGAGCATGAGCGAGGTTTGGAGGCAAGTGGGACATACCACTCACTCACCATATCATGGGGGCCGGCCAGGTCCACTCCTGGTGGCTTCTCATGGTACAGTCCTCCAGCAACCTCAAGATGGTTCTCTCTTGTTGTGTTTGAGTTTCTTCAGTGATAGACCCTTACCAGAATATTTCTCCCCTGTTGGTGCCTCAAACCTGTTCGCTGTGATTCTTTTTTTTTTTTTTCCAAGTTCAATTAGCCAAATTGACGCCCTGACTGTGCCAGCCTCCCCGTCGAGAGGTTTAGCTGAGGTCTGAAGTTTCCCAAAAACAGATCTTCATTATTCCTCTCGGAGTGTATTTGTGCGGGCGCGTGTGCGCCTTTAAATCAGATCCCGCTGCTTGTTATTTGTATGAAGTTTCCATTCCCTTTAAGTCCTCCCTGAGGTCATTTTGACAGATGCAAACAAAATGAAATGACCACAATGGCACGCAAAGGAAAGAATAGGAAATGGCACTCATGCTTAGAGTGACTCAGAAAGCAGAGACTCCAGCAACTGGATTAGGAAGCCAGCCCTCCCTCTGGGACAAACAAGTCCAGCTTCGCATGTGAGAAGACGGCTCTGTTTTGGCTCCGCCTACGATGTAGCTGTGATCTGCTGCCGCCTTGTGTGTCCTTCGTGGTCTCCTGAGGGCAGTCAACGCACTCAGAAGTAACAGCTGGGAAGCCAGTTCTGTGCTGGGCTCTATGTTGTGTTCCTCGGGGGCCCTCAAGGGGGCCTCCTGCTTTTGTGCCAGGCTATGGTCCTGTGCCGTCTCTTGTTTCAGACTCGCGGAACTGCACGCCTCCTGTCGAACTTGGCTGTCTTCAGTACAAGTCCGGTTGTACCAAAGTCACTGCATCACAGACCAGCAACAGAGAATCAGGATTAGTTTATCAAGTAGCGTCTTAAGCCTTGCATGGACATCTGGGTAAAGGTGTGTGTTAATGTGCAGCCAAATGCATAGGCGGGTTCTCCTGTGTAGAATGGCCCTTGTCGAAAATGTAATTAATATGCTGCATTCTGAAAGGTCCCATTTAGACCAACCCATCATTGAACCTCTCTGTCACATAGCCTTGCCATCCCTATCAAAGTGGGTTCTTACTGTTCCCTGGTGTTCCTGGTCTTCCAGCATCCTTTATGAGGGTAAGGAGAGGCTGATCCCGGGCTGCGAGGTCATTCAGGCCACGCCCTACGGCCGCTGCGCCAACGTGAACAACAGCTCGGCCGCCTCGCTGCGCATCTTCCTGACCTTCCGCCGAGCCTTGCCCGTCCGGCCGCAGAACTCCCTGGCCGTCACTGACGTGTGCATCATCATCGGCAGCAAGGGCGAGACGCCGCCGCACACCTTCTGCAGGGTGGACAAGAACCTCAACGCCGGCATGGTGAGCCGGCACGGGGGTCACACGTGCGGAGTGTGCTGAATGGAGTCTGTGTAGCGCCTTAACTCTGCTTCTCCTTCGACGCCTAGTGGGGTTCCAGTGTGTTCCTCTGCTACAAGAAGTCTGTGTCGTCATCCAACTCGATAGCTTACACAGCAGGTGGGTTCTGTCTGCTTCCTATTAAGAAATGGGATTTGGGGGGGGGGCATTTCTCATAACTGGAATGCACCGTGGAGTCTTGGGATTTGGGTTTATGTCGATCTCCTGCAGGATTACTCTTCTCCCGCAAATCCCGCAGGATGATTACCATGATTGCCAAGAGCGGTATCTTGTACCACAGAGATTATGGCAAGACTCGCCAAGGGGGGTGACTTAGGATGTTTCAGTCCAGCTAGCATGACCAAAACCCCTCTGAAAACACTTTCTGTGAAATCTCTACTTTGGCTTTTTTTTCTACAGAAAGTCATTTTCCTTTAATAAGCCAGTTTTTAATCCCTAGATGCATCCTTAAATACGATACTCGTCTTTTTATACATTAGTCCATGAGGCTGACTTACACTTCTGTTAAAAGACAAATGGAGCGAAAGATCGCAACAGCTCTCATTAAGCCTGTTTGGTACATACACAGTAACGGTTTACTTGCTAGAGGCAACCTGATTTATGCCAAGATGCGTTTTTTTTTGCTGTTATATTTGGTTTGCCTGGGGAAACCGTCTCTGTTCTTGGTGACATTGTGTTGAATTTATTTTAGCAATGAGGAAGGTATAGAGGTTTCAACTTTTTGGGTGTCCAGGGACAGACTATTCTGTATACTTAACATCTCAGTAATTCTGGGATGGTTGTCTGGTCCGCCTGACTTTGACTCAGTTAAGGTCACATATGTGGTTCCGGGCCCTCTGGGTTAATAGCTCTTCTGTGTCTAAATTGTCAACAGAAGTCTGTTTGTTTCCATTTTATTTGTTGTCGTTATTGCAGTTTTCGCCAATCTGTTCTGCATCAGGGCTGAATTGTTGTGTAAAGGCCATGAAGACAAACCTATGGGGTTTGGCCCGACTTGTTGGTTCGCACGTTGCCAGTACATGGTGCGTGATAGTGATTAGGTTAGTTTCCTGGAGTTTTGTTTTGTCTCCACTCTGCCGTCTCGAACCCCCCATGGCAATGAACTCTCAGATTCCTTAAGAGCCACCTTGCTGAGTATTGTCATGTGTTGAGAGTCGCAGGGAGTTAGGTACCAGCGTCTCCTTCCCTCAGGGCTGTGTGTGGAGGTGCACACATCCAGACATGTCCATGCCTCTGCATCTCTGTCTTTTGCTTCGTTCCAGGCCTGATCTTCAGGTACCCGGCTGAGGACTATGAGTCCTTCCCCCTGTCCGAGTCCGTGCCCCTATTTTGCCTGCCCATGGGAGCCAAGATTGAGTCTTGGGCACCCAGCACCCGCTATCCCCTGCCCATCTTCTCCACCTTTGTCTTAACAGTGTCTTCTGGGGAGAAGGTATGCTCTCAGAACTCAACATCTCAGACCCTGGAAACTATGAAGACTAAACTCTTCGGCTACTATAGATAGTATCCTAGTATCCGAATTAGTTTAGTACCGCATTTCAGTACCCATCCCTAAACTCAATGCTATGCAAAGTAGTTTTGGGCTGTTTCCATTATGCTCATTGGCAGGATGCTGAACCATTTGTGTGATGTAAAATATAAAACAGACTTTTTTTTTTTTTATTATTGAAAAGGATGAGGCAAGCTAGCTAATATGGCTTCTGAGCCTGTCCCTGGTGCTTAGGTAGTTGCACTGGATGCTGTTATAGCTGAGTGTCACAGCAGCAGACTGTCTAAATGCCCATTTGGCCCTCAGATGTATGGTGCCGCCATCCAGTTCTATGAGCAGTACCCTCCGGAGCTGCTAAGTGAGAAGCAGAAGGTCCAGCTGGGCCTGCTCTCCGTGGTGGAGAAGCGGCCCATCCCCGACCGCACGGTCAACACCAACAAGTGCATCTGCCTGCTCTCCCGCTGGCCCTTCTTCGAATCCTTCCGCAAGTTCCTCATGTTCCTCTACAAGCTGTCCGTCTCGGGCCCGCACCCGCTGCCCATTGAAAAGTAAGCCCTCCCCCGCCCAGCCGCATCTCCCGCGGATCCCTCCCCGCGGATGCGCCAACCTTTTGCGGCCGAGCCGCTCTCCACTCGCGGCCCCGTCAAATGTTGACACGCGGTCTAATTCCCCTTGAATCCACTTGGCACAAAGTTGTGTTTCGGTCCATGAATTCTGAGTAGGTTATAATTTGCATGTCAGCCTCTGGAAGGGTGCCTATAAGCCCCCGTCTGGCTGTTGGTACGTTCGCCTCGATTCGGCAACGTGGGGCTTTTCTTGATGAGATCCTGTTTACCCTACCCCCCCCCCCCCTTTTTTTTTTTTTTTTACTTCTGTGAGCTAATCGGCAGATGGAAGGCAGCACCAAGTCGTGGTGATGATAATTTATTAATTGGCTTTCCCCACCACTTTCCAACAGGCACATCTCCCACTTCATGCACAACGTGTCCTTTCCCTCCCCCCAGAGGCCCAGGATCCTGGTCCAGGTGAGATCCTGTTGCGCGCATGTGGGTTGCTGCCAGCCGACAGTGGCTGATGACATGCTGAATATGCATCACAGATAGAAGCGCTTCAAGCTCATTGTGCGTGCAATGAGTTTTGCAGTAGAGACGTGTCCGTCCATTCCCGGGTCGGGCTGATCCCTGCGCCTGTATTTAATAAGAGCCTCCTGCGTCATTGCGTCTGTGGAACGTGTTCCTGACTTCCAGAGTTTCCGGCCCTCTGCTGGCTCTTCAGGCTGAGCTGTCGAGAGTATAACATTGGGGGTGGGGGGTGGTGTCTTGTGTTTGTCGTTCCAGCTCTCCGCTCACGACAGCCTGGTCCTCTCCCAGCCCGTGTGCACGCCTTTACCGTTGAGGTAGGTCCGTTTTGCTGTGCGATGTTCCCTGTGGCTTCTCGCTGCAGGAGTTCCCACCACCTGCCTTTCAGGAGGAAGGTCTCGCATGGCCCTCTGATGGCCTGTTTATTTAAATTCGCTTCAACGGTCATTAGCGTCCCCTTTCATTTCCAGATCTCGCTTCCTATCCTCTTCCGCCACTTCAAATGGCCGTACGCTACGTCCTCTGGGGGTATTTATACTTTTGGAAGCAGCCAGGTCTAATTAGAGCCTAACAGTAATCTTTTTTTCTCTCTACGTCGCACAGAGAGGACTTTGTTGATCTCACTTCCCTTTTTTATAATACGCCTGTCTGTTATTCCAGCTTTTGCCCTCGTGCTTTTGAAGAGGCCTCCAGGTTTCTGCCCAGTGGCGTGGCCCTTCCTCTCGGTGGCATGTTAAGCATCTGTGGGCCCCCCCCGGGTTAGCAGCACTGACCTGGGACGTCTCCCCCAGGGCCTGTACCTACCAGAAGGATAAACAGTTTGACTAGGCTAGCTGGCTCCATTAGCGGAGACAGACTTCGGGGCTGTCTGTCTATCACGACCGGTTCTCTCTGTGAGCTCACCTTCTGCCGAGCTGGCTTCCCATCCAGCTCGGATCTGAAGGCGACATGAAGAGGTTCGAAGTGACGGCCAGATCCCATGACAGCCGTGTGATTTGTGGTTCCTCGCGTTTCCCCTAAGGGTTTCTCCCGCAATTCTGCTTGCACTTTCGCCTTCTCGAAGTCCAGCGCGGCATGATGCAGACTGTTTGGGGGCTTTCTGGCAGAGCCACGTGCCGTCGCCGTGTTAGAGATTTAGTCTGCAGAACCTCCTCTGATAAGCAAGGGGAGTTCATGGCTGATTGAACCCTCCAGATGAAAGCGGATCTGTTTGCTGAAAACGGCTCGCGGGGGTTTGAGATTCGACACTGCCGGGTATCTCGGGAGGCGGCTGTTAAGTAGCATGTTCAGAGATGCCTTAATGAGCCCCCTCTTGGGACTGGCGTCTGCTACTTTATCTCCAGGACTTCTGCCACTAGTTGAACCTGCTTTGAAGGTAGAGGACCTTTTCAGTGCAGTTTTTGCAGTGTGCAGTGTGTTAGGCAGCCCTTGTCTAATCTGATAATAGAAATCTCAGTAGACGGCAAAAAGAAAAACAGACAGAGTAGCCGTGCGGCGGCCCAGGTCTGGAAATTTCCAGAGGAAATACCTTCATTTATGAAAATGATACTCTTTGGATGTCATGGGGACTTGGGATCCATGTCGGTTTCAAATTGGTACTGATGCTTTTGCAACTTAAGAACATTTAGCTTTGCTGGCTGAAGTGTCTGTAGCCTGATTAGTTTGCCTGGTACCCTTTAGTAAATAGGAAAGAGATGTCCGGCTCCAGCTCTAAGCTGGCTCTGCCCCCTTCTGTTTGTTCCCTGCAGTGGGGCCGACTTCAGCACCCTGCTCTCCAACCTCGGGGCGGAGAACTGCGCCACCTTGCTGCACTTTGTCCTGATGGAGAGTAAGATCCTACTGCACTCACTGCGGCCG
Organism: Petrocephalus schoutedeni; assembly: GCA_026780765.1. NCBI lineage: Eukaryota > Metazoa > Chordata > Actinopteri > Osteoglossiformes > Mormyridae > Petrocephalus > Petrocephalus schoutedeni. Next base: position 1,822,498 of record JAODKL010000051.1, read on the forward strand.
GCCGTGCTGACCGGCGTGGCTGAAGCGGTGGTGGCGGTGAGTCCGCGTTCGCTGGTCCCGGTCCAGTAGGGGGGGGGGTGTTCCACTCTCTGACAAAGCAGGAAGAATGTTCCGGAAGCTGCCTTCCAGCCCTGCCTGTGTTTGTCACACACTAAAGTTGTAACTAAGAAAATAAATTATGATTAAAAGTATTTGGGAAGGATTGTTTTGGCTCCTGCTGGTCACAGTCTTGCATGGGGGGTTACAGTCACACGATCCTGTCAGACTGTTTATGCTGAACAGCTTGTACTGAACTGTTGGTAGGTGCAAACGACAGCTGTGAGGCGGCATTAAGACTGGCATCGATCCGGCATTGTGACGTGGCATTAATGGCACCCCACCTTCTTGTAGATGATCTTCCCCTTCCAGTGGCAGTGCCCCTACATCCCCTTGTGCCCACTGTCCCTGGCAGGGGTGCTCAACGCCCCCTGCCCCTTCATTGTGGGCGTGGACTCCCGCTACTTCGACCTATACGACCCCCCGGCCGACGTGGTCTGCGTGGACCTGGACACCAACACCATCTACCTGTAAGCCGCCAGCTCACACCCCCCCCCGCCCCCCATCCTGTCTGCCATTTTCAGGTGTATCTCCCCCTCTCCCAAACTCACAGATCTGCTCTGCAGGTCTGATGAGAAGAGAAACTACAGCTGGAAGAACCTCCCGAAGAAGCCAAGCAAGAACCTCCTTAACTCCCTGGGCAGCTTGCACCGCCAGCTCACCCCAGGTGGGGCAGTCCATCCTCCATTGCACACATGTGGGTTTCTGGGGGAAAATTGGTCTTATCCAACTGTTGGCTATTTATATTATTATCTGGAGGCCTCTGCAGAATCGGCAATTTCCTTTACCTATCCAGTAGAGCGTCAGCAAAGTTCAGAACTGTGAGCTTACGTCTGTGGGCTGTACAGTCCTCAGGGCGTCCTCTGAGGGACAGGCGGTGGACATGACTCCTATGGAGGCCGACTTCACTTGGCACAAGAGGAAGACGGGCCTGGAGATGGAGGTACAGGAGGTCTTCCTGCGGTTCATGGCCTCCATCCTGAAGGGCTATCGCACCTACAGGAAGCCCATCACCCAGGCACCCTCGGAGAAGGCCACTGCCTTGGACTCGCTCTACGACCTACAAGGTACTGCACTGCTTTTTAAATATCTACAAATGCAAATGACCTTTTATTGATGCACTTCTTGTATTTAACTTATCCAGCTGGGTTTGGGGCTGCAGTGTTTGGTCTTATGCAGGCGTTGGCCTTTCTGTTAAGGGGAAAGTAATACCACTGATCCTGGGCATGGCGGGGTCCGTACTCGCTCAGGCCAGTGCGGTCCAGTAATAACAAACAGGCGAGCTGTCACAATGGTGGCCTTCAACACAGGATGTGTATTGGGCCAGCAAGCACCCGGTCCGGAGTACAAGAGGAACTCAGGGACACAATGAAAAGGAGAGCGGCACGGCCCACCTTCTTAAAACACTTTAGCTGCCTTTCCTAGATCTCTGATGTCGATAACGACTTTGTAGACCTTGGCATCATCGACTTCTCCTCTAAAAACGTTTTTCACAAAGCAGTCCCCAGCTGGGAATAATGTGGTCGAAACGACACCTTTTACTACATCCCCCTTCGATTTATTTATTTTTTCTCATGCCAGGGTTTCTGAAGAGCCGGGATCGTGCTCAACAGAAGTTCTACACGCAGCTGACCAAAACGCAGATCTTCATCCGATTCATTGAGGAGTGCACCTTCGTCAGTGACAAAGACACTGGCCTGGCCTTCTTTGATGACTGCATTGACAAAGTGAGCTGCTTATTCAGTGTAATATTTTTGCATGCTTTTTTTCCCCAGTAATTCCTGGCTGTCTTCACGTGCCCATGATAATTAAATGGTTGTCTTTTGTATTTTAATCTTTTTTATAAACGGTCTTAGTCCTAGAGACTAACATTTTGGCCAAAGATGATGAATGGCCATGAAAGTCTTTTTGTTGTTTTATCTTCCAGCTTTTCCCATCTGTGACGGATAAAGGAGCCAAGGTAATGTCAGCATCTCTCGTTTCATTGGCTCTGTGCTGATCACATGTTCCGGTCCTCTGGAGTCACACAATATGGCTCTTGAGCACTTGTTGGTGTGGATTATGAAATGGTGGGGGCTCACGTGACACCCCGCTGTGTGGTGGTCTTCCGCAGTTGGCTTCATATGTGTGTCGCCGTGACTGGAGGTGCATGTGTTTTATGTGCAGATGGAGGGGGAGACTCTTGAGGACACCAGGCTGATAGAGGTGGATGAGTCTCAAAACAGCGACCTCACCGTGTTCGTGATGCCCCCAGAGCCACCGACCGAGGAGGGCGAGGAGCCAGTGGCCCGCTACAGGTCAGTGTTTAGCCTATGACGTGTTGCCAGTAAAACAAACACGTGGCTTGTGGAGACGTTTGCTGCCTCGGATCCTCCAGCTAAGATGGCAGAACCCTCATGCCTATGTCTGATCCCTGTGGCTGCCTTCCCGTATCGGCCGGCCTAGTGTTAGCCGCTATATTGTGGTCATGCTGTTGAGTCAAATCAAATGTTAAATGAGTCACTGGCAGGCCTGCCCACTGCACTTCTGCAATCTGCCTGTATTTGCCCAAGCGTGTGGACGCTCTAGCTAAAAGCGCAGTAAGGACCGGAGGGCTAACAGCATTGAGTCGTTGCCACTGTCCGCCTTGGCCTGTTCTTTTACCGGTCCTGTTTCGGGCTCTAATAGTGTGTTCTGTGCAGTGACGTCATGATCATCAGCTGACCTATACTGCTGCCCTTGAGCCTTGACATTTGGGTTTTCTCCTGGTTGCTTGCGGCCAAGTCTTAAGCTCTAATCTCATATATGAATTTTGCCGGTACACAGTGTGTCAAAGGCTGTTCTGTAGGCCTGGGAACAACTGTAATGTCAGGCTGCTTTCAAGTTGGTCATAGCTGACAACCGACGCCCTTTGCTTATGATGCATTGTGTACTTTAGTAGATCTAAGATATTTTAACAGCCTTTTTTGCTGTGCTTGGCTGACATTTATTTTGTTCTAGTGGGTGGGGCTAGCTTACCAGACATGATCTGTTTTGTCCTCTGCAAGTCTGATTCTTTTAAGATAACCTTAAACTAACACATTTATTAGTAATGCAAATGGTAGCCCACATACGGCGGCATACCGATGTGCATTTGGAGATGGTTACCTGGCAACAGAGCTCTGGTTGATAATGCCTCGAGTCTAAGGGCTGCAGTGGCCCGCAGACACTTTTGGTTTTCCAGAGCTTGCGAGTTGAGGAGCCTAGTAAATGGATCTACACTGTAATGTAGTTGAACTGATTCACCCCTGTATGAACTTTGTAGGATTATTAGTTGTGCTGGGTGTCAGCTGGGAAGTTAATGAGAATGGTGGCTGGCTTCCCACGCCTTCTATTTCTCCCAAGCTACGAGAACTTCCCTCATCTGCGACCAGAGCTCTTTGACTGCCCCCAGGAGCTGCGGCCAGCATTGAGCCGCAGGACAGCTGGTGCCAGCGTGTCCAGCAGCCCTGCCCTGCTGGCCAAGAGGACCACGCAGGTAGGACCGTGTAGCCGATCCCCTTCACAGCACTGCTGGTCTGTATTTTTTAAAGCATGGGTCTCACACTCTAGTCCTGGAGGGCCGCTGCCCTGTGTAGTTTAGTTCTTTCCCTGATCCACCACAAACGATTGAGACGAAGAGCTGTGTGGTAATTAGCAGAAGGAGCTGCAAAGAGTTGAATCAGGTGTGTTAAATGAGGGTAAACCCAAAAATGTGCAGGGCTCTGGCCCTCCAGGACTGGAGTTTGAGACTCATTCTTTAAAGCATGTTGACTGGCTTGTAGGAGCTCTACTTACACAAACATGGTCTGAAGATGGAACAAATAATGATTGGTACAGAGAGATAACGAATCAGATTGCAAAGGTAGTGGGTCCAAGCAACTAGAAGTGGCAGGGCCAAAGCATCTGATTGGTTGATATGACATCTGACACAAGATCTGATTTGGTTCTCTCTGCGCCAGTCATTTTTCATTCTGCCCTCAGAACATATTTGTGTTCTGCCATGAGCTGTTGGTTGTTCAGCATCTAGCAGGGAATCAGGGACTAGCTCCTCTGACTTTCATCAGGTGTGTTTGTCATGGCTAACTAGAAAAGTGTCTGCTTCCTTAGCTGAGATATCAGAAAAAAGGGGTGTAAGTGTCCCCTTTAAAGAACTTTCTGCATGGGGAATGAGCCTGCGTCTCGCCATCAGTAGTGATCAAAATGCTGAAGCCCTAGGTGATTTGCTTGAGGTAGTAGGGACAGGGTGAACGACCGGAGGTTAAACTGGGACAGGATGTGAAGGTGTTTCAAGCAGGTGGTGCCCCAGGTCCTCCTAGCCAGCCATTGTTTTGGGAGTGAGGCTCTTAGAGGAAGGGACTTCAGATTTGGGAAACATCCTCACAGGATATCGGACACAGGAGTGAGGCAGATTTATTCTGGGGCTCGTCAGCATTCCAGTGGCGTGAATTACACGCACGGCCCTGTGTTCACGGGCCAACTGCTTTGGTGGCCTTGAGGGGACAACAGAGTTTTATACTTGTTTAACAAAAGTTGTGATGAAGAGCTAATCCGAAATGCATTTAAAGTGAGCAGTGCGATTAGTAGGCCGGTGTGGAGGTGGTGTAGGTGTGCTGGCAAATTTAGGCAAATTAGGCCATTTTTATTCCCTATTCATCGAGTGGACAACGAACCACCAACAGTGAGACGTTCCAGAAAATTTCCTTTCATTTAGGCTGTTATCCCCCAAACTTCTTTGTTCTGACTTTTTGTTCTGATCCCCGTGTGTTTTTGTTACCGTGTCAGGTTGTAGGGCCTTTGTAGTTGTGTAGAAATCCTTGTTTAAACATTGTTAATCTGCTCCACGCCGTTCACATCGTGCCGTGAGCCGCAGAAGTACTTTCCACAGCCCGCCTCAGCCCACTTGTTGAAATGTGACCGCAGGAGATCAAGCTGGCCTCCAAGATGGCGAAGCGGTACTACTCGCACCCGCCCCTGTGGGCAAAGTGCCTGTTCAGCCACTGCTACAGCCTGTGGTTCATCTGCCTGCCGGCGGGGGTGCGGGCCACCCGCTCTAAGCTGCACGCCATGCAGCAGGCCTACGACGTGCTGCTGAAGATGCAGAGCGCGGAGGTGGAGGTCCAGGACGAGGCGAGTACGCCGCCTCCTCCCTCCCAAGCCCCGGAGAGGCTCAGAGCCAGTGCTTTCCTTCTGTGTTGCGAGTGCGTTCTGTGCTAAGAGGTGCAGTCTCTCGCCACCCACGTGCAGGTGTGTTACCGGGTGGTGATGCAGCTCTGCGGGATCTGGGCTCTGCCCGTTATGGCTGTGCGCGTGCTGATGGCCATAAAGAAGGCAGGGGTGGAGCCCAATGCAATCACCTACGGATACTACAACAAGGTACAGTGCTTTATTCAGTGGCGCCACCTGGTGGAGGGCTAGAAGCTTGTCAGGTGAAGTGCTGGGGGAGGGGGTTGAATGCCATCCAGTATGTGTGTAAAATGGCAAGGAGTTAAGTCACATTTTCTCCTTTATCGGGTGTCTGCTTGCAAACTTTGCGTCATAATATTTGTCAGCGTTCGGTTCGTCTCAGGGTTGCGGTGTGGCTTAAGGTCCCGCCATCTTGGTGCTTCTAGGCTGTCCTGGAGGGGCCCTGGCCCAGCCAGAACAGGAGTGGCCGCTTCAGGTGGGCCAAAGTGCGCAACGTGGTGCGGGCCGTGGCGCAGTTCAGACAGGCCATTGGCAACAGACGTGCCAAAGGTAATGTGTGGGGTGGATCTGGAGGCGTGGGGCATTGTAGTTGGGATATTAAACTTCCATACCTCACCTAATAGCCCAACCAGTTTGACAGACCTGTCAAAATTCACTTTCATTCACTGTTTACTTTCTTTTGAAATACTTGAAATTATAAACTGACGAGCTTAGAAATTGTGCGAAGAATGTATAGTATTGGCCTACACTTCAACAACTTTGTTCCTCATGTGAAAACAGGAAATGACATCACTGTGTTCTCCCCCAGGCGCCGGGGCCGTGGCAGTGAGTTCAGACATGCACGATGTGGACCACATCAGCCACGGCAGTGCAGACAGTAGCAGTGACGTCAATGGGGACGAGCACACGCTGTTTGCACGCAACCTGGTGGTGCCCGATGGCACAGACACCCGCGGCAGCACGGGTGCGATTCCTGAGTGTGACAGACATGATGGGGTGTTTAAGTGCCCTGATGGGGCACTGTGCTCGCGGCTCTGGGATACCCTGTGTCCCCGGACATGCAGCTTTCACATTAGCTTGCTTTAATTAGAAGTGAAAAGTAGCTTCCTGTCCTTGGTAACCTTAGCTTTTCTAAGCTCCTACAAACAACTTTTGTGAACTCGGGCTGTTTGATGGCGTTTTCTGGTGCTGGATAAAAGGGACCAGCTGGACTTCGGGGGGGAGCTTAGCACTGTGCCACATCTCGTTTTCATCTAGAGCAGTGTTTCCCAACCCGGTCCTTGGGGACCCCCCCCCCCCAGACGTTGTTTTTGTTCCCTCCCAGATAGTCCACGTTTGCCAAATGTGAACAAAAACTGTCTGGGAGTCCCGAAGAACCGGGTTGGGAAACGCCGATCTAGAGGTGGTGGGGGTGTCTGCTTTGGCTGTCTCTATACTGTGTAAGGCTTCGCTTTGGCATGGGGGGGACTCAGTGTGACCACCAGCACCAGGCAGCTATGTGGGTACGTGGTGCACTTTGTTTGATCTAGTAAGAGTCTGCCTCAAGAAAAAATATATATATATTACCTCTGTACTGAAGCAGTTGGAAGATGGGTGAGTGTTTTTCCACTCTGTCTTGATGCTGCTCCATCAGCACTGGAATGGTAACTTGCAGATAGGAATGCTGCTGATTTTAAAAACACATTAGGAAGCAGAAACTGTGCCCAGAGCTGGATCTCGGAACTCGGACGGTGAACGTCCATAACAGCCAATGCAGCACCGGCTTCTCCTGCGTAGGAAAGGTGGCAGCGGCCGGCTGGGCGGCACTCAAGGTAGCTCTGCTGTCTTCCGTCCTCGCAGGCGGTCAGTCCGACCAGGGATACGGGTCAAAGGACGAGCTGCACCAGGAAGTGCTGGATGGGCTCGGCCTCCCTGCTCCGCGGTCCTGCTTGGAGCAGCCCGGCAGAATGAAAACCCCTCACATAGGTAACAGCCAGTGGCGGCTGCTAGTCTTTCAAACAGGGGAAGCTCATTTTAGGCCTACGTCATAAAATTATATGGATATTATATGAATGAACGAACAAACAAACTTTATAAAGCTGAAACAATGAGCAAACGCGAGAATGCTATAAATGTTTTTTTTCTTTCTAGGAATGGATTATATATATGTTTATATTACCAGCAAATGACACATTATGTGCAGCAGATTGTCTCACGGCTTCACTTGCAAATCCGCATGGGACTGAGCTCAAAATCGCTCCAATTCCGGTGTATATTTAAAATTGCTGTCTATTAAAAAGGGGTTCCGCCCTTCAGACAGCTCCTCCAATCATCATGCATCAGCCCAGCGTCCTGGCCCGCCCACTGCTCCATTCACTCCCGGAGAAGCTGAGCTTCCCTGCAAGTGACGATTTCGCTGCATTTATCCATTGATGCTGCGCTTCAATAGGGTTTAATGCCACGGAAATGTATGAGAAGAAAATCGCGTCAGACAGTCTGCGATAAATAGTTGATTCTGAACAAGCTTGTCATTAATTTGAATGCGTTTTAGCACCCTTTTACTAAAAGGAATATCAATACGATAGTGCATATCTGAACATTTATTTTCTGACATATTTGAGGAAGCAGAGCTTCCCTTGTAGTCTTAGAGCAATCGCCACTGGTAACAACGCATGCTAACATGATGAACCACTATCCAGGGGATGGGGTGGGTACAATTAAGGTTAGAGATTAGCTTGTCTTGGCAACAGAGTGCACCGTGGAGTCTGAGTGAATAATTGCCTGGTATTGATGGCCCTGCAGGGAGTCCTGTAGAGGGACCGGGGGATGGTGTAGGGAACGACTCCAACTCCGTCGGTATACCATCACCAGGGCCAAGCATCGTCAGATTGTCCACAGGAAGTTTTGACAGCAGCCTGACAAGGGGGTCCGGCGGTAAGAGACTCAAATGCCATTTATTCTCACTGTATTTTCCGGAAGGTCCAGGCTTGCCTTAAATATTCACGTTTGGCCTTCTGCAGAATTACTGATGGTTCACAGAACCGGGGGAAACTTCCGCACTCTGACATCTCGCTTTGTCAACCAGGCGCTGATGGGGGAAAGCTGTTCACCTTCCGCAGCCCAAGTGAGGAAGTGGCTCTGCCTGATGTGGGTGGGGCTCTCGTGCTGATGGGCGGGACCATGGAGGCGAGCTCCCAGCTTCAACGGCAGCGGGCCTTCTCGGAGCGAAGCTGCAGCTTCAGCGTGGAGGGCCGCGCGGGCATGCTGCTGAAGAAGGGCAGCCTGGAGAAGAGTGTGGACCAGATGGTGACGGAAATGGGCGCCGACGCCAAGATCCTGGCCGCTGCCCTCTCTGGGAACAAGACCCCGCCTGCCGAAACCACAAACCTCTCCGAGCTGGGCTTGTGGGACTACCACAGTCGGCAGTCGGCAGAGGACAGCGTGTTTCCGGAGGTCCGGGAGTTGACCGAGGCAGCTGGCCCGCTAGTTGATGTAGCTCAGGAGACCCCTGTGGCTAAGACGGATCCTGAGGTGGTGAGGAATAAGGACGTGAAAGATAGGAACCCTTCCAAGAGGAACAGCTCCCACTCTCGAGTGGTGGAGAGGGAGGATGTGGAGAAGGGTGCTGACCCCCTGTCTATATTGGCCACGGAGAATGAGGACACTCTGTCAGTGCGGAGCGAGGAGCCCGTGGCCTCAGTGGCGACACGTAAACTGGCTGATGAGATTGAGATGTACATGAACCTCAAGAGTCCCCTAGGAACTAAGTCCTCCAGTATGGAGTTCCAGCAGGGAGCACCCAAGGAGGTTCCAGCAGACGCAGCCGCACAGAACAAATCTCTAGAGAGGAGGTCCAGTCTGCCTGCTGGTCCTGTTAAGCAGCCCGGCTTGGAAAGCGAGACTCCAAAGCGCAGCCCGGCTGTCACCCGCTCAAAGACCTTCGCGGCAAAGCCCAAGACCCAAAATCAACGGTCGTCCTCCCTGTCAGCACTGGTCCGCTCCTCCCCACATGGGTCGCTGGGCTCTGTGATCAGCTCCATCTCCTCCATCAAGATGGACGGCTTGCTCTCCGGACACAAGTTTGAGACACTCAAGTCAGGCATGAAGCAGGCCGCCAACGTGGCTAGCAAAGTGTTGGGAGCAGTAGCCTCGGTCTACGCCTACTCTGACGACGAGGTGAGTCCATTGGAGCTTGAACATCCGGTGACTGCCATGATATGGTAAAGTGAATATTTACTGTGAACTGATGGCGAGCAATACATAACAAAGGCTTCCACTCTCCCAGGACGGTCATCCACAGGGCGATGGCTGCTTCCCAGCCAAGCTGGACGAGAACCTGCTAGAGGGAAGCGGGCGGGACGGCCCAGTCCCAAGGGGTCTTATGCCAGGCCTAACCTCCAGTGAGCTGACTCAGAGCAGGACCAGCCTGACCAGTACCAGTAGCAGCGATACCGGGAGGGTCCCACATCCAGCCCGTAAGCATTGCACTTGCGCATTTATCGCATTAATTACCATGGAGACCTAAGTGACTGGTGCACCCATTATCACTCTGTTATCCCTGAACACACAGACCCCATGCTAATATTATGTTACCATGTGAGGTGCATAGCCTGCGAGATATTTAATTGTTTGTTTAATGACACAGACATGACTACAGGGAGACCAGCGAGGGGTTCGGAGTTTGAGAAGCAAGAGCAGGGCTCTTCTCACCATGCCAGCTCCTCCAGTATCTACCAGAACTGCGCCCTTGAGGTGAGATCAGTGCTCCCTACTGCTTGGAGGACTTTTTCCCACTGGCTATAAATTACTACTCATTATATAAAGAATGAATAGTAAATCCTGGGAAAAATGGTAATTGTGGGCAAAAATAAACCTTTGGTAGTAAATCCTGGGAAAAATGGTAATTGTGGGCAAAAATAAACCTTTTAGAAGAACGTTTTTGAGATGTAGTCAAGTTAAGTCTTTGGTTGGTAAACTGTGTGCCCTGGCAGGTGCTGATGTCCAGCTGCTCAAAGTGCCATTCCTGCGAGGCCCTGGTCTATGATGAGGAGATCATGGCCGGGTGGACAGCAGACGACTCCAACCTAAATACCACCTGTCCCTTCTGCAAGACCACCTTCCTGCCCTTCCTTTATGTGGAGTTCAGGGACCTCCGGGGGACCTCCAGGTGAGCTTGACCAGCAGGAACGGGGCAGAGCTTCACTCCGGTGGACATCTGGCCTAGATACTAATCACCTGTTGACCCGGTTCGTGGATGAGGGTCCCCCCTAATGGCCATGTAATGTGTTCATGCTGATGTCTGTCTTGGTCTGAACTTCCCACCCCAGCTTTCTGATGAAGCTCAGCACGTCAGGAGACAGCATCAACAGCAGCAGCAATGTGCCCTCACCGTCACTGTCCACGGAGCCTAGCAGAGACCCTACAGACCTCATCAGTTTCGATGAAGACCCAGGAGGGAAGCCCTCCGATGTCCATGAGAGGTAGGCAAGTCACGGTTGGATCAGCTGGGAATGGAAGTTACCAGTTATGGTACATGGACAGTGTGTTTTCTTGGGGAGCTTTTTTCACTGCACCCGGTACCATACTTCAGGCTGTTGGTTTTCCACTGGCCTAAAAACTGGTACCGGTGCTGAATCACATCACGACACAAGAATATTTTGCACTGTACATTTGACTATAAAATACATTTACATACATTCGGCTATACGAATGGCTATAGCGTGTATTATAGGGCTGGATAGAGTGTGATATTAATACCAACACCACATGTTATGCACATGCAATTCATACTAGTCATCTAGATAAAGATTGGGCTTTTTCATACCTTCAATTCTGTATGGAAATGATGATGAGGGTGTTTTAGTTTTGCTAAAATGCTATCATTTTTACTCCTCATAGGAAAAAAAACACTTGGCAAGTTTTGCAATGTTAATGATTAGTCCATCCAGCCATTTTCCAACCCGCTTATCCTTTCTGGGTCGCGGGGGGTCCAGAGCCCATCCCAGAAGCTACAGGCACGAGGCAGGGAACAACCCAGGATGGGGAGCCAGCCCATCGCTGGGCACACTCACACCTATGGGCAACTTAGTAACTTCAATTAGCCTCCACACACATGCAACCAGGGCGTGATTTGAACCCCAGTCCCAGAGGTGTGAGGCAACAGTGCTAACCACTGCACCACTATGCCCCACCAATTTTTTTTCAACAAATAAAGAGCATTTACAATAACATAGAAATAAACATGAACAACATCATTAACATCAACATCATTATCATGAGAGTATGAAGTTATATATAAGAAGCACATTGCATATAAATCATTAAACAGTAAAACATCTTGATATAAGAATTTGAACAACGTATAAGACGTGTATAAAGTATTAAACAGTAAAACATTAACATTTAAGAAGTAAAGATACATTGAGTACTACTGCAGTGCTTTCGGATAAACTACAATTTCTGTTTGCCCATTAGGTGCAGTCAAAGTTTTCTTAAATAATCACTTACCAAATAGGCGTTTACTTCTTTTCAGTAAAATAACTATCACACAAATAATAACAATTCGTAAAGACAATATAAAAATGACATCCACAAATGAAGTGAGTAGTTCCTGGCACTTACACTGTCTTCATATAAAACGTAACCACTAGTTACACTGTTTCCGGTCATACGTACGTAGTGTATACGTTGTGGTCATACGTAATTTCCGTTTCAAGCGCGAGAAGAATTCTATATATATAGATACTTTATTTCTTGTCATGTCATCCTGATCTTTTACTGGTACTTGACCGGAAGTCAATGGAAAAGCGAAAGTACTCAAAGTACAGTACCTGGTGTAGTGGAAAAGTGCCCTTAGAGGTTTGAGTGTAGTGACCTATTGTTCAAAATGAGTACACCCTTCAAGGAGGCTCGTGGTCTGGGTGCTAGGAGGTGTAATCACAGGATCACATGTTCCCCAAGCAGCCCGGGGTCCAAGGGTGTTCATATGGATCTCCCCGACGGGAAATGGAGCACCTCCCTAACACGCAGCAACAGTGTGAGCGGACCCCTTCAGAGCCTGGAGCTGAGCCAGCGACCGTCCCACGGGGTCTCCACCAACAGCCTGCCCAGCAGCCTGCAGGAGGCGTCGGTGAGCACTGGCCCTCCACTTACCCAGTCATAGTGGCCCGAGTCTGTTGCGTTGACATTACTGCCATTAAGAACGGAGGTATTTACTGTACATATGAGATCTTCCTGCCCAGATCTGTACTGAACTCGCACTGAATTGCCTGAATTTGTCAGCTTGTTGAGGTTGTTCTGTGCTTCCCAGGACACACTGGGGCAGAAAAGGCCCAACCCACTCCCTGTATCGGTGCCCTACCTCAGTCCGCTGGTGCTGCGCAAAGAGCTGGAGTCGCTGCTGGAGAATGAGGGGGACCAGGTCATCTATACACACAAGTTCCTCAGCCAGCACCCCATCATCTTCTGGAACTTGGTGTGGTACTTCCGTCGGCTGGACCTACCCAGCAACCTGCCAGGCCTGATCATAACCTCAGAGCACTGCAACAACGGCGTGCAGGTCAGGAGTCTCCCAGTGGCTCTAGTACACCCCCTGGTGGTAGTGGAGGTTCACTGCATTGAATGAGGCCCCATGATTTCAAATCGCTTTTCATGTAATATCATTCATTCTCCCATGTTCTGTATTTGACTACCTTGTTGTTGGTATCTCTTTGCCTCCCTGCAGCTGCCACTGACGTCCCTGTCCCAGGACAGCAAGCAGGTGTATGTGCAACTTCTGTGGGACAATATCAACCTGCACCAGGATCCCACCGAGCCGCTCTACCAGCTGTGGAGGATGCTCCGTAAGTCCCTGAGCCCTGCCCGTCTCTGTAGGCACATCCCAGCTCACTGAGGCACCCATTTCCCTGAACATCCTGGCCCAGAGGGTGGCCAGTCTCTCTGCCCCCCCCCCCCTGCCCCATCCTCACCCTCAGTTCAACATCTAGGAGCATCTGTTTGCAGTCAGTCCAAGGACAGTTCACCAAACGGCAGAGAAATCACAATCTCAGGCTGACACGTAGCTGCTTAGCCAGATTCTACTTAATCAGTAGAATGTGGTCGGTGACCATTGTTTGGGCTCTGTCTGCGGCAGTGAGGATGAAGGCCCAGCTGAGCCCCACGGACTACCAGGAGACCAGGTCTCTGCTGAACAGCATCGTCAAGAGCATCCAGTCCAACAGCGTGTCTACACCCATCGACCTGCTCCTCCAGGAGGTGAAGAAGCATCCGGAGGTCAAGCGGCAGAGGTGAGTGTGCAACTTGGTCTGTCCTCACAAAACAGAATCCACTTCTGTACTTTAATGGAAGAAATGATGTCATGTGAGCAAGGGCGTAACTTTGGTTTGAACATTGGGGGGGTTGAGGTCCTCACCCATTTAGGTGGAGACATGATTATTGGG
>JAODKL010000051.1:1843624-1881023 GCA_026780765.1 Petrocephalus schoutedeni
GTGACTGCACGGAATGGGGTACGCACGGTACGAATCAAAGACTGACATGGGCAGCCCGATGCTATGGGATCACCTGCAAGCTGGCAGTTCCGAAGTGGACTGGTGTGAGGGCAACTACCTCATTTACTCGGGCATCGCGGAGTTTTATAACACGGTTTGTATGCTTATCCCCTTATCTTATTGCATATGCATATTTAACCAAGTAACGATGTGGTGTCACATAGTTTTCAAATGTATTACTTTGTTAAATGCATTTTCGTTGTGCATTCATGTACACTTATTATTTAATCAAATTATAATGAAAGCCAAATTAAGTCAGTGGTATTCTCCTAAAATCTTACAAAGTTTACAGTTAAATAAACTATGGAGTCATTTTTAATCCATGATTCATAAAATAATTTCAGAGGTCTGCCTGAAGAACCATCCGTTTATTATATATTTATTGGTACATATGACAAATATATAGCTGTGCGGTATTGCCGTTGTCTATCTAGTCTCATGAAACGTTTCTGCTGTAAATCGTTGTTGTATTGCAAATATCTGAACTGATTGCGAAAGACTCTCTAGGCAACCATAAAACCCCAGTATAACACAGGAAAACAAGCCGGCCGATTTTTCCTATTAGAAAATCTGTTTATATTTTTTAAGCTACATTGTTTATTGCTCTTCAGTGTATTAATTTGCCATTTTTTATATTTCAGGTCAGCAACATACTGTTTTTTATTTTGCCACCTATTTTAATGTGCTTGTTTCGTCAGTATGCCACACATTTCAACAGTGGAATATATCTAATATGGACCCTTCTGGTGGTGGTTGGTAAGTTGACTTGTAAAAATTAATGTGATTCGATATATACTTCAGAGAAGTAGCCTGGTTGTGGATGACCTATCATCGACATATCCAAAGCAAGGCACTGCAAAGTAGGGGCAAAGCCTTTGGTCAGAATTCCTGTTCCTGCCTACTGAGCTGTCAGAAGTGTCAGAAGCATTTTCTCTTACTGAGTGGCCAGCTCACCTTGGCCCCATGCCACTTCTACTGTTTTTCCCTAATTTATTCTTTTCAACCCCCCCCCCCCCCCCCCCCAGCATAAGTTCTTTAGGTGAGAGGTATTTTGAGCCACTCTTCTCGAAGATGAAACAATGATCTTCTGTCCAGTTTTTTTGGTGGTCAGTGGTTTGCTTTGCACCCTCAAGGCAGGCATATACTGCCTCGGGGCGAGACTTAGGCCACTCTCAGAATGCGACGCTTTCATTCATGCATGACAGGTTCATTGGCTTCTGATCCATTCATGACGGCTCTGCTATCTTGGTTATTTGACGCCTTGCGTCATGGGAAGATCATCGCATTATTCCAGGCTCTAGTGGTGCCCCTTGGCAGATATGCAGCGGCACATGGACGCGCCTGATAACGCCATGCTGGTGATAAACTTCTAGTAACACTCTGGGAAGCATTTCTGCACTAGAGCTCTAGGAAGTCATGAGCTGTGTCATTTCTCTGAGGATCTGCTTGGTCGCACAGCCTGTTGTTTTGCAAGATCACATATTGAAATGTGTTCATGGAAACAGTTACTCAGTTTTTCTTGTTTCAGAATTTGTGCCCTTTATTTGTTTGCTCTTCTTGGATTAGAAATATTAGGTGTAATATTTACTGTTTGATGGCTCACACCAAGTCAGGTTCGGTTTCTGTTACCCTCAGGTATCGGATCAACGTATTTCCATGCGACCCTCAGCTTCCTTGGGCAAATGCTGGACGAGCTGGCCATCCTCTGGGTGCTCATGTGCGCCATTGCCATGTGGTTCCCAAAGAGATACCTGCCAAAGGTCTTCTGCAGGGACAGGTGAGCCTTTGAGCTGACAGCCGCCTGCTCTGCAATCACATGTTGCTACACCGTGGTGCTAGCATTGCTAGTCTGACTTTTGGTATTATTTCTTAATTTTCCCTTCTGGGGCATCTGATATGTCACTCTTTCACCCAAGGTTACTTCATTTTCAGTCTATACCGCCATGCTTTGAGTGAGTCATGGGTGGCCAATTCATGGTATACGTTTCATGGCGGGGTGTGTCAGTGATGGTGGGTCATGGACCCTGATAGGACTTCTAACAAGTCTGATGGATCACGTGGGTGGCGTGGAGGTCCTGGCATTCACATCTGGCACATAGGTACACTTTGGGGGCAGTAGGTGCCATGTTTCCCTCCTGAAGTCTGGCTCAATTGGAATAATACTTGGAATGGAAATTGGCAGCGAGCTGAATAAGACCCAAAGGACTGCCAAGACCTTTGATATCACTGCTTAAAGTGCAAATTCCAAGACTTGTTTCAAAACATGTTTTGCCATCCATTACTTTTACATTATTCGTAGTCTGAAGGGAAACCTTCTAGTTTTTGATTATAGTGTTTAATAATGGCACGGTCTTATGTAGCTGTGGTGCTTTTCAAAACAATCGCTTTACAAAACATTGGCTTTAGTTTTTAACTGCAGTGTAGGGAATAAATGGGGCCGGATTATTATGAAACATTGGATAGCTGTAAGAGCCAAATAGAAACTGTTGGCCCTCTGTAGATAGTGAATGGGTCAGACGTTCTGCTGTGGTCATAGTGTTGGAGTTGCCTGTTACATGCTTACTCTTGTCCAGCAAATCTGTCTGTTTACGAGGAATTGTGTGGTAGCCAGATATCCTTCAAGGTTTGCGATCGCCATCACCCTGACTGCCTTTGATATCCTTCTTATGGGACTCACTGCATTCTTCTTCCTCTGCAGATCAAGGTTCAAAGTGGTCATCGCTGTCCTCTCGGGGATCTCCACCGCCCTGGCCTTCATCAAGCCCACCATCAACTCCTTCTCCCTGATGGTGTTGGGCATACCCTGCTCTGTCCTGCTCATTGCTGAGCTCAAGAGGTGGGGGTCACAACAGAGATAAAGGAAGTCTTCATGGGAGCTGAAGAACAGCTGGTGTTCTATAGTTACTCCTGGACAAGCGGGGCAGGGATCGCGTGCCAGAAATCCTACCTCTATCCTAAGTAGGCAGGAAGTGCTCTGGATGTGGGTGTGGCCTGTGAAGCGTGCTGCAGCATGCCGTCCCTACACCTTCTCACCCACAGGGAGCGCTGATGCTTAACTTAGTCAGTTATTTACGGCTTAAGCTCAAATCCTAAAATAGCCTGACTCTCAATCAATGATTCCTGCTGTCTGTAGGGCCTATGTGTCTGATTCACACAGGTGTGAGGAGGTCTCGAGAATGTGTTTGTGTACGTGTTTACCCTGCATGCATTGCATTGTAGGCCTGGCTTAAATTAAGCAGTGTTTCCTGAAAGCCTCCCTATGGCAGGGGTCCAGATGGAATGTCAGGTGGTAGGTGCCAGTGTGGGCTCAGCTAATCAGTGAAGATGTGGTAGGAAGAGGAAGGGCTAAGAAGAGCCATTTAACAATGGCTCACGCTGAGTTGTAGTGCCCAGAATATCGGCACTTCAGTGCCATTACCTTTTCCTTCCTATCATGCATCTGTGACCCCGTGCATCTATGTGTTTTGAGGGGGAAAAGCTAGTGATGGGCAAGACAACACTTTGTGAATCATTTGCTGTATTTATCCAACCCCCCACTAGTCGGTGCTCTCGGATTACTTTGGGGCATGCGATGAGCGCTTTTCCAACAAAGATCACCATCTAATGGGGTCAGCAGACACAGCAAATTGTTCAAGAACTGTCATTTTGGCCAGCTTCCCACGGCAGCTCTGAGCTGAGTGTTAACCTGCAGATGTGAGCATGTGTGGAGAGGTTGGGCTCCCAATTGCTGCTCCTGATCCATGAATCCAGGAGCTTATGACAAAAAGTTCAGGGATTAAAGTGGCTCCTACCTTCTTCTCCCACAGGTGTGACAACCAACGTGTGTTCAAGCTGGGACTAATCTCTGCCCTGTGGTGGACACTGGGTGTTCTCTGCTGGATCAGTGACCGGATCTTCTGTGAGACGTGGTCCTCTGTGAACTTCCCATACCTGCACTGCGTGTGGTGGGTGACCAGGGGAACATTGCTGCAGTTATTTAGCATGTGGTCACCTAGCAAGTGTATGTACATTCAAATTTACGCACACATATTTTATCTCATTTGGATGTACTGCTTCAGATTACAGATTATGCTACAGATAAAGTAATATAGCTCCAGCTGCCAAAAGTCACTAGAGATATTGGGTTAGAGTTTACTTAAGGGTGCTCTATGACAGCTATGTGACACCAGCATAAGTCCTTCATGACAGGTGACATAACTTGTCATAAGCATTTATGAAGGTTTGTTCCAACTTTTGTGACTGTCATAAATGCTGACATAGAGAACTTGACACAGGAGTTTCCTTAAGTAAAGTGTTACTAGATCTTGCTTGTTTCACCTTCTTATAGCTGTCCCGAACCCACCCTGGGACTTAAACCAGCAACCTAGTCCACTAATCTGCACCATTACGTGCAGTTCCACGTGCAGACAAATGCTCTAGCAGAAGTTGCGACGTGTCCCATGGATGAGGGCTGGGTGTCTAACCTGCTGCCTCATATCTCTCCCACTCTTAGGCACGTCCTTGTCTGCCTGGCCTCTTACTTGGGCTGCGTGTGCTTCGCCTACTTCGATGCCGCTGCCGAGGCCCCCGAGTGGGGCCCCGTCATCATGTTCTGGCCCAGTGAGAGGTGGGCCTTCATTGGGGTGCCCTATGTCACTCTCCTCTGTGTCCACAAAAAGGGCTTGATCAAGGTCACATGACCTGGGGAGGGCGATTGCCTGTCAAACTGCAATTTCCTTGATGACATATGACAGTGTGAGAAGGATACAGGACCGTGTGACATCACACTCAGGTGATAAGCCCCGCCCACACAGCTGACAATCCTGACACATGCTGAATGGTACATAAATGGTCAGAAGCCTGCCTAAGGACACTCTAGTAAAGCACTATGCTGCAAGGAAAGCTGTACTGTAAGTCCACCTTCCAGGCATGAGATCAGGCTTGGGAAAATCAATCACCTTGTACTGTGGTGGGGACACAGCAGACTGCTTAAGGCTGATTTATACGTCTGCATAGAATCTACGCTGTAGGTAGACATGTGCCCTGCTGTAGCCTATAGTATATGAATAAATCAGCCTTTACAGACCAGGAGCAAACGCACTCACTTATAATGAAGGTAATTCAGGTTACAAAAAGCTGCAGACCATAAATGATCTATTTCTACACAATAAAGTATAAATGTATACAAAATGTCCATTTTCATTATCGAAATGAACTGAAGCAGACCAACCCTGGTCATTAAAACATTTAAGCTCTGTTCTCTTGTATGTCTGTGTCACTATAACTCACAGAGCGTCAATGTATCAAACAACATTCACTCATAATAGGCATCAGTTGTCAGGATCAACAGGAAGCTTGACATTTATAGTCAGTGGCTCACAGCACTCTAGGAATGGTCAGGAACTGCCAAAGCCCTTCATTGCCCCAGGAAGCTGAGACACAGCTCTAGCACTTCCGCCCCTCAGCCTGCCTGCCTGGTGAAACTGGTTTTGATTTGCTTTGGAAATATGCAGCTGAGCAGTACTTTCAGGGTGAGATGGTAAGTAGCTTTCAAGACTGATGGGGTGTAAACATCTGGCCTGGACGTCTGCGCTATAGCTCCCTCAAAAGGTTTTGGCCGATCTTCACATGCACAGACAGAAAAGGTTACCTTCCAGTTCTGTATAAAATAAGAAGGGGCCATCATTTACAAATGAACCACATATTTCAAAAGGCTCATTAAAATTAAGACACCTTTCTCAAAAAAAAAAATAAAAAAAAAATATATATATATATAAAAAGGGGTGCCATGTACTGGTATTGCTACACTATTGCAGGTACCCTTTAAAGTCTTTAAAATTTGTTTGTTAAACAACAGGATACTGGCAAAGAAATAAAGATCTTTATTAATCATAATGAAATGTCATCCAGTCAGACAAAATGAGAAATTATCTGCAACAAAAATTTTATATGGACAGCACTGACATATGTTCTTGTATTGCCAAGATTGTAACAGAGGTGATGGAAACAAAGCTTTATAAATAGATGCCATAGGTACCCAAAGTTTTGCATGTCACTAGAGTAACAATCATATTTGCATATGAACGTTGCAATTGAAGCTTGAAGTAACACGAAGTAGCAGTGCACAGACATCACATCTGTAGCCTCTCCCAAACTGCTGCTCTGTGATGGGGGAGTAGGACAGGCCCAATGATTTCTCCAGCTGCCTCCGTCCTCCTCCGGAACCGGTCTCTGTCCCTGGCCATCTGCAGCCAGCAGGATCCATTTCGGGCAGCGCGGCTGGCAAACGCCCAGGCCACAAGAGGGCGCACTTCCACCTTTTCGCTGAATCTCACCTGCAATAACCAGAAAGCAACATTACACTCTGTGACCCTCCGAGTTTGTGTGCAATAAAAAGCAGCTACATACATCATCTGCTCACCACCTATATACGAACACATTACTGATCATGTCCAACCCAACTAGTGTACCCATGGGCCTGGAACACAGACAGCCAAAGGCACTGAGGTCTTCAGTGACATCATCCCAATTACACCCATTAATATGGCAGACGAGGCGAGTTCCCTTTCCTCAACATACTTCAGCTTTGTAGCCACACCCACTGAATCAATTACTGACCTCCATAACTGTTGGCTACGATATTGCTACACTATTGCAGGTACCACAGTGTTGGGTGATGCAAGCAAACTGCAAAAGGCTGGGAGGAAGGGAAGATGGGAGGGGAAGAGAGGGGGGAAAAAAAAAAAGCTCCCATTCAAAATCAGTAGCGACAATTCCCCCAATGCCAATACCTTTTTCTGACCCACAGTGGCCATCTTTTCCTGCAGAGGGCGCCGCCGTTCCTCACCATCACACAGCACTTCCACCTGCCGTCTCCCGAGTTTCGGAGTACAGCCATTTAGTGGACGAGTGGCCTGAGACTTCACCACAGAGGAGAAACTCAGCAGATTGTATGGGTCATCAGAGCGGAAGAAGGATTCCCAGAGCTGAGCATGCTCGGAGTTGTCATCGCCATCATCATTATCTTCATCATCTTCATCAGACCAGCTTGAATCACCGTCCCATTCCGGCCCCTCCGAAGATTCTTCAGAGGAGTCCCACTCCAGCCACTCAGCCAGGTCAACACCCTGATCACCTCCTTCGCATCTTCCAGCGAAGGCGGCTTCCAGGGTCGCGTCTTGTGAATCCACAAACTCATCGTCCTCCAGAGTATTCTCATCCAGATCATACACCACAGCCCCCCCCTGCCCAGCCCGCCGAGGGGTCCACATCCAGCTGTGGACAGTGGACCCCTGCTCTTCTGCCCAATACTCCTCCATGGGATCCTCACGGACAACACATCCCGGAGCCGCCATATCTACAGGAGCATCCGCCACAGCGTCCATGATGATCGGCGGAGGGAATGCCTCAGGCCGTAGAGCGTTCACAGCAGCAGCGCAGCGATTCATCATCTTGAATATCGTCGCCCTCAGGTGGCGGAAGTCCTTGTGAAACACCTGGAACATTCTCATCCGAGCCGGCCAGTCCGCTTCCAGGCCCTTTTTTGGACGGGGCATCCTTGGTAGGACAATGGCAGACAATGGCGTGGGCCACACACTCACACTGACACACATCCTGGGGAAAGAGAAAGAAAGACCACGGTAACCAATAAACCAAAGCAAACATGCCCGAAACAGGACATACTTGTATAGTGCGCTATCACCATCATTGAGGTTACTGGAATTTAAAATCGTAACCAAAATGAGCATAATTTAAAAAAAAACAAAAAAAACGTCATAAACATGGGAACCCAGGGAAGCCATAATTACGTACAAAATGCCGCCGCAAACCAGACATTTCGCAATAGTACAACCTCTTATAAT
Source organism: Petrocephalus schoutedeni (assembly GCA_026780765.1). NCBI lineage: Eukaryota > Metazoa > Chordata > Actinopteri > Osteoglossiformes > Mormyridae > Petrocephalus > Petrocephalus schoutedeni. Next base: position 1,851,526 of record JAODKL010000051.1, read on the forward strand.
ACCAAGACGCCCAAGAAGTATATAAATATAACAGATATAGCAAAAATAACAGACATATTAACATTAGCGCCACCTTATTGACGCACTCTAAATACCACCGCAGATATTTGATTAACGGAGGGCTTTTTGTTTAAAAGCTAACGTCGGACTAGCAAATGACACTCACGTATTTAACAAACTTCCTCAATACACAACACATCGACAATAAATAACCACGTTAAACTGCCCAAATATGACGTACCTTCCTGCTTCCATGTATCAGCCTGTAGCCTGAAAATCACTCCAGCGAAGATTAGGTGACCTTCGCTTGAAAATACCTCTCTTCTCGACACCACACAGCAACCGTACCAGAGGACGAACGTCTGCACTTGGTTTTCTGAAAGAATAACCCATTTTCTTGGCGAAAAACAGCGAAATAAACACAGCAGTCACGAAACAAACAAGTATTATCTTCTCTTTGTGGAAACGATCTCCTCGCAAGAAAAAGTCGAGCCTGCTTTTATAGTCGGACGGCGGTGATGCAAGTGGGCGGGACCCGAGCTGTTCGGCCAATCGAATAGCGTCATTTTCGAGACGTACTGACGTCACATTGAAAGTACGTGCGAAACTAAAATGGGGTGGTGTCACGGAATTTCTTGGTTTATTTTGGTTGTGAAACGTAGACACAATAGTATCTGTTACTATACGGTCTGATATGGCACCTTGGCAAGCCGTTTTAGCATTTAATCAAGTCACGCTCCTAATTACATTTTAGATATCCATAATATCATTTCTCCTAGTCAAAATTATATTCTTGCTAGTCAAAATGGCAATTACAGATATCCACAATTATTCTTACTAGTAGAAAATGTATCTCAAGATATCTGAAACTTTCTTTCTCCTAGTCACAATTCCATTTAAGATATCTTTAAATCTTTACAAAGTATAAGAGGCGGTTTTAACATTTAATCGCTAGACTGGAAATGTATTGCAGATATACGTAATTTAATTCTCATAGGAAGAATGACAACGTGGATATCCGAAATGACAATTGTGGATAGGAAGAATGTCATTGTGGATATCTGAAATGTTCCTTCTCACTAGGAACAATTGAATTAGAGATATCTGCAATACATATCCAGCCTAGCGATTAAATGTTAAAACGGTTTGCCAAAGTCTGATGCACAGTCAATCGCGGCCGATTTGAGTCAGCCGTGTTATACTATTCAAGTATTAAACTATTAAAGTAATAAATTACAGAAAGATAAGGCCCATCTCATGTATTTGCATGAATTTTCATAAAATGGCGGAGTACTTTTTTGACACTGGCAAAGCCCCTTACAGGAACTAGGGCCAGTTCAAATGAGGGATTTAAAAATCCTATATCATATCCCAAAGTCAGACTATGGAAAACCGAAAGCTCAGTTTGCAGATAATATGGTTCCAGAACAGCCGGTTTCTATACTTTAGTGAATTCTGTCAAGAAGTACAGACAAAGCAAAAAACTAATTTTATAGAAGCCATCCAGGAGGAACATAAATATTTCAATAACATGTAGTATAGCACATTATTGAAGTCCAAAGATAGTAGCTCTGTCAATCCAGATAAGTTGATTCAGAATTATTTGAGGTGTTAAACTTTAATAATTTAAATACAAAGGTTTATTTTTTGGGGGATTAATGAACCCAAATTAAATATTGGGGTGTACACATCCCCACTGGTCTCTGGATCCCTGTGAACCATCTCTGTGTTCCAGCACTTAGGGGTCAAAGGGTGTTCCATTTGGAGAGTCACCAAGGATTCTGGTGTCACACCGGTGACACAGCGCAGATTTCTCTGTGGTGTCCGGTCACTGTCTGGCTTTAGTCTCCCACCTCTCTGTTACCAAAGCCCAGGTCCCCTGCTGAAATATGGTGGTTTCTGGAGCTCGTGGTCTGGTGCTTAGCTTGGGAGATCAAAGCTGCATGGGCCATCTGCCCTGTTTGCTTTGTGTGACGATGCCCCTGCCTGGGGGTCACACAGGGCGCCTCTAATTGCTCAAGCCCAGCAAGAGTGTTTTCATACTGTCTTCCGTCTGGTGGATGATGTGCCTGGCATTTGCATATAAAACCTCAAATGAATTCTGTTTTTTTTTTTGAATGTAGGAATATAAAGGTATTACACATCAGTCAAGTTAACGTTACAAGTGTCCATTCTTTAATAGACAAATATAGGGTATATGTTTTTGAGTATAAATTTTACGTAAACAGCTAGCCTATGTACATGCTGCCTATTAAAAAACTGCAATGTTAACACTCTGAACTCTGAACACACTACATTGTACTTGCAGAAACATTCTGACCTAAGACAGCCATCCTGAAGGTGTGAGGTAACAATACTCCCTACTGATGCAACAGCTTAGCAATAATGAGCCATCGGTCTTTTGTACAATTTATTCGTTAAAAATAGCTCAGATCGAGCTTCTAAATCATAAATTGAAACGATTCTATCATAAACATCACAACATTTCGATAAACCTTAGACATATCACAACATTAATCTTAATATTTAAAAAAAAATAAAACTATAAAATCACACAGCAAAATCGATTGTTGTAACAGATTAACTGTCCTCATCCTGTCCGAAAACTCTCCGAGCTCATTTACCTGCTCGGAGCGGAGGGGATAACTGCAAATTGCTGGATTATTCTAAGCCAGATTCCCAAGCAGGCTGGGATCTATAAGTGCGGGTCCGTTGTGGTGATGGGAGTGGCGTCCTCGCTGCATCTCACATCGGCATTCCTCCACCATGGTGACCACCTTGGTGATGTGCGTGTCGCCGGCGCATTTCAGCTGGACGGCCCTGCGAGTGGACTTGACGCGGGAACAGTAGGAGCAGAAGGTCTGCAGGCCGTCGTCGCCGCTGTGAGAATGCACAGAGTTGCACCGCCCGAAGCACAGGTTGTTCTTCAGCACCACCGTCTCGCAGCTGTCCTGAGTAACGCTCTGCGCAATACAAATTAGCCGAGGTCTGTACAGATTTCCAAGCCAAGCACGCCAGTGTCCACAGAGATTCAGGTTAAAGCAATACAACACTCTGTTATAATGAACATAGGATGGAATGTATGTATTACCTGGAAAAATGGGACGGCGCGGCACTTCTCTTGGTGCACCTCGTTATTCCTGATAGGTATGATGGATTGGAAGTCAGACCTTCTCCTGAACATGAAGTGGTTCCAGAACTTCTTCGCATTTTTCAGAGGGGTGTCAGTGGGACTCAAGTTTACTGAAGATGTAGGTTTCAGGATGCCGGAATCTGTGGCTGGGTGACCCGCACCTGAAAACTTTCGCAAAGACGCAGGCTGGCTGCCCCGCCCGGCGCGGCTCTCGCTGCTTCGGGTCCGGTTGACTATCTCTTCTATCGCCCTCTTGAGATCTTCCGCGCTGGCGCTTCTCTCCATTTCGCCCGGTAGCATTGCGTTATACGACTCGGGTATTCTCCGCAACTCTCCCAATTTTCTGCCAAGGTAGTGACTTTGGTGGCTCCAACCATGTACTTCGGCCTGCAGAATGGTTATTAGCAAGACAGTCATAGACAAAACAGACATCGCTAGTGCTTTTGGAGAAGACAATGACCAGTGTGCAAGAAGGACGCTGTTTGGCGGCCTGGGAAAGCCTCAACCCTTATGAAGGGTGCCTGGCTTCCGTATCTCTGCTAATGACAGTGGGGTGTCCCGCCAAACCAAACTCAAGAAACACCTTTAAGATTTTAATTATGATAAAGCACGTGCTTAAATTGGTCCCTTTGTCACGTCAGTGGCACTTCAAAGGAGTTTCTTTGATGCTGGTTTCTCTGTTGAGGTAAGACAACGTTTATTGGGGTGTCTGTTTACGTGTGCTCCTGTCCCAATCAACAAAAAGCTAATAAAATAGTTTGGGCTGTGGAATTACGGTAACTTATTATATTGACCTATTTGTTCTCATTTACTTTTTTATATTTATGGAAAATGTGAATAGCAAATGCAGTTCATCCTTTTCGCAATAATGATGCATAATATATTTTTAAGAGCAATCTTTAATTTAAACGCGTCCTTAATTCCGCTTTAAAGAACATTTACGTGCAGTGTTCTCAATCAGTTCTTGTACGTGAGTATGTATTTCAATGTCTGTATGCATATTTATATAAGCAGGGATGCCCGCGGTAAATTTTGCCGACCCACATACGCCTCCGCAAACCTGGGAAACGCCTGGAATGCCAGATGTATACGAGCATTGTGTCGCAAGATAAAATCATTACTTTCATGAGTGGGTTGAATAGGCAGAAATAAAAGGTAGGGTCATATATGACCCCGTGGGTTCCCCAGAGTTAAAGACATAATAATTTCATTTTAATATCTGAAAAATGATTGTGACCCAATAACTATCCGTTTTACCCAATGAATGGAATGTTAAAATGCATCTATTTAGTAAATTATTTTTACCATTCTTAGTGAACCTCTGAATATCAACATCCTTGACTGATTTCATTTAGCTGGTGCAATAAGCAATTAGGATACCAGATGTAAGGGGATTAAGATTTGGCCTCATTATTACCATGTTAAACCTATTCACAATTTAGTTACGTATATTCTGTATTCTCTTGTGGCCCAATACACACAATCTCTTAATGAAAGGCTTTAATCCTATTTTCCATTATGTGCCATTTCAGGCAGAGCATTGACTTCTGAATCCCTCATCTCCGAAAACTTTGACGGCGCTGTGGATTGCGTAGAGATACCATGATAACAGAACAAGCTTTGAAGACTGTTCACAATTACCCGTTGTTTCCCCAACGTGAGACAAGTCAAATCTCTCCGCACTTTTCTGTTTACAGCAAGATGCAGGTACAGGGCTAACAAAACGCTTACATCAATTTATTCAAATGAAAGTGTCAATGAATGTTAGGGAATTCTCCTACACTCTCAGAAAATAGGGTACCAATTTGTACCTGGGGCTGTACTCTGAAGGGTCTGCCAGTTGTACCCTTAGCTATAGGTAATTGCACTTTATATGGCACAGAAATGAATCCCCAAGGTACACAACAACATTAATGTACCCCCAATGGTACAAAACAGTTCTTCATAGTCCATTTATGTATCTTAAAAGGTACAAGACCCTCAAGGGTACAGCCCCAGTGACAAGCAAAGGTACAAATTGGTCCCCTTTTTTCTGAGAGTGTGCACGTGACCATGTTTTCTGGTGTGGATTTTCGGGGGAGCTCCTGTTCCGTTGCTGTGCAGAGAGCAGCAGTTAAATGTGGGTGTCTTTTGGGAACAGTGCTGAGGTGTGACTAAGCATATGGTTCTGTGTCGTGGGTTGGGTTCTAATCACCAGGCTACAGCCAAGCCAAGGAGTGAGGCTTGTGGGTGGGGTTGGATTCTGAATACACATCCAGCTCATTCACCATGTGGCGCAGATACTAAAAGCTTTTTTTTTTTCTTAATTATGAGGCAGGGCCCCACACTATAAATGCCTGTCTCAAACATGAGAGAATATGTATTTGCTGTTTGTAGTGCCCAGTAGCAATAATAAAAATAACCTCTAAGCAAATTATCTGATCACAGCAAAATCTAATTGATAAAATGTACTATATAAATGTGCTTATTTTATACCTAAATGATTAGTACTACATGATTCAATTGAATTCTCAAGGTTATTTAAAACTAAAATAGTATCTCGGCTTCTTAAAGATCAACTTCTTTTAAGTTCTGTAAAGTTCAAATTGATGTATAAGACGCCCTGAAATCCTGAAAACTTTTCATTATTTAAAATGTATATATGAAAATAGTAAATACACATTATTTTGTTTTGCTCTGAGTGCACCAAGAATACCCATTGCGCTCAGCTCTAATCTATAAAAACAAAAAACAAAAGAGTTAGTCTTTAAGGGAAAATTGCTTTCATTTTCAGTTTCGCTGTAACTTCGGTAAATCGGAAAACACTTGGATAATCCCCATAGTTTACTCGGCCAAATGTAAACTACCATTTGGGCGCACGATTTCCTATGATTTTTCCGTTGCCGACCGACTGTCCCATAATACTGAGATTAACAAGCACTTTAAATAATAGCGTTAGTTCTACGCATAATGCGGTGTAAAAAATGTGTTAGCGGAGCGCAACCAGGAAAACGTTTCAACGGGATCATTGCATATTCTTTTATTTGTAAGCTCGCGTGACGGTGCTTATAAATATATTTTTGGTCGCGTTTACAATAAACTTCTGTGGCTAACAATGATGTAAAGCAAAGTATACTACTGTTTGACAAACATAACTGAACTGTCAAATCATACTTTTTGCTACATTATAAAACATGATTAGCAATCCATGATTAGTAATCCACATTTTAGACACAAATCAGTTCCGGGTGTATTGTTTTAGAGGCCCGTGTCCACAAGTGCGCATTTCCTTGGGCAGCAGGCAGGGGGCCACCGTGTCCTATAAAAAAATTAAAAACAAGCGTTATATTCATGGTTACAATTGTACACCAGAAGTAACAAGCTGAAAAACGTCTACATAGATAATGGGGCTTGTATCTGTGCCGAAGACTGCCGAAGAAACATTTTCCGTCGAGAATTTAAGACTTTCCGTTTTCCACCAGATGGCACTGTTTCCCCAGTATTCTAGTTGCAAGCCCACTTGATTATTAATTAGAAGTACCCTAATCACGATAGTACTAATTACCTTAGCGAATATTTTTCATGGTTATGGCTATATAAAGCAAAATGAAAAAGACTTACCCATAAAAGAGTACCTACCTAGGTACTAAACAAACACTAAGACGTATTGTTAGTGTGTAAACATTGTTAGTGTGTAACAAGGGAAAAAACAATAGTTGTACTTCATCTTGGAGTCATGAAACCACCAGGCCTTTCGAATTTGATTAGCAACGTGTAGGGATGTATTATCAGCATAAAAATAAAAATAAATCATATGAAAACGTTTAACAACAATTTAGGTTATGTAATAAATGTATATCTTAATAGGCACTACTGTCAAGCATGGAAATGTATACAGAGCTTCAAAAGGAACAGAAAGGTTTTCATTAGGGTAGTTTCCAGTTACTATGATATGGTATATTGTCCTCTAGTAATTCAAGGTAAGTACCTAAGAGTCAATTACGTGGTCATGGTTGATTGAGATTTGAATGGTTGACTGAGTTTGTCCAGACCAATATGCAATTAAGGTGACTGAGTATAGTCTGGTAATCAGCTTTAAAGTGTCTCACCTTTCTTCTTGCTGACATTGTGCTTTGGTGAGAATCCTCTGAGAATCACAAGGAGCTGCATTTCAGCACGATGATGCTGATCCTCATGCAGCTCAGCTCACACAGGAGTAGCAGGAACAGAATGTCCAAACGGCCCTGAATCCTATTGACCGCCTAAGGGATGTTCTAGGCTGACACACAGCCTCCAGGGTCCCACGTACCACTAATAGACAGATTTCGGTACAGGAAGAGTGGGACAGGGTACCTTAGGCTGTTGTAAGTAACCTTATTCAGAGTATGAGATACTGGTGGATTTATATATGGGAAGGCGCTGGGCGCCCACGCAACGTGTCAATGATGTCGGTTTATATATATATACAGAGAGAGAGAGAGAGAGAGAGAGAGACAGAGATTTCTTCCATCTAGGGAGTTTTTACTTGCTACTGTCCCCTATGTAAAGCACTTTGAGACAATGTAATATTGTGAAAATGTATTATGTCTACAAATCAAACTGTATTGTATTGTATGTCATGTCACCATTCTGGTCAAACAACCTTGTCAGAGTGGGCACCCTGCTTCCAGTTTGTGAGCTTTAGGCAGGCTACTGCTCAGAAGTATGAAATGAAATTTTATGAGATCAGCTTGACTGGGCTGACCTCAGTCGCCCCACAGGAGGTATGGAATATTATCTTGTACTGCGTAACATTTAGTAGTATAACATTTAGAGAATGTAATCATTAGCATATTGTTAGAATGTATACTGATTCGTGTCTTATGATGTAACCCACACAAGTAACCGATTATTATGTTACTCTATGTTAGTTTTATGGCTATTGTTAATTGTCTCATTCAGTTCTGTATGAATGCCCACATGAGCAGGCCCAGTGGCTTATCTATGTTGAAGGCCACATGTACCCCAGCAGTTTCTGTTTTGAAGGCCACAGTAATGAAGCTCGGTAGTATATCCTGAAGTCTACAGATAGCATCAAACTAATTAACGAGTTGGCCGATTGAACCCAACAAGGGTCCTTATTAAGAAGTAGGGAGTCACTCCACTGGGCCTTCAAAGAACTGAGGGTCATGGGAAAGACCTTCTTACCACCAAAAACCCTTATACCACCTTAATTTTTATAGATAAACTGGGATGGTTCAGAAATATGATGATCAGCAAAACATATCATAAAGGGGCGTGGATCTGGGAACAACAGAAATGATGGTGAATGGCTAAAGTATTGATGACGCCTAAGTGACGTAGTACTTATTGGAAGATAAGAAAATGTATAAGAATCGATGTAAAACCAATATTGGACGCACTTAGAATTCTGCACAAGCGACTCCTGACTACTCACTTGGCGGGGAAGAAAAACCACAACAGAGGCTGGAGGTAGGGGGAGCAAAATATCTATCAAATAGCGCACCTCTAACTTTGTGCAGCATATTAAGGCAATTAGTAAAATCAGTTTTAATTTTTATCATTATTTCCATTGCTCCAAATGATACCCAATTTTTTTGTCAGTATGGGAGGGGGGGCAAGCTAGAACCACCACTGGTGAGATAAAAAGATAAAAATGCTCTGCTTGTACAGATGCGCATGGCTGTCATGCCAGATACTGAGGGCAGTAGTGGAGCCTGCATTACCACTTATTGTTTTCTTTGTTGTGAATTAATAGGTCTAAACTGTCATAAAACGTTTTTTTTCGGCCTTCATTGTCAATTGATAAACTGTTACAAACAAATTTTCTATCATTTCTAGCTTGGAATGTTCTGCAAAAGATTTCGTAAGTTTCTTTTGATTGCTTAGTATAGTATAAATGAAACAGGCCAAAGGCGGTGGTATTCCGTAGACTAAAACGGCGCAGAAGTAGAGCCCCACGAATATCTTCTGACACTCTGGCACGACTCGGCATCCGATGGCAAATAATAAGGGCGGAGGAAGTTCGTCCCCGTGTCTGGTTGCTGAGCGTGCGATTGGTGGCCGGCGAAGTCCGTCACCGAACATCCACGATCGTGGGGCGACGAGCGCAGACCGTCCGTACGTCACACCTCCAGATTAACTCTCCGTTACATTAAACGACGATGTCCGAAGAGGAGACCGGCGCTCGCCTTTAATGCAAATTGTAACCTCTCACTTCCGCGGATGCTTGTTTGCCCGAGCAGAAGAAGGGAAACCATGTCGCTTTTATTCAAACGTGAATAAAATAGTTTTGCACTGCGCCGAATCGCCGGATCTCTAAAAGCTGCCTTACTTATATGGTTTAACAGCTGTGTTTTATACTGGAAGCGTATTCTAATGAAAACCCATAATGTCAGGGAAGCATTACAAAGCTCACGAAGTCAGTTGCTGCATCAAATATTTCATATTTGGATTCAACATTATATTCTGGGTAAGCGGTAAGCTCGTTTATTATTGGTGTGGTAATTATGATTTATGATTTGCGATGTACTGATGTTAGGCCCTGTCTTATGGGCTGAAATGAATCCTCTTATATCGGGATGTCATTGTTCATCTCGGTTATATTCAACCGCCGTGAATATATGTACAGTTTGCTGAAGTTTAGATTAGTTCATAGAGCATTCCACCTGTGATGTACGGACAGGAACCGAAACTTGCTTGATTTGTTTCAAGATTTGCATTTTAATTGGATTTTAGAGGGACCGGCGAGCAGCGTGCAGGCGGGCGTGTTATTTAGAGACGATCCCTAAAGACCTTTAATGTAATTTATCTTAATTTAAATAGTGGCCATAACATTCTCATTGTGTCATATACTGTGATTCAGTCCATGTGGAGATGTTTTCGATTGACCCCATTATTTTGCAGCCAGACAACGTTAGGATGTGAATTGTCGTGCTCTGGAAGAAAAACGCCGTTTTCTGTTTTGCATTTACGCCTATCCTAAGAGTTAATCCTATATACTATATTTTTATTTCCTTTTTCTACGACACGGACGTTGCGCCTCTGAATGTTATGGGTTGCACCGAAGAGAAAGTGGCTTCCCGTTTTTTCAAGGACCTTAATATTCTAGGAAAATTACATGATTCAGAAGGATTGGCTACGGCAAAAAAAAAACGCATTTAAATCTTAAACGTTCGAGGTTATTATGAATTTCATGCTGCATTCAGTCTTTACCAGGTTTATCGACTCCTGTATAATGGCTTTGCGGTGGGTGCTATTTCTGCCTCGGTAACAATTCAAACTTGGGCGGGGTGGGGTGGGGGTGTCCTTTGCCTGGCTGTGATGTCAATCGCAATGATGGACATCGTGACCGAAGCGCCGTGAAATCTCACTCCACACCCCCCCTCTCTTTGCCCGGTGTCCGTCGCCTGCTCCCTCCCCGCATTGTGCGCTATGTATATAGGGGGGCATGCGACCCGCAGAGCCGCCTTTATCAGGCAGGGGGGATGGGGTTGGGGGGAAGGTAATGAAACCCCCCCCTTTTGAGAAAGGGTGATGTAATCCGGGACAGGGTATTCGGGGCCCATTATATATAGTGACCACAGTGGCAGAAAGAGCGCACCGCGCTCAGATAAGAATCCATGTTTGCGTTTGTCAGGTGGAAGATCAGTGTGACCCGCATAGTGCTGTAATTTGTTATGGTGGGGGCCAGAATCAGCATTATACATCTGCCGCCACACGACCCCGCAACAGCAGTACGGATTCAATAGCACCCACAGCACTTATTCACTTCGTCGGAAACGTCCGATCTCAATAAAATATCATGTATATCATGCATACACGCCACTGCGGATCCTTTCTGCCGTTCAGGCATTCTGGGATTTTTCCTCTGTGTATTTTAAAGCAGTTTATTTTCAGCGGCGTAGGATCCCTGTTACTAGGGCTGGCTATGCAGACATCGTTTCCCGATTTAATGTCGATGGCTGTGCTTGGATGCCAGTCTCCCCCTCGCTAATACCTGTAGGGATATGTGTCTGGATTTACAGCAGGGATAAGGCTACGCTCTGAGAACAGATACTGTCGCAGTTTAGGATAGACCTAACCCGTTTTCGGCGAGTCAAGTGAAATTTCTTCAGGGGGTTGAGGAATAGCTAACTGGGTATGATGCGTATTTTTTTCTGCAAGTAGCGGATTCGTGCATGGACCGGTATATAGGTATCCCTGCTTGTATTTAGTTTGTGGTTGTGTTCTGTTTCACTTATGTTCCTAGTGGCTGACGTCCTTATGTTGTACAATAACAGACAAAATCCTTGTTGGTGAAATATAAAACTCTCTGACACTAGCCCTCAAGGAAGGAAAGGAGACCCAAAATGGAGACAGATCCCAGTGTGTGCAGTAGGGAGATGTGACCAGCTTCCTTTGGACTTTCATGCTGTGCATAGTGAAATGTCCCGTGTAGCCAAAGTATGTAGCACAATATATCCACTGGTTTGATATGGTTTTTATGTTGATTGGCTAAAAAGACCACTATTTTTCCAGCTTAGGTGCCTTGGCAAGACACAAATCCTTGTGCTAGACTTGTGTGTAGGACTGGGATTTGTTTGCTTTGGTGCCTTTTGAGGCCTTGAGGTAACTGAGTGTTACAGTGCTATGCAGTGTAGGTGAGAAATGAAATTTACTGCATGGAGGAATACATTTCCCCCCCTGTGCGTTCAGAGTGTGGATATAGTCACATGACCTGGACCAGGATGATGTCATCGATCTTGGCTAAACATCAGAATGTCTGTGCATACCAAGAGTAACCTTTAACAACAAACTGCCTTCATTTCTTCATCTTTTTGCTTTCTTGACTCGAGTCAGTTTGCTTCTTCGACTGCACTTTGTGTGCAAGCAAAAAAAAAAAAACCTGAATTTTCAGTCACTTCTGGAAGCAGTATTCTATCTGAATTCTAAGGACGCACAGCTTCAGCTCGCTTTTGAAACATTCCCTCTGGTAGTCATTTTGAAGGACATGGTGATCAGAGGCGTAGCTACAGGACAGGCAGGGCAGGCAATTGAAATCCAGTGCTTTCATTAATTCTTCTCACGATCTATGTGTAGCAGAGAGGAGAAGCTTACTTAGTAGCTGTTTCAACCTCTGCTGTGCTAACAATTTGTGCTAGTGGGAGTTACACAAAAATGTTCTTAGGGGAAAACAAAAAATGATTGCTTCAGAGAGAGAGCCAATCAGATTGTAGAGCAGACAGGACCAATATATCTGATTGTTTGGTCTGCCAACTGACACACAATCTGATTTTGCCCTAAGAAATGATGTAAATAAAACTCCCAGAATATTAGTTTGTGGGGTGGCCACAGTGGGCAGGACTATCATGTGCTGTCAGTCACTGCTTGCTGTGAACCACTAGGATGGTGCTAGATACGTTTTGATGAACTGGGAGGCTGTTGCAGGTGTGTTTTAATACTGCCTCACCCTGCCAGTGCCTCCCTCTTTGGGCCTTTTGTATCCTGAGTTATGTGTTAATTTGAGCTAGCTGTCACCAGAATCTGGTCAGAATCTAAGTTTGTTCTTCTGTCTGGACCTGGATGTCTGGGAGGTACCTGTGCCCTTTAAAAATATCTGTAGCATATTTATTTGTGTTGCTAGCATGGGAGTATTACCAAGAACTGGTGGCAGATCCGCTGGTAATCATGGCCCAAACCAAGTTTGCCTTCTCAGGGTCAGTCATGTGGACTTGACAGCTTATTTTGCTTGAATCAACAGTTTGGTTCCCAGGGGTGGTGCCACTCCCTGGTCACATTCCAGTGACGTATTCCGGGGTTTTACTGGGGCTTGCTGGTTACAGCCATCCTACAGGGACAGCTAATGTTGTTTTGTCGGAGGTGGTGTTCTGAAGCCGGTCCTGCAGCTCCTTAAAGCAGTGTGTCCCAGTCCGGTCCTCGGGGACCCACAGCCAGTCCACGTTTTTACTCCCTGCCAGTCAGTCCACATTTTTGTCCCCCAAGGACCGGATTGGGAAACGCTGCATTAAAGGACGATGCGAACGATTTGTTTCCTGCACAACGGCTTCCTTGTTCCTCTGCTCGCCAGTGCCGTGGTTTGCAGCTTGCTGTTGTAGTTGTTAGTGTTGCTTATTGTAACATAAAGAAGCCTCAATGTCACATGCCCGGTAATCAATAGCCCCTTTCCGGTGAACTTTGGGTATGAGTTATTTCTGACTGCGGAGGGCGATAGTTTTTTTGTAAGCAGATCTCGCCTTTTTGTTCTGCTGTTTTACGTTAAACATGTGTTGTTAAAGACGCCCCCAGTCTCCAGCTGCCACACTGTTCCGCACCATCCAGCCTGCTGTGCGTTGGGATTCTGACCCATGTTTTTTTATTAGTAAAGCTGTTTATCTCAGCCAATGAAAAACATGCCGGTAGATGGAAAACTAGTGGTCAGCTTTCAGTCTATTCTCTTTATTTTATTTTTCTTTTTTGTTGAGCAAAAGTTCCAGATTTAACAACCAGCGTGAACTTAATTAACTGGAGGCCCCAAACTCTCATATAACGCAAAATAAACATAAATTGGTTCCTGGCATCATGGTAACATAACAGTACTACTGTGTCAGTTGGGGGGGGGGGGTTCCAGGGGGATTGAGGACACACCCCCACACAGGTGTGGACGGGTGATGTCATTCCCAGGCAACCTCATTTGGCATGGCCTACAGAGCCCCTTTGTTCTGCTTTTCGATTCCGTCTCGTTTATGGGTGGCTGTCCGGTCGTGTGTTGACGCTCCCAGGGTTTAGAGGCCAGCATGAACGAGCTTTTCTCTTCTTGGCCTACGGGAGCTGTGGACCAACCACGAGAGTGCGTTTTCATGATGTGCCATCTGAAACGTGGCGGGATTTAAAGTCTAACTATATGAGCTGGGTGTCGTAGGGGTGTCAATCGACAGAGAGGCGAACTAAGGGGCGATTTTGAAAACTAGGGGAAAAAAACACGTAATATAAGCAAACCTCTCTGGCAGTAAACATGCTATTAATATCGAATGCAGATGTTTGACAGAAAATCTCTGGTTCTTGCAGACACTCTGTGCTCACTGGAATAGTTTGGACATGAGGCTGGGTTACTATGGGACAGATTGGGACGCCAGAATCTATATGCTTGTTATTCCCCACCGTTGATGTAATGGTTCTGTTGCCATGGTAACCCAGAAGGCATAGCCACATTCTTTGAGACACGGTGTATTGCCATATTGGCCAAATGTCGTTGGAAATTACTTGTATTCAGTTTTCATCTATTCATACATCTTCCAGTAGCTTTTCTTTGATGAGGTCATGGGACGGTGGGGGGGGGGGGGGGTTGGGGCCCAGGGTACAAAGCAGGGGGACACCCTGGATGGGGTGCCAGACCATTGTGAGACATCAGTCACCTGCATGTCTGACACAAAGTGCAGAGGTGGGAGTCCCATCTCAGCCCAGGAGCTGAGAGACCCACACGCTAAAATTCCCCGGTAACCCATCAGCCATACTGAGGCTGGAGGCCTTTCTAAATGGGCCCTGTGTCTCCCAGTCTGGCTTCGGCCCGAAAGCCTGCCACCAGCTGGAATGCAGCAATGGGCCCTCCGGTTACCGGCGCTGAATCAAAGTGACTTTCCGGAATCCACTTGGAAGTGGAAACTTTCCCTCAGTTATTCATGGGATAAAACGGGCCACGCTCCAATCTTGGAGCGCGTTTGGGACTTTCTAGCAGATTCCATCACAATATGCTGCTGTTGAGCGGCCGTTCTGCTCGCCATATCGCGTGATGGTTTCTCCTGGGCCTTTAGTGTCCGAGCCATGTGCCGTTCTTGACCCACATGGTATCAGGAAAATGCTGTTCGTGAGTCCTTTCTGTCTCCTGGGTTGTGCCATGCGACACTGAGGAGCTCCAGGAGCCGGATGAGACTTTTGGGGGCAGGTGTATGTGGGTTGTGGCATCTCGTTGCTGATGCCAGAGGGGTGTGACACGTGGGGACCAGCCAGTATTGACCTTGGAGGATGCAGGGAGGCCTTCTGGGACAACCAATAGGGGGGCATGCCAAGTGTCTCTGCTGTCATGGAAACCATTTGGCTGGGTTCCCATTCATCCCATAAAGAGGTGTCCCTGTGATCAGTGGGGTTCCAGCTCCTCTCCCTTTAACTGCCTCTGTTTTATAAACCTTTTATACGGCATTTTAAATTCAAAGGCGTTTGGCTGGAAGAGTTATTTAATTAGTGCGGTAATGTGTGTCAGGGGATAAACGGCCCTCCTGTGAGGTCTGCAGACAGACACGTGGAGAGAGACGGCCCCGTCAGCTCATCTGCTGGGCCTGCACGACGGAAACACTTTACAGATCTGATCTGGGGTCAGCAGTTACACTGAACCAGCCTGCTACCCAGGCACCCAGGACCCTCATACACATGCACTTTACCCCTTGTTCACCCATGTCAACCCCTTGTGGTCTCCTGAGGCTCCTTGATTTGTTGTGCTTTAACAAACCTTGGTGCTGCCAGGGTGCCAAGAAAACCTTGACAGCTTTCTAAAAGTTCAGTGATGTTTCTTTGTAGGACAGGTATTGCAGTCAGCGATTGTTGTCTGTTAAGCAGGTATTGCAATCATTGATGCCTGTCTGTGACACAGACGCCTCAGTCCATGATGCCTGTGTGTGGTGCAGGTACTGCAGTCAGTGATTCCTGTTTTTGACACAGGTATTGTAATCAGTGATGCCTGTCTGTATTGCAGGTATTTGCACTCAGTGACATCTGTCTGTTTTGCAGGTAGTGCAGTCAGTTACACATATCTATGGTGCAGGTATAGAGCTCGGGAATGTGACATCACACCGCAGTGCATTATTGGGCGGATGGGTAGGAGACACCGTATTGCGTGGCGACATTTGTGCAGCAGGTGTTGCGGTAAAGCAAAGTGTCGATCGATATACTTTATATACACGAGGGACGTTCAAAAAGTCTCTGCACTTTTTAAAACATACAATGATACAATTTTCCCAGTGTCGTACCAACTTTTTAATGCCATCAGCAAAAAATGTTCTTGGTTGAGCGTGTAACCACTGCTGCACCGCTGCTTTCACATCATCAGCGCATGAAAATCTTCCCCTTAAAGTGTCCGGAGCTCTGCGTCCGTCACACCAGCACGGCCATTCTCGGGCATTTCAGTCCCCTCACAGGCGGATCGACCAGAGAGAACTTTATCCCCATACTGAGCGGACATGCGGAGATGCATCAGTGCTCCCGGCACGCCTTCTGCCCACGAAAGCTTGTGGCAGACCGCTGTTCGTCTTTGGTGCAATTTATAAGTTTCCCAGCCATCCTCACCACAGGGTGACAACTAACATACTAACCTGCGAGGGCAGCCGGTTTACCAGACAGGACTAGTGACATGACACGCTCAGACACGGCCAGTTACTACTCACATTCACTGTTTCCAAGAAAAATATAAAAGTGCAGAAACTTTTCGAACGCCCCTCGTATTTATCTGGTATCACTTTATTTAAGGATGCTCTGTGGCAGCTACATGACACCAGCATAAGCCCATCATAACAGCTCACATAACTTGTCAAAAGCATTTATAAATGTTTGTTACAACTTTTGTGGCTGACAATGCTGACATAGGGAACTCATGTGTCAAGTTCCCTATATATAACAGTATAATAAGTGTGCAAATGAACAATGTCATGAATGACAAGAGTACAAAAACAAGGCGTCTCTCATGATCACGCATTAGAATTAAGCATAAGAAGAAATTTTGGAATGATTTAAAAGTTGTGCAGCGGTACAGGCACTCATGCCACACACAAGGTAACCACACCCATCGGGAAGCGTGAGGGGAGGTAAGGCTTCGGGGTCAAGAATCCTTTTTTAGGGATTTCATATTTATCAACATTTCTGATAAGTTTGATTTTCTCATATACCGTTCCTTTAGCTGGGGTTGGAGTTTTGCTCTGTACAGTCCCTAAACAGCTCACAGCACAATCAATCTAGGCCCCACCCCATAATGCACTGCATGCCGGCGTCAGTTGCCAAGCTCTGTTCTAGTCAGTGATGCCTGTCTGTGGTGCAGCTGGTAAACTTGCTGGTCTCCCTTTTGTTTACAGCTGCTCGGTGTGGCCTTCCTGGGCATCGGGCTCTGGGCATGGAGTGAGAAGGTGAGTATTATGCTGCCACACCCCAATGTGTGTGTGTGTGTGAGCGTGTGTTTTTTTTTCTTCGCAGTCAATCAGGAGTCAAGAGCCGCTCATGCAGATGTTCAGAGTCGGTCTGTTGCAACAGTGATGTCGCAACCATGTTTGGACACTCTGCAGATGTGTGTCTAATGCCATATCACACACATCGCTAATACGCTTTCTGTTCTTATCAGAGCCTCATCTCTTCCTTTCCCAAACCCCCCATGATCCATGAGATTTCCCCAGCACCCACAGTATTTTCTTGTCCAATCATTTTGCTACTTGGCTCCTGGGGATACGTTATTAGAGTGCCGCTGTCCTTGACCAAGGTATCTCCCCATGGTTCCCATCATTAAATACAACTGTCCTTGACATAGGTGTCCTCCCATGATTCCAACCAGAAGCCATAGTAGCTTCCTTCCATGGCTATGTGACATACTGTATCCTGCTTTTATTACTAACACAAAGTTGAGATAAAATATCATAAAGTGTCGTGTGGGCTCTGTAAATGTGAGCTCTGAAGAGCCCTTAGCGCTGGGTTAAAATGAAATCAAACATGTCAGTTTAATCCTTCTGTCCAAGCTGTGCTGGCGATGCTAAACAGAGCCATATTTCCCCTGGGCTCCAGGGCATCTAAGCCACCTGGGATCGATTGCCCAGTTTAATGGACATGTTCTCAAATAAAGTTTCAATAAAGCTGTGCTAATAAATGGCAGCTTTAAAAGTAAATTCAATACACACTCTTTGACGTGAGAGTACCGTTAATCACGTCTCTGGAAATAGCATACGGTATACTGTATAGTGCAGAGAGGAACCACGAGCATCTGATTATGGCGCACAGGTGAGACCTGGCTGCACTTTAGACTCTAATAGATGTGAAGCAGAGGAATGAATAAAGACTGAGATTAATGGTGAGACAGGCTGGACCCTGATATATCGGTGAGTGGTGCCCCCTGCTGGTCATTGAGAGCCCACTCAGATTTACATCCCGTCAGGCTAAGATCGTGAAAGGCCGCATTGACTTGCGGACCAAAACATGAGGAGCATGGTGAGTGAATGATGGGTGGGGAAGACCAGTATTTGGTAATGTGTGAAGCCTCACAGCTGGAGCCTGTCTGACGAACCCTGCTCCATTTAGACACTGCCCTTCTACCGCCGCCCCTGTGGCTGGTTAAAGAATTACCCTCAGAAGTTATAGATCTCAGCAGACATCTGGCAGACATTGAGAGGGTGAGACATACCTCAGTGTCTCAACACTCAAGATGGTCCCGGGTCCTGAAAGCAATGGTACAATTGTCCTTTTGACTTGATTTCTTTCACGCCTCATATGGCTAACCAAAACATCTCAATGATGTTGTTTTAACTAATTTAAGTAATGAAGTGAACTGTAACAAACACGAGGAATGGCTGAGAACGGAAGAAATTCCTGTTAGTTTTTATTGCATCACTGTTAATTTGCATGTACTCTAATGCATGGGTGCCCAATACGTCGATCGCAGTGGTAGTGTGGGTAGATCGTGCAACATTAAAAAAAAAATGTTCTAGATGTTAGCCTATCATCTATCCTCCCTTTGGCATTTACCACTCGATTGATGCAAAGGGCAGCCAGTCTGCTGTTGCTTAAAACTTTGTTACATTAGGTTACCATGACAACTTCTTGGATCCCTTCTCTCCTAACGTATCTTGAAGATCACATGGCTCACCACGCAGAAAACGCGAATGTATTGTGAACTAATGCGAAACTCTAGCGAGCAAAGTGAGCCAGCTAACATAACAAAGCATATTTTGCATTTTTTTATGTAGGTAGATCATTTTGACCTGGTCATTTAAAAAGTAGCTGGCAAACTGGAAAAGTGTGGGCCCCCCTGCTCTAATGTTAAATTGTGTTGTTTGTTTTCTGAGCAGATATACTCTCACTACCCAGATACATAGATTTAACATAGTCCTTGAACGCCTAAGATTTTTGCACAGTATTGTACCCGTGATGCATAGGTTTTGTGGATGGCGAATTGACTGCTTAATCTTTGTGACGTGTATGTCCTCTCCAGCAGACATTCTGAACCCTTTACTCTTCATCCATTAGGGGGTCCTTTCCAACATCTACTCCATCACAGACCTGGGGGGCTTCGACCCCGTCTGGCTCTTCCTGGTGGTGGGGGGGGTGATGTTCATCCTGGGCTTCGCCGGCTGCATCGGCGCCCTGAGGGAGAACACTTTTCTCCTGAAATTCGTAAGTCGGCCCTCTCGCTGCCAGAGATTCCCAGATTCCTCGCGTCCCCTTACGGAGCTCCTGGCAACGTTTTCCAGCGTTGCCATGGGAACGCCTTTTCGGGAATAAGGGGGCAGGCAGCGGAATGTCAAAACAAGTTGGATATAAAAAGCTGTGTATAAAAAGTCGTGTGTGTGCTGCTCTGTGTGAGTTGGGGGGGTGGGTGTGGTGGGCGGGTTGTCGCAGTTTTGGGAAGTCAGCTGACTGTGTTTACAGCTTCTGTGCTCTTTTCGATTTAATACTCCCGAAATGTAACCCCCCCCAACAGAAGCTCGCCGGGGAGGCAGGTCTCTGTGTGTGCGGCCAAAGTGAAGGACGTTCCTGAGCCACCAACTCGAGACGAGTAGAATTTAAAGCTTCAGTCAGAACCGACTGGGTTCACGTGCGCCTGCCATTGGATTTAGTCATTAAAGTCATTAAAGGTCTTAAAGAAAAAGGATCTTTTTGTACTACATACAATGACAATCTTTCATGAAATTTTAAAATGAATTAACTGTGGAAAATAGAAAAAAAAAGATGACGAAGAATCATAATAATGTGTAATTCTGACAAATGGTTTGCCTCTGATTTGTGTGGGTTGATGTCATTTAAACCAGATAGTCTTTGAAAACAGGAAGGGGATCCAAGTTACTTCTGGATTGGTGAATGACTGTGTGCTGTCCCAGTACACAGATAGTGGCCTCGAGCTCAAACCGGTTCCACATTCTCCTTTCTTATGATAGAGTGGTCACAGAATGTCTTGGGATGCTTGCAAAATTCAGTAAAAATATTGCATATTTATTAGCTTTATAACAGAAAAAATCATTATTTGATTCATTCACAAAAAATGTATATCACAGTTTTTCAGTAAGTACTAATTAATTGAAATCCAAATTGTACTTCTAAAAGAGCTATTCTGAGTTAAAAAGTTAATTGACAAGCATCATTTGGTGTTTTTTTAATCAGCAACACCTTTGCAATAACATAAAACACCAAGAATTTATGTTTAGTGTCCTTTTTGCAGCCAGTGACTACAATTGAGATTAACAGCAAAATGGCAAGAGCAGAATGGAATGAGTCAATCAAAGAAAAAATAATCACACTTAATAAAATGAAAATGTTTGTGTGGAGGATATGTGCAGGTAGGATAACACTGCTTGTCAAAGGACTTTTGTTACGAAACCTGTACATTTGCAGCTTTGTTACAGAATTAAGCAAACGTTCCAAAGACTTCCTGTGAGCACTGTAACTGGCTATCTTTGTGATGACTAGTATTGTACATTCCTGCAGAGACCAGCATCCAAGTAGCCAGTGCCGTCTGCAAACAGAGACCCCCATTTGACGGTGTTCTTTTTAACACCCCTTCCAGTTCTCGGTGTTCCTGGGAATCATCTTCTTCTTGGAGCTGACTGCTGGCGTCTTGGCGTTCGTCTTCAAGGACTGGATCAAAGACCAGCTGAACATCTTCATCAACAACAACATCAGGGCCTACAGGGACGACATCGACCTGCAGAACCTTATCGATTTCACCCAGGAATATGTAAGCATGCCGTCGTCATGTAGTGTTGCCAGGGCCCCATTTCCATAGGAACCCTGACCGGGCACTGTGCTGGTGTCTACAGACTTCATAGAGCCTTGTGGTGCAGTTAAAATGTAATGACGGTCCTGCTGGGACAGTACAGTTAAATGATAAGTGTGACAAACTAAACAGAAATGTTGTCTCCTTGGTTTCCACCTGAATCACAGTGGAGTCACGGCGGAGATGCTTGCTGGATGATGGCTTCTTTTTATCCTTCCCAGTGGGAGTGCTGTGGGGCCTTCAGTGCCGATGACTGGAACCGCAATGTCTACTTCAACTGCACGGACAGCAACCCCAGCCGTGAGAAGTGTGGAGTACCTTTCTCATGCTGCACCAAGGACCCCGCGGTACCAGCGCCTTTACACTTACCTCCTTCCTTTCATCCTCTGTACAGCTTCTCACCAGCTCTGCACTCACCCACAACCTTTTTAAATGAGGCTGGTACATGGTAACCATCACGGCCTCTATTCAGGCTAAAGGTCTGCCAGGCCGGGGCTCACATCCCAGGCCAACGACTGCCGGCTTGGGACGGTCCCACAAAGCAACTCTGTCCCAAAGTCAACCATGACTTTGGGACAGTGTATGGAGGAGAAGAAGTGGGCCTGTTGTTTATTTTTGCTAAAATAAGCGACTTAGTATACCTGCAGATATTTTAACCAGTATCATTTTTTTTAGATAAATGGAATGTTTGGATGTGAACAGTATGAATGCCATCTAAATAATCACTTTATTGGGCAAATATAAACATGTACTTTTTGTTTTTCAAAGTCGATTACAGATGCAGTGTATCGTTTTAACTGAAACTCAAAGCAGTCTTTAGTCTTTTGGTCTGGCTGGGTGCTGGAGGGTGGCGTATGGGGTTAAGACTCACCCAAAGCCCATGTGATCTCATCCTAGGAGGATGTCATCAACACGCAGTGTGGCTACGACATTCGTGCCAAATTGGTGAGTGGACCTCGCCGCCTCATCGTCCTCCACGGCACTCGTCCCTGGGCAGTGCCTCCGTCTTCTTCGAGGTTTCGGCTCGCGGTGTCCGAGCATCTGCAGATCATTCTCTTTACTCTCTTGTATGAGCCCTTTAATGTTCTCTCGGAGTTGATGAGCAAAACAGAGTCGTGATCAAACCCGGCTGGGGCTGTCTCGCCAAACTGCTCCCCGACTGGGGGTGGGGCATTGTCGTGCTGGGCTGCTGGTCCCAGGGGCTTGGGAGGGTCTGCCATGTAGTGGGGGAGTGTGGCCTACGAATAATAGCTAAATTATAAACCCAGAGCACAACAAAACAGCAAGGTAGACACCAGAGAAGGCAGCATTATGAAGGGTTTCATAATGGGTTTCGTGTCTGTCTCTGTTTACTTGGTTACTCCAAGTGAGAAGCTTCGGCTGGGTGACCAGTGGGGCCCCAGGCGGCCTCTTGGCCTTGTGATGAACTCACCGTCTTTTCCATGCAGCACGGATGGTGCTAATTAATAGGAGATTTCCTGCTGGGACAGGTGCAGAACCATGAGCTTTGTTACAGTACCATCCAAAGGTCTTAGACAGTCATTGTTGTTGTTAACTATGATATTCCTGTCAACGTGTGTCAGCTTAGCCATTTCAACACCAGTGTTTGCAGCAACCATCCAATACACCCATGAAGTTTTGACCACCAGCACACCTCGTATGGCTAATCAAAACCCCACTGACTCTTTTTGTCTTATATAATTATATAAACACATGGAATGGCTGAGGTGCCCCTGAGGAGAGGTTTGGGAACTGAAGCGGTGTTCATCTAGCCGTCCAACTAGATATCAGTAACTTTTTGAAGAAGTGAAGAAATTCCTATTTTTTATTGTTACTCTTAATTTTCATGTCCTAATATTAAATTGTGGCTTTTGCCCTGAGAAATACGCCTACTGTCCAGATAAATAGCCTTAAACATTTTCTTTGACTTTGCACATCATGGAAGTTATTCATGCATTCGACGGCAGCATATTCTCGGGATACTGGAGATATTTTGGTCTCCTGGCTTTTTGTTTTCTGTCAGCGTTTAGCCGAATTCCAGGAGCACTGTACTGCTGAAGAGTGAATTTTTTCCGCAGGGGTGGTTACCGCAGCCGTCGACGGCTGACGTCTGCCCCACGGGGCTCATCCATAAACATAACGTCTCTGCTCTGTGTCCAGGAGCCGGAGCAGAAGATGTTCATTCACGTGAAGGGCTGCGTGCCCCAGTTTGAGAAGTGGCTTCAGGACAACCTGACAGTGGTGGCCGGGATCTTCATTGGCATTGCGCTGCTGCAGGTGAGTGCCTCTTTTGGTGGCACAGTGGGGTGACTCATATGATTCAGATGCATAGCTCAGAATGCACCGAATCCTGGCTATTGTACATTTTTGGGTGGGCTGCCAGGAGAAAAAAAAAAATCTGGCAGCCATAACTCTTGGAAGGCCAACATCTGTTTCCAGTCAGCCCGGAACATTCTATAGCACGATGACCCCGCAGTCAGCTGCCATGTTACAGAGTCCCAAACCACGAAGGGACTTGTGGGGGTGTAGACAGGGAGGGGAACAGCTTCCGGGGCAGCTAGGAGGGATGGACCAGAAGTGGGCTTGCTCGGTGCATGTACTGGAGCACTCTGGGTAGAGTAGAGATGCAGCCTGGCCCTGTACCATAAGGATCAACTGCCCACGCAGATATAATAGACATTCAACCATACATGCAGCTGCTAGAATATTAAGTAGAACCAGCTGTAGAGCAGCTAGCTCTGGTTTCTTCACACTGGCTCTAAATTTAATTTAAGATTCTTGTATTTCTTCTTAGCAATCAGGCATCCACTTACGCCCGTGACCTTTTGACCCCGAAGTCGGCAAACACGACACTCTGGTCTTCTGATCAGGGCCTTCATGTTACCCCCCAGGTCCAAGTTTAACACCAGGGGTGGCAGAACTTTTGCAGTTGTTGCTCCACGGCTCTCATTGGCATTAATTAGCTTGCAGCGCAAACTCCTTTAAACTGCGTCAAAACGTATTTATACAGACAAGCTTTTTATTGGTTTTATTATCTTTTGTTTTTCATTTGAAGCACTTTGTGACATTTGTTCTTGAAAGGTGCTATATAAAACCACAATATACTTTATATTTAACAGAAGAGAGAAGCACCACCCATCCTGATGTTGTTTTGTATTGATGCAGATGTTTTTAAAACTGTCAAACTGTTTAAGTAATTGATGATTCTCTGACTAGTGATTTTGTTTTTTTTTCCTCCAGATTTTTGGTATTTGCTTGGCCCAGAATCTCGTGAGTGACATCGAGGTGGTACGGGAGAGCTGGTGAGCACACCTTGGTTGGCCTGTCCGTGTCTGTCAGGCACGCCACACATTTTGCCCTTATTACATGCTTTTACACACAAGGAGGTACTTTTGCTCCATCATGTGTGGGGAAGATCCAGTATCGGTTCTGGTGGCCCAGTTTGGCTTCCTAACACAGAAGACACACAGCAACCTGTTTGTGGACACACTGATACTTTCGCGAACTGGCACAGACCTAGTTTTGCTTTGAATTCTTGCAGCGCTGAATGGCTTTGGATTTTTTACGTGTTATCTCAGTATTTTTAGTCCCTGATTTAATTATCAGTTTAAAGGTGAATACACTCGTTCAGAATCCGGTAATTCAACCTGCTGAAATTATCTAGGTTTTACTTTAAGCACTCATGAGCTGAATATGTAATATAGATTTACTTAAAATATACTGCCATCTAGTGGTGAGGAGGTATAAAGCTGATCTTTTTTTTTTTTATTAATGAATAATTCAGCATTTTGTGATGTTTTACTGATGGGCACTGGAGCATCTCAGGGAAGGTTGGACTGATTCATAGTGACATGAGAGGCATTGTAAGTGCTTGTGTGAAGCATGGGAACACAGAGCGCTGGGCTGGCACTCGCTGGACATGGTGTGGAGAGTGCCGGTCCCTCGGCTGTGCTGCCAGGGGCACGCCGGGCCGTGCTTTGTGAGAGCGGGGAACCTGGGCCAACGGCCGAGATAAATCAGCAGGCTGCTTTCCATTCCCCGGAACAAAGACCTTCTGTTAGCCGGGGTGATGTCCAGAACTGCATAAAATAGTACTGACTGCTGACTCCTTGCACTGCCCACAGCAACATCTAGAAGCAGGAATTCTAATTACCCTCAGTTTCAGCATCTATGGTAACCTGCTTTTAATGGTAACTCCAGCTCAGGTTGATGGTGGTTGCTGCTGAATGTTCTTGTCTTCTGAGCACGCAGTCTGCGGTCCCCTTACCCCCATGTCCCCGTCCTGCCTGACCTCTCTCAGTAGCAATATGACTCTCTCCCTCTCTTGCAGTCTGTATGGCTGAGATCGTAGCCAGCGCCCCCAACTGGACATCCCCGTAAAGACAGGTAGGATTGTCTCTTCAGCCACTCTGGCAGGATTCCCTAGTTCCAGTCCTTTGCAAATCAAACACACTTAAGACACCTGGCAATTGGCTGGCAAGCCGAATAAGGCGTGTTTCAGTGGGGAAAAGCACACTGTTGCAAACTGGCCCTCCAGGACCGGAGTTGGGGAACCCTGCACTATGCAGACTAAATGACGTTTCCTGCAGAATTTGCCCCCCCCTCCCCCCCACTAAGAATGATCGACACATTCCATTCAGTTTATTCCAGCTGGTTTCTTCTCTCCTCCCACAAGGATCACATAAAACTCATCTCATCAACGCCTTCGAGACAAGGACAGAAAATGCTACAACCACATCACTCAAGAAGCTGATAAACTGGAGACGACCTGTACAGCATCTTTCACAATGTGTATATACAATATAGATAAATATATTCATAGTTTTGTATGGGTATCATGAGTTTTTCAAACGCTGGTCTGCACAGACTGTCACAGAGAGAGCAGCCATGTACATACAGGGCGTGCCTGAAGGAGGCGCCTGTGTCACTATGGTTGGCACTTTGCAGGTTACCAGTAGGAAACTCTACACTCTCTAGTGTGTCTACAATGTTACAAAATTACTGCACAGTAATATACTAATTTGTAACACTAAACTCTCTGATCTGACCTTTTGTATAGCAAGTCTTTACATGAAATGTTCTAACCACCTTGAAGGTTGTGTCTCTGGTTGTACACTGTGTCATGGCAACCAGGCATGGTGTTAATTTGTACTGTGGAGAAATATTACGTTGTTTGTCTTTCGAAGAAGGAGGCAAGTCAGCATTATTCTAATAAAAATTATGTAATTAAGGCTATGTATGTGTGCCTCACACGAATAGCTAATTCCTTGCCAAATGGTTGGTTTGTAAATACAGCCTTAGACATTGGAGTAGCTTGTTCTGTTTTGTATAGTTAAAGGGTAGTATAGTCCGAATTGTTTGCACATGTGGCGTTTTCGACCGCCTTGGCATAAAAAAAAAACAAAAACCTGCAGTCAAAGAAGCAGCTGTACTCTGCCCCAAATCTGACGCTATTCACTCAGCAAGTTCTGAAGCTCTTCGGATCTGTGTACAGCCCCGACCTGGAGCTTCATATGTGGCGGAACGCTCGACTCGCCCGAGGCTCATTTTCCCCCCTGCTGGCCCAGGACTGTTGTGATGCACCTAGCTCTAGGTGGGTAGTGAACCTTTGAACATTCACCTCGACCCCCACCAACCCCATGCCAGCATGGGAAATGCACCCCCAATGTTTGTACTCACTGCCACAGGCGTAGGAAATAAAAACAGAAGGAAATTACCAAATGTGACCTCTCATGTATTCCTGAAGAACAATGACACCCTGCTCGTATGCGGCCAGCAGAGGTGGATAGTTCTGGTCCAGAAAGTAAAAATCCAAACCAAAAACCAAGACTTTGTTTCAAACAACCAGCTGAGTACTCTGT
Organism: Petrocephalus schoutedeni; assembly: GCA_026780765.1. Taxonomy (NCBI): domain Eukaryota; kingdom Metazoa; phylum Chordata; class Actinopteri; order Osteoglossiformes; family Mormyridae; genus Petrocephalus; species Petrocephalus schoutedeni. The sequence goes on from JAODKL010000051.1 coordinate 1,878,488, forward strand.
GACTGTGACTCTTTATACTCAACCCGTTGGCTGAATCGTGGTCTGGATTTTCACTTTCTGGACCTGAACTATCCACCTCTGCAGGTCAGACACCTTTTAAAGGACCAGTTGATCTCCCATGGTGCACCTGTTCAAACTGAAAGCATTTAAAAAGGTTAATGTGTGGTGAACTAAGTAGGGTTTTCCAGCTTAGAGTTGGCACCCTCCACCACCAGAGCACGCCGTCTCGCTAGGCTAGCCCCTAAAAGAATATGATTTAAGGAGCAAAAACTGATCGCTAACGATTAGCTTTAATATCCGCATAATCTTTTGGTCATTTTCAGTCAAGCAGAAATGTACAGCAATCATATTTGCACTTCGTGGGTCCAAAGAGGCTAAACAGAAGGATTTCCAGGTAGTCATGGTGATGAGATGGGATGCTGCAGGGAACATAGTGCAGCTACGGTAGAGTGCCACAGTGTACTTTCCATGGACGCTGGCTCTGGTACTCATAATACATAATGCGGCCTCCACTGCACACTAAACATGGCATCACGTCAGCTACCTAAACCTCTATGATTTGAAATTTCTTGCACATGTTAATCAAGGATGACCAGCAGGGGGCACTCTTCACCTGTTCTCTCAAACAGCCTGGGGGGGGGAAGGTGGGGTGGAAAACGGGCATCAGCAATAGCCCCACCTGTGGTGGGGGGGTGGGGGGGAACACACAAGCCTCTGAGGACGACGTGGGTACATCGCTGATGGGACAATGAGTGGCCAGGCCAACAAGGGGTGCTGTTGTGACAAAGTAGAAGAAAGGGTTCCGTTTTGCCAGGAGGATGAAGAGAGCGTCTTGGAACAGGGCTCAGGTTTTGCGTTGGCATGCAGAGGAGTTACGGCGATGAGGCGGGACTGCGTGTGGAGGTCACGCAGAGCCGAGGTCCCTCAGCCCTACACCGTCAGCCTCTGCTCCATCAACGACGCCTGCCGGGCCACCGTCTGGTTCTCGTGCGCCCGCAGCTTGGCCGCCAGGTCCAGGAAGGCCAGGTTCCGCACAGCTCGATGCAGGGGCTCTGCGGTAACACAGACACATGGGGTGCATCTCAAACAAACATCAGATGTCACATCATGTGAGTGAGCGCTCTGAATTCTGGGATGTCTGCGCTCACTGACCAGAACCCATGACTGCACAGACGAGGATCATGGAGTTGTACTGGATCTCAGGGGCGCTGTGCTCGTCTGACAGCAGCCCATGCAGGACCTGCACCAGGCCGCTTCTTTCAAAGTCCCTTTCTGCCAGGCCTGTGTGTCACACAGAGAAACTCACAATGTGTTGTGTGGACCCTGAAATGCCATCGGCCCCCTAACCCCCCCCCCGCCTGATTACCATGGAGAGTGCCCCCTATAGGCAGAAATGAAATGACCACCCTTTGCTAGCTTATCCCTTTCATGCCCTTACCCAAGTCCAGCGCTGCAATGACCCCAAGAGCCACCAGGGATTCGTTCTGCATGATCACATGCTCGTTCATCGACATGGCAACCAAGTGCTTCACCCCACCTCCCTGGACGATTGTTCTAACCACATCCTGGGACAGGGCAATGCGACGACAATGTGACTTTGTGTTCCCGTGGAGCACAGAGGTCAGGGCGTTTTGTCAGATGGATGGGTGGGGGGGTGGGCTGGCTGCAGGTTTGACTGCTGGGCCGTGTGACTTTTCAAGGGGACTAGGCACAGACAAAAGAACTCAGCGCTAACAGCCTTAGAGCAGGAGGCCGCAGCTCGTCAAACATATTCGAGGGGAGCCACACCCCTCTGGGCATGTGGGTCATCATCGAGTCCAGCTTAGCTTGTTCATACTGTGCATGGAGTGTAGACTGGATGCCTCGTGGGAAGGATACAATCATGGACAATCATGTGTGTGATTATAGAAAATTAATCAGCACCCTCCCAACCAAACAGATTCCAGAATTCAATTACACTGTGGTATAATTACCCTTAAACACTGCCCCCTGCGGAGTGCCTGGCGAACTGCAGGTCTCATCTATGCTTATGTGGGTTTATTCTGTTCCCCGACCTCATGAGGGTGCTATGGTTAAGAGCAGCCGTGGTATTTGATGTTACGGTGGCTGGATGATGGGGTGTTTAGATGATGATGATGATGCTGGCCTCTGACCTTTGACCTGCTGTGCCGGATGAGGGCAGAGAGCAGCCGGTTGGACTCGCCCATTACTCCGGCGTGGTCCTTGGCGTCACACCATTCCAGTAGCCTCCGCACCAGTGCTGGGTCGGTGCCCAGCCGCTCTGCGGCCTGCGCTGCACGCGCAGGCAGGCACACGGACATCAGGGGAGGGCAGCTCAGGGTTGTGCCCCTCGCTCCTGCCTAAGGCAACCAGCTTTCCCTGGGAAATGGTGACCTCATGCTCCCACATTTGGCAGAGGCTAATTTGACAGGACTGTTCCTCCCTGTGTGATTTTCATCTGAAGGTCAGGCTACCTGTCCTCCATGCCTCCAGGGGGCAGCAGACTCACTCTCAGGGTTCCCCCAAACACCCAGCA
>JAODKL010000051.1:1911760-1952598 GCA_026780765.1 Petrocephalus schoutedeni
ACTCATATACCCAGACTGTAAATAATGGTAATCTTTGATGTTAGTGTACATAAAATCGCACATACCTTCACGCCCCCAAAAAACACCGCTGCGAAATGAAACATTGCCATCTTCTGGCCGCTCTGAATCACTGCATTAAGGAGAGCCGCGGACCTTCTAAGTTAAGGCACAGTAAAACAGCCATGTACATCAAAATAGAAACGACATATATTAACAAAAAATGCTGACATGAACTGATTCTTCTGTTTTTATAAGCATTATGTAACTATATCGATGATAGATTACTTGTCAAATGCACATTGAGAATTATAATTTAATCATTTTACGAGTGGTGTCGCAATTTTTAGACTGTGGTTGGCTGAAGAGTACGCAGAAGTGTAGGCTTTGACTATTAATGCTGAATGTGAGTGACTTTAAAACAATAATTAGCGCGTTGCGCGTCCCATGCGGGATGTGCTACACATAATTCTCATTGCCAACAGAGGGCGCCAGACTAGTGACAGGAACAATGTAGGTCTACGAGAAAAATGTTAACGTATATAAGGACATTAAATAAATCTGCACAACATCCATTTTTCCTTGATTAATGTTTTTTTTCCTCCAGAACTGTAATGACTCTTATATTTTCGTCGGGAAAAATACAATAAGTAGAATTATGTTGTCGTAAAACTGTAATTTCCCGCTACATAAACCCAGTCGAAGCTATAACCCGTGCTGCTTTTGCAACTACTCAAGAAAATCGAGGTATTGATTCTGCTAATCGGAGGCGTGGAAAACACAGTAAAAGGCTGTCCAGTCGAACTTAGACCTCGATTGTGATTAGTTAAAAAAAAACACACAATATCAGCGCACACAGATTGGTCTGATAAGTGGCCGAGTTAGTCATCATCACCTGGTGATTTGAATGCCCAGGTATTTCTCGCAGTGCGCCTGCTCTTAAAAAAATCCTTGTCACATTCATCAGTTTGATTGATTCAACTACAAATCCCCGATAATACTGATCAGAGCATGAATACCTGTGCTAACACCAGGCTTAAAATGTATCAAATAATACTGCTTCCGCATATTAATGTAATTAAGTTTAACCCGCTTTTTTTGGGTGATAAATGTTTCTCCGTATTGTATTCATTACTTTTCGCACCAGTTACTTTCGCTTTTTGACCCCTACATCCGGCGTATTGCGTCATCAACCTGCGCGGCTCCTCCGGAGTAAACAGAAGAGTTTCATTCAAAACGCGTCTCTCGTCGGCAATGTAAACATATCCAATAAAACAGCCCTGCAGTATATCTGCGAATTTTACTTTTTAAAACCTCCTTTCCACGGCATGCTTGGTGCGGCGAAATGGTTTAAAATAGTAAAAGCATCCGAAGAAATTGACTGCAGTCCATACACATCTATCTATTGAACGAAAGTAGAACTGACACTGAGATATTAAATATGAGATACGTTTCGTTAGCGGCGTAACTGAGTGGCAGTTTGATGCAAACGGAAGTCCCCAGCCAGGCTGGCCGGCCCGCCCGCTCCTCGTCCCCCCAAAGCGGTCGGGGCGCCCGGACTCAGGCTGCACAATGTCCGGCACTGTTCAGCACCGAGCCCCAAATCTGGGTGAAAGGTTTTCCACGACAGACACATAAAACAGGCGACGGCCGCCCAATCGGAAGAGAATGCTACAGATTTATAGATTTTTTAAACTGACCTAAAGTTCACCCTTTGGCTTTAATGTATTTAATTTATTATTGTTTTTTTAAGAATTTGGGCGGACTTCAAAATCAGGATGCTGTATTACTCATGCAAAAATGGAATTTGCCCCGCTTCTCTGCTGGCTGACATTACAACTGGAAACAAAACTCTAAGTCGACTTGTTTGGTTTTTTTTTTTTGTATTCCTCAATGTCTGTTTATCCGTACAGGATAACCCATTCAAATTTGCGTTACGTTGTAGTTGACCTGTCTTTTGACTATTAAATCCAATTAAGAAATTTCATTTCACTAAGCTTGCATTTAATGGTGCGGCAGAGGTGAGTCGCATCACTATCGGCGCATCCCGGGCGCTCCTCGGTAAACGCCCCTGCCACAGCGGCCGCTTATCGGCCGGTTGATCATTGACTGGCGGGGTGAACTTAGTACCGGAGCGTGGAGTCTGGATTCTGCCCCCAGCCTGATAAACGGCGCCGGAGCGGCTCTGCTCGTCTCTGCGGACATTCATTCGCGCACAAGGAGATCCAGCTTTTACTCCCTAATACCCCCTTAGCCAAGAGGCACATTATGTTAAGATTAGTGCTTATTTTACTTTGCACGCTTTCGCCCAGTTTTTCCGCCTCTGTTGAAGGTGAGTGACCAAGATATCTCATGTATCAGTAATGTTATGTAATATTTCTTTGTACAATTCATAATTTCATTTAATTGACTTAAATTGGTTTTGATGTTGGATAATTTTGGCCTCTGTCATAACAGCACGTCTTGAAGGTATGGATTTACAGAAAAAAATGACTTTATCAGTATAATTAATAGTTCCTAGGTTTTTCCTTCCAAGGTTTGAGGTGGTTAGGATTCCTGCATACATTCAGCTGTTGTTTTAGCGAGCAAACAAAAGCATTACTGTGTTACTTTAGTCCATTAGTTGTAATAGTCCAAGGTCGAACATTTTATCTTAGCAAAAATACAGTAAAGGATAACTGGCCAATTGTTATGCAGAATGTCTTTTAGTGTGTGGTTCGTGTTTATGTTCTAGTTTTATTATGAGAACTTATATTAACAAGTAGTTGTCCTAAATCTTGAAAATGCCAGAACTGTACGGCTTTACTGATTCTGCAGTTCTGTACACTTGGACTTCATGATGCAACCCAAAAGTGACACGTCAGTCTATAATTCCCTCATCAGAACTCGATGAGTTCCGACCCGTACCTATGAGAGAGGGAACTGGTTTAGCTTTGCAGTGTGATAGAGCTGGATTTCAGCTTGTCCAACTTAAGCGTCAACGAATAGACATTAGTTTCTTTCTATCTTTTTCCAAAAATACTCTCTTCATAACCATTGTGGGGAAAATTGGTGCCTCTCTGGTATCTATTTACCAGCTGTCTGCTGGCCCATGGGTTTTGTGTGTGTGGTTTTTTCAATACCACTAGCTGTACAGCTCTTAAAAAAATTAAGACACAGCTCTATATATATTTTATTAAATCTGCATTTTAAATCCTAGTGTAATCCTGGTTCTCCTGGCAGAAGGTTACACTGAGTTGCAGGCTGCTTCCAGGCTCAAAGTTTTTAAGACGGCAGTACATAAGAACAAGGTGAAGCAGAAGACACTGGCAATGACCAAAAACTAGCCAGGTAAAGGGCGGAAGCAACATTCTAATGCCAGAGATGACCGTTATCTTATCCGACAGGGCCACATAAATGGGAGCATGGTCCCAAGTGACCTTCAACAGGAATGGGGAACGTTAAGTGGTATGAATTGCACTGCAAGGACAGGCCCTGAAGTCCCATAGAGCAAAGCAGGAATCCTTCATCAATGAGAAGCAGAGAAGAGCCAGGCTAAAAAAAAAATCTATATTTTACACAGGAGCATCCCCATAAATTGAGAAATGAGTGAAACTAAAAAATGTGCTGTGGTCTCTTAATTTTTTTCCAGAGCTGTATTTATGACCCTAACCCTACTCTGGTTAGTAGTAGGATAGAGTTTTGTGATATCAGGTGTGGAGGTATGAGATACATTTCTAACCCTTTATGTGGATAAAAGGCAGTAATGAACATGAAGACCAACAACATGTAAGTGGTAACGCTGGCGCCCTCTGTGGCATGCCAAGTTATTACATTATGTATTTGGGTGTATTTATCGAGGATGGAAGGTTTCTGGAATAGGACTTCCATTGTATGGGGAGAGATGCACCTCCTTTTGACATGTCATTCATTTCTGATCTTTGTTTTTCCTGAAAGCACTTTCCCCTGTTGTTCCAGGTGGCGTCGTCGGGCCCAGACTGAGTAACGGGCAGCTGTACAAATTCAGCTACTCCACCGAGGTGCTGCTGGACAGGGCGAGGGGGTCGTCCGAGACCAGCGCCGGCTATAGGGTTTCATCCAGTGTTGACATCAACTTGGTGTGGAGAAATCCAAGCAGCAAAGACGATCAGCTCCTCAGAGTGCTGGTATGTGGGTCCGGGTTAAATGAGGGCTTTGGGTCCGTTTCCTGTGTCGGCAACGAGAAAAAGGAAACCAGCTGCGATGGCGATGAAAGACGTCTTCTTTTTGCTCTGGCCTGCTGGGCAAGCTCTGCTTTCCCGTGAAGGTGTGAGGTCACAAACCCATATGTCAGTGGGCCGTGTCTGTTATATATATATATATACAGTGTTGCTGAAGCTGCTTACAAAAGTAATACATTACAGGCAAGTTCAGGTCCAGAAAGTACAAATCCAGACCAAGGTTTTGTTTCAGCCAACCATCTGAGTATAAAGAGTCACAGTCACAGAGTACTCAACTGGTTGGTTGGAACAAAACCTCAGTCTGGGTCTGAACTTTTTGGACCTGAACTTGTCTGTGATGGATTAAGTAACCTCCCCAACACTATGTGTGTATCTATGTATAATATATAATATACACACACTTCATACTTTGCGCCTAAAGGTTGAGTCTCTCACAATCAACCTCTTTGTCAAACAAGCGTTTTGTTGAAAACTCATGTTCTGAGTGGGTGTGAAATGCCCAGATAACCCCCTTCCCCCGAGCTGTCATTCCAGCTCTTCTTTGACTGCCGTAGATCGGAGACGTGAAGATCGAGAATGTTACACCGCGTCCAGAAAAGAAAAACATCCTTGCTGGCTCCACTGCCCAAAGCATTCTGGGGAAAGGCAATTTGGAGACCTTACAGAGACCCTTCCTGGTGCACTGGAAACTTGGGAAGGTAAGCGATGCGATGGGCATCCTGTTAATGTATTTGACAAGTACAAAGTGGGGCACTGAATGACAGAATGATAGCAATGCAAGCCAGTGATATGATCAGTATTACAGAAGTAGTGCACGCCATGATAGACGCGTATTCTGAAAGAGAATTGCAGGTTAAAGGAATTCTGTAGTAATGGCTCAGTGGGTTGTGCAATGAATGAATGAATGTTCTGTCAGTGCAAGTAGTTCAAGGCCATTCAGACTGCCGGTCATCCCCTCAGCATAGGGTGACTTTGTTGTGGAGTCCAATACAATCATTAGTAATGTTAAACATGATATGACGTGATGTGACGTTAAAATGGCAAAGGTACAGTATATGCCCCAAATATTTAGTGAGCTCGTCCCGGCCTATTTGAAGTAAATCTCCAGACACCTGGCCCATGTGTGCAAAGGTCATAGTGTGAGGTGTGTCGGGTTGCCCTTGAGAGCACTGTGACAGCACAGATAGGTCAGTGTGGCTGGCGTGCCACGTTGGCTAAAGGGCAATTAGCTAGAACAGGCTGAATTCTGGCATTCTTAGTGGAAACACATTTCTATTTAAGTTTAAACCTCTTTCATGTGTTTTAAAAGTATAATATATGGCAGGAGAATGTAAACATTTGATTTTTACTTATGCTTTTTTACTTGTGCATATGCTTTTGTCCAAAGCTATGTACATTTTTTGGGAAAGCACTTGGGGGGTTAAGGGCCTTGCTCAAGGACCCAACTGTAAAATTGCTCTGCCGACTATAGGATTTGATCCAGCAACCTTCTGATCATAGACAGACATCACCCCCTCGGCAGTTTATTACTGTCTTTTTTTTGCAGGGAATGATCAATGTCAGTCACACTGTGAAGTACTTAATTCACTATCTGGAAATAAAATCTTACTGTTTTGTTTCCTTGTGGTAGGTGAAGGGCCTGTACTCGTACCAGAATGAGCCTGCAGTCATCAGAAACCTGAAGAGGGGCGTGGCCAGCCTCCTCCAGCTTCAGCTCACATCTGGAAAAGTGGAGGAGGTAATGGTTCAGTCCTCTATCTCTGGGTCACAAGGGTCTTGTTACATGAACTCGTTAATACTCATGTAATTAGTTTAGATTACATTCGATTATCTATATTGATCTCAGGGAAATTCTTGAATTTGCTTAGATTTTTTTTCTGATTGTACAGTGGTCTTAACAGAGACTCAAGCATAAATATAATGAGATATACCTAAAAGCTGTGTAGTCATTTATTGACTGTGAGCTCTGATTGGTGGCCCTGTCGTGTGACATATCCTTTGATGTTGTCGTTTCCGTTTGGAATCAGGTGGACATTTCGGGGACGTGTACAGTGGAGTACAGGGTCGGGAAGGACCAGGTGACCCGGATTAAGTCGTTGGACAGCTGTAAAACAGCTGAGATTGGATTCACCACTCTCAACCCGGTCAGTCACGTCTCGCCATTTGTTTATGAAGATAAAACAGGGATTTCTGGGAAGTAGCATCCATGTGGTCATTAGGAAGTCTAGCATGACCTGGAGCACTGGAAGCCTTCATGTGTTTAAGGAGGATTCTGTGGATGCCTACATATGACATTGGTGCAATTGACGCTTGTTTGTGACCAGTGTAGCTATGTGCCGTCTACTCTCTATCTCCCCCTACAGGTTCTGGGTGTTAATGGCAAGTCCTCCTCGATCACGGAGTTCACCCTGCATGAAGGTTTCATTAAGTCGGCCGTATCTGAAGAGACACATGTCATCTCTGTCAATGCACGTCGCACCATTGCCACCAAAGTGGTCTCCCGGTAGGTCTGTGCAAAAAATCCTCAGACAGTGAAAATAACCATAAAACAATGGGAAACCCTTTTACGAATTTACAGAACTATTTTAAATACACTGAAGGCTGTTAATCAAATTGACATTAGTCTTATACTTAACTAGCCACTATTGATGTCTTATGTACTCTGTGTTTTTAGCGTCCAGTCTTGTCACTGCAATCCTTCTTTCCACTTACTGCGACAGCTAGTGCTTAAACTTGGACCCGCGTGTTTGATTTCGGGTGCCTCAGTTGTGAGGCCGCGAGACGGCTTATCCGAGGCTTAGCGCCCTTCCTGAGCGCTTACTCCACAGGCCTCAAATAAGCATGAGCCTAGGCTGCAATTCAAGATGGGTCTTTTTACTGCATTACATATGTGTGTTTACCGGATGGGACCGTCACGTGTGGTGGGAGGGAGATCCTGGAAAAACTCTTGCATTCTGTGGTAGCTTATTTTGATTGTTTTTTTTTTTTTAGGCAGTCACTGGTGCTGGTGAAGAAAGAGGCCGGACCTCAGGAAAGTTCCGGAAAACAGGTCGCTGCTGTTGTCAAATCGCTGGATGCCAATTTTGTTGCGATTACCCCATCTCCCCCAAAGGGCAAACATCACTGCAAGGGCTGCCCGTCTGTAAGTGGTTGGAACAATCACTGGAGTTCACACCGTTAGTGGCACTTCAATGAAGTATTTAGTTAATCTGACTGTCTTCTTACCCCCCCCCCCCCCCAAGCTCTGGGAACACTGGCAGGTCGCTCACAAGGACCTGGAGCCGGACAGACTGTCGGGAGCTACGGCACCTGGCAGCTTCCTGGAGCTGATTCGGAGCCTGCGGAGAGCCTCTAAGGTGGAGATCCTTAGAGTGCTGAGGAACAGCACCAAAACAGCCCTGTAAGCCCGTGCAGACCCACACTACCTTCTGGTTTGAGCCACTTTATGTATCCTGTTTCAGCCTTACATAGCTCTCCATTGTTATTTATGAGAGTTCTTCCAGGGTACAAAGTCATGGATGGTGCTGTATTTGCCCTGTGTATGTGACTGTTGCCCCCATCTCCTGGCGGGCAGGCCTCAGTTGGTGGATTCCGTCACCTCCGCCCAGACTGCCGCTGCCAAGGAGGCCATCCTGGAGTTCATAGACTTCTCCAAGTCGGAGCAGCAGGTCTTACAGGAGCGGTTCCTCTATGCCTGTGGCTTTGCCTCCCACCCCAACGAGGATTTGCTGAAGGCTCTGCTGGTGAGGAGGACTTCTACTGTTTGCCTTGTGGTCATGAACTTGTCTGCCTTTCGTATGGAATAAAGTCCTCATTCCAGCATTGGATGTTTGTCCATGCATTCTGTTGCTAATAGTCCAAGGAGGACCCCTGTTTTAGTAGCTTCTAAAACCCTAAATCATCTGTCTGTATAAGTGTGTAAATATTTGGTCAACCAAATGAGGCAGCGTAATTGGATTTGTCATACAGAGCTTATAAGGCTTATGTATTTGACAAACTTTCTCACTTCTCAATAGAGGGACAGCATCTGGATTTGAGGCAATCCATGCTTGGAGATCCCTGTTTTATTGGTGTAACTGTTTTTATGTTCTGCAAAATGCACATAAGCTGTCCGTGTAACTTAAGCGCCGTGCCTCCCCACCCAGGGTTTGTGGAAAGGGAAGATAGCCAGTAATGACATCAGAGAGTCGGTGATGATCATTATGGGCGCCCTCGTCCGGAAGCTCTGTCAGAAAGGGGGCTGCGACCTGCCCGTGAGTTCACTTGTGACTTTTTTCACTTGACTGACACTGCCTGGATGTCATCGACCTTTTCCGGCTGCAGACTGTCACATCAATATGCATGTTATCGCTTTGCTACTGTAGGTGGCTAGTGGAATCTGTTTAAGCGTGTAATCCAGCCCATATGCAAAGCAAGGTCTCACAGAGGCTGCTCCGAAGGTGGGTTGTAGTAGACCTAACTTTAACCCTACCCCTAACCCTGACCCCGACCCTTTCACCCCATAGACTGTAGTACAAGTCAAGACCCTGATCCTGGAGGGTCCTGACAGCACACAGGTGGAATCTGAAGTGCAGATGTACCTGCTGGCTATGAAGAATGCACTGATCCCTGAGGCCATCCCGGTGCTTAACAAGTACGCCGAATCAGCGGTTGGAGCCTACAGCACTATCGCCATCACAGCCCTGCAGAGATACAACCTCAGTCTCATCACAGATGAGGTGAGTTGTTTGCATCAGTGTGTGTTGGGGCATGGATACTCACACCGCACGTCTACTAAAAATGCGCCTCGATGCTCGATTCTTGAATACTGCAGCTGCAGTGACATCTATTCATGAGTGGCCTACTTCACAGGACAGATAACTGACAGATAATTAAGTCCTAACTGGGCTAGGTAAATTATGGAAATCGCTGTGGCCGTTAAAGGCAACCAAAAGACTGAACCTTTATGGTACCTGAGATCCTTAACAAACTTGAAGGACTGGTTGTGCAAACCCTAGCTTGTTGTGTTGAATTCCCCTACTGGTTTGATAACCATCAACAACAGTGTTCAGTGGAGGCACTTAGTGGCCGTCCTAAAAGACTGTTAGGTTTGTTTTCCTCCAACATTAACTGTTAATTGACTGGACAACCAAATACATTCCCCGGATATTTCATAAATAATGTAGGAGCACAGAAGGTCTTTGGTCTTTTTCTGGACGGGTAGCAATGCTTAAAGCTTTTGGCTTCTCCCCCACGATCCAGGTGAAACGGACACTCAACCGCATCTATCACCAGAACAGACAGGTCTTCGAGAAGAACGTGCGGTCGGCAGCCGCCGACGTCATTTTCAGCAGCAGCCCCACGTACATGGAAGTGAAGAATCTGCTGCTGTCCATCGGGCACCTGCCTCACGAGATGAACAAGTACATGCTGTCCAAGGTGCAGGATATCCTGCACTTTGAAATGCCTGCCAGGTGCGTGATGGGAAGTGTAGTCCAATGGCAGTGAGACTTCTCTCTCAGTAGGCTCTAGTGTGGCTTTCTTACAGGAGGCATCGTCATCAGCCAATGTATTATGGTAAAATCATTTTGGTACAGGGTGCTAAGGGTACTGGTGTCATTGTGAATTGGAAATGTGTGTCATTTTTAGGTGACACAGTGACATTTGTTTATGGTTTTTCAGTAAAGTGATCAAGAAAGTCCTGAAGGATATGAATACACACAACTACGACCGCTTCTCCAAGATGGGGTCTTCTTCTGCTTTCTCTGGCTACATGACAAGTAGGTGACTCCCTCTTTTCACTCTACCATTACTTTCTTCTGCCATCACTATGGTTCCACATCATAATTCTATAATGCTGAGTCTGGGTTTTGAATGAATGAATGAATGAATGCGACATTTATATGGAGCTTTTCAAGACACCCAAACCCATTATGGAAACAATGGGGAGCCACCACGGTGCAGCACCCACCTGGATGATGTGACATCAGCCATTCAGCGCCAGAACGCTCACCACACAGTAGCTAAGGTGGTGAACAGGCAGGAGAGAATTCACCAGTTAGGTATAGGGGATGATTAGGAGGCCAGATTAGAAAGGGCAATGGTATTGTTTGCAGTATTTCAATATTTCTAGTGTTGTGGAGAATATTCGTTGGGTGTATTGTCATGGTTGTGTGTTGTAACACACAGAAAACAACAAAATATGTGTGGTTGTGATGAACAGAGGTGGAAAGTTCAGGTCCAGAAAGTGCAAATCCAGACCGAGGTTTTATTTTATCCGACCAGTAGAGTACTCTGTGACTGGCTCTTTATAATCACCTGATTAGTTGAAACAAAACCTTGGTCTGGATTTGTACTTTCTGGATCTGAACTTTCTACCTGTGGTGATGAATGTGTCCTCTTGCAGAAGAGACGGACATCACCTCCATCTACAACCTCGACCTCCTCTACTCTGGGTCCGGGGTCCTCCGTAGGAGCAACATGAACATCTTTGCTCTCAGTGGAGGATTCCACCTCCACGGTCTTCAGGTAAGTTGAAGAAATGGTGCCTTGTGCGAACATCAGAGTGACAGTAACGCGGATGTGGCAGCTGATGGTGACGGCGTCAAACTCCTGCTTCCCAGGTAGCCATCGAGGCGCAGGGCTTGGAGTCCCTGATTGCCGCCACACCCGATGAAGGCGAGGAAGAGCTGGAGTCTTTTGCTGGAATGTCCGCTCTACTCTTCGACGTGCAGCTACGTCCAGTCACCTTTTTCAAGGGCTACAGTGACCTCATGTCCAAGATGTTCTCCCTGTCTGGCGACCCCATGAACGTAGTCAAAGGCCTCATCCTGTTGCTGGACCACTCACAGGTATGAGCTCACACTGGCTTCACTTTAAACCCATGTTTCCCAATCCGGTCCTTGGAGACCCATAGACAGTCCATGTTTTTGCTTCCTCCGATCTACTTGCCAGACAGTCCACACTGACTTAAACGTGTGAGTCCCCGAGGACCAGATTAGGAAACGCTGCTCTAAACACCTGCCTTGACTTGCATGGACTGTACACTTAATACTGTTTATAGCATGGCGCTGTTCTCAGATCGGCTTGGTCAGAAGGATCTTTATTCATTTTATGTAACTGCACATTCAGTCAGGTGACTCACAGTTGCAATCAGTTATACAGTATTAACCTTTAATTCTTAAAATTTCGGGTATTTAACATAGAATTTAAAAATTAACGGTAATTAAACAAATGTTTAATCGTGGGTGGAAGAAAGTATTTCTATTAATAAATGTGTTTAGCAGTCCTGATTTAAGTGGATTTATGTACTCCAAGCTGTGTTAAACGTTTTTGATTGCATAAAACATATTGGGGCAGTTTTCCGGACAAGGATTAAGTCAAGTCCTGGACTAAACATGGAGAATCTCCATAAAAAAATCCAGTTTAGTCCAGGACTAGGCTTAATTTTTGTCTGGGAAAACGGCCCATAATGTTTAAAATCATATAATCCACCCGACCCCAGATAAGTGGCAGAAAATCGATGGATGGATGGACTTATGTTAACCCAAACTTTCAATGCAGTGATGGCTCCTGTAACCAGCGACATTCTTACCCCAAGATTTTGGTCTTGTAACAGTACAATTACTTGTTTTTGACTGAATGCTTTCAGTTTCTGCAATGGTTTCTCCCCATCAGGGTGCCACATACTGGGCAGCGATGCTTTAGGTGGGATTACCATATTTGTTTTTCAGCGGATGAAATGGTTTGTGGGATTTTAAGCTGTTTGGCTAGAGTCGATTGGTGGCATAAAGAGAGAAATTTGGGGTGTAGTTAAACTGTAATAAATCTTCCGTAAGCAACAGTTGCGTGTTTCGTATACATTACAAGTGTAATACGCCTGTATATAAGCAGTAATAAATTAAGAAAAATGCCTTTGGGGTACAGGCGCCATTAGCTGGGGACACCTAAAAATAGACCTTTACACCGGATAGCTTGCAATGTCCTACAGGCAGTCCTTGCTGGAGAAGCCATATTCATTTCATCTTTCCACAGTCCAGCGCTGTTTGCTGGTTTTTGAATTCTCCCGTGTCCACCGTCTACCACCCCCCCCCCCCCCCCCCAGGTCCTCCAGTTACAGTCTGGGCTTAAAGCCAACGTGGAGTTCCAGGGGGGCTTGGCCATTGACATTTCGGGCGGCATGGAGATCAGCCTGTGGTACCGGGAGTCCAAAACCAGCGTCAACAACAGGTATGGGGTCTGATGGGTGGTTGTGAGGCCCGGGGAACATACCCGGGTCGTTACAGATCGATGTGGGCTGTGGTGTGGTCGGGAAGGCCCAGTGAAGGGGGGTCACGTCCCTGTTGTGTGCTGGGTGAAGGGCAGGTCATGCGTACACTTGGTGATGGATTCACACCCAGGATTACGGCACTAGCTGCCTGACATACTCTCTTTACTACAGAGCTGGGCAGAGGATGATTTATGTCACTGAACATGCCAGTCATGTGGTCGCAGCCAGCTAAATGAGCTCTACAAATCATTTTAATTCATTATACTATCACACGTAGTGTTTTCTGAAATTCAGAAATATGTTAAAAAATTGCTCATTGGTCAAAAACCCATTTTCATATAAAATTTTAATGTATTTCAGAACGAAAAGTTAACATTAAGTATTAAGTTTAAAAAATGTTAGCCTTTAGCATTGGCTTCGCCTCCCTTTTTCATCTTGCTAACGGTGCTAGCAGTTAGCCGTGGCCTGCATCATTGGGTGGGTTCAAGCAGGTGACTGCGATGAAGAGTCCCGGCTGTTGTCTTATGGCCTGTTGGCGAGCTCTGCCTGTCCTTGTTTTGGGCTGGACTTTTGGGTGGTATTTGGCGTTGGGTTTGCACCAGCATACGGGAATGGCAGCAGCAGGTGTGGGATTCGCTGCTGGCCTTATATCCCATCTTCTGTTGAGCACGCCAGGCTATCTATAGGGCTACAGTAAGCATGGGGGGCCATTGTCAGCAGTTGCTGGGGTCATTGTTATATGCACAGATGCACATCTTTTGTAGAGGTGCTCGTAGACACAGCTTTGTCACTTTCCATTTACTGTTTAATAAAATAAAGAGCACAGGCCACACTCATATAGTAGTTTTGTTAGAGTAAATTATTACGCACCATGGTCTCGAAGGCGTTCCAGCAAGGGTTTCTATGTCATTGTTCTTAGCTGCTACTATATGTGTTGCCTCAGCTTCTCGCCGAAGTCTGTTGTTGACCGTGACATTACATTTGTCTCACCCCCATCTCCCAGAGGTGCACTGGCGATGAAGGCGAATGTGACCGTGGACCTGGAGTTTGCACGTGCTGGAATGGAGGTCAGCTTTGAGTCCGAGGCATCGCTGGACTTCATCACCACGGTCCAGTTCTCTGAGTATCCCTTCCTGGTGTGCCTGCAGATGGATAAGGCCACTTTCCCTTTCAGGTGAGTCCTGTGGTCGGTCTACCACCGGCCGCCAATATACAACATGCCTGTCACTGATTTTCCTCTGATAACCCTCACGTTAATCATAATGATCATGTGATCTCCATCCCTTGCAGAGAGACCTTAACAAAATATGAGGGCCTTCCATCGGGGAAAAGCTTTATCTCCCGCAGGGGTAAGAAGGGCTTGGTCCCTGGCTCAGAATTCCCCTTGCACCAAGAGAACTCCAACATGTGCAAGAAGGTGTTTGAAGGGTAGGCCCCTTCCTGGCCCAGGTCCCGTGCTGCAGGATTCTCTGGGGGTGTGAGAGGGGTGCCCACCCCCTGGCCAAGACCCTGTTCTATTTATTATTTAGGAAAATGTTCCGAAACAAATCTCTAAAGCCGACAGTGAGATATGGGAATGCATAGCCAAGGAAAGTCACAAATGCAATGTTTACATACTTGTTTCGCGAAGCAAAAATATTCGTATTATTGGTATTAGGGAACATTGGTGCCTTTTGGAATGTCCTGTTAATATATTATTTGAATTTGTTTTTATATGGGTATTTACGAGTATCCTTTGTTTTACGTACACACTTTGTTGTATGCTAAAAGGTATCTGCATACACATGTAGGTTTAAATGTTGTATAAGTCTCTGGCTCCACCTGATGTGTGCCCGTTTACAGAAACACTCAGGAAGATTAGTAAAAGAAGAACACTAATTAAAACTGCTAAGTTTTAATTTGAAATGAGACCTTATCTGCCAGAAGGAAGTAACTGAGGGCATCTGGATGTGGTGGGCTAAGGATAGCCAGTGGTTTGGGCAGGGGCGGGGCCACAGGGGTACTGGCCCCAGCTGAGAGCTGATTAGCTCCTGGAGTGCCCCCTCCCCGTCACTCACAGATTCAAAACATGTTATTGGCTAATGATAAGGTTGCCCCATTGCATAAATTTTAGCCCCTTTTTTGCCCTCCATCTTAAAAAAAAAATCATAGAATTGCCCTTGGGACAGGGAGAATATCCTCACCATACTGCAGACTTGGGTGTGGACCTTTCAGTGAGTGTAGCTACAGACCTTCATATTAACCACATTGGAGCATTGAAAGGATATCATTCCTAGACCATGGCATGCAAACAAATTAAAACTCTGCCGTCAGCATGTATATAAATTGGCTCGGAAAGTTGGGTTTGGATGTCTAGAGGTGTAACTTACTCTAATCACTTTAAAACTTTGGGTTTTATATTCTTTTGGCACGTTTATTGCCCCTCCATTTCCTCCCCCATCCCAAGGGCAATTCTATGCTCTAAGATTGTGTGGCCGAGGGAGAGCCTTAATTACTGTGACTGTGCTCCTGATACAAAGTCATTTCCATGTGAATGTAATAAATGTGCAGCCTGGCTGTGTTTTAACTTCTCCCAGATAGAAGTGTCTCCTGAGAATAGTACTTGTGTGTGTGCGGAATGCTCTTCGCGAAGTCAACCAAGAATATAGTGCCTTTTTCTGGCACTTTTTTCCACTCGTGGCTCAGTACCGTAGGCTAGGAGCATGGGTGCAACATGTTCTCTTTGGGAACTGGCATCGTGGCTGTTGGCATGATGGTGTGTCTCAGCGAGGGATGCTGGGATGGAAGTCAGAGGTCCTTGGAAGTTACATGCTGGGCTACCGGGTCCTTGTTCCTCAGGTCCATTTGGGCCCGGTCTGGACATAGGTGTGCTGTACGGCTGTATGACACCTAATACTCATGAGGCATTACTGCTCTAATAAACACTGAGGGACATGGATGGCACTGACGCTTGTACGACTAATTAGGAGTGTTGGATCTTGAGTACCTCTCGCCTTTCAAGTGTTTTGGATGGGTCACCCGAAGGAGCTAAATATAATGCTGATTTGGATCGGGTATGGAAAGGGTGGTGCAAATGTGTGCATTACTCTATTAGACTTTAGATCAAACAATGCATGCCTGTTTCAGCTCGCTCAAATGCTGACATTAGACATCATTTGATAACATGTTATTAAAAATAAATGACTCGCCTGGGCTGGTTCTTAGGCACATGTCTTTTGGAACTAGCTATAGCGTAATATATTGCTTGGCACTAGATGTGTCAGACTCATGACGACAGAGCGTCCCCCCCCCACCCTTGTTGTCGAGAGAGATCTGAATGCAACAACTGGGCGTTAATGGGGATTCCTTAAGAGCAGTGGGGTGCCCGTCACTCATCCCGTTTCCGTAGCAACCACACAAACAAACCAATAAACTGACGGGCTAAACTAAACCAGCTAGCGAGTAAGGTTTCACATACCGATGGAAATCCTGCTTCTCTCCATGGTATAATCATCAAGATTCATATGTCTACAGCAATAAATTAAGTTATATATTACAGTGGGTGAGTGGGCTGTTGAGACTATGTACCATGCGGCCTAAACTATGATCGCGAATGAATCCAATAATTTCCACACAAGTTTAGGAAAATTATCGGAGTGGACTGTATCCATAATTACTTATGATTGGGTGTGAAAATCATCTGAAAAATAATGTTGGTTATATATATATAACTTTAACTAGGTTCTTGTTATCCTTAACCCCATCTGTACCCCCCAACCCCAGATCCCTTATAACCCTGACTGGAACTCGAACCCTTTCAACTTTCCCCCATTACATTAAGTCTAAATGAAACTGCAAGGCTGCCTTGAAAACCACGATAACTATGTGGTGATGGTCAGGTTTGGTCAGATGCCAGCAGGCGTAAATGTAACACTCAGGGGGAATCCGTGCAATGGTCGTGATCAGCACCTCCCTCTCTTCCCGTTGGGGGTTCACGGAGGCCGGGAGCGTAAGCAGGTAGTGTTCAAAGCAGACTGTGAAGCTGGGCGTAAACAGGAAGAGGAAATAATGACTGAGAGACAGGAGTGGTGCAATAGTACATCATTTAGGCATCGGTCTCAATGTACA
This sequence comes from Petrocephalus schoutedeni, assembly GCA_026780765.1. Taxonomy (NCBI): domain Eukaryota; kingdom Metazoa; phylum Chordata; class Actinopteri; order Osteoglossiformes; family Mormyridae; genus Petrocephalus; species Petrocephalus schoutedeni. The sequence goes on from JAODKL010000051.1 coordinate 1,928,312, forward strand.
ATAGCTTGCATATTCCACACATTGACTCTAACAGCTTCTCTTGCCAGTCCCCTTGTAATTCCTCTGTGGAACCTTATTTTCCAAAGTCTGTTTGCCGTCTTTCGTCTTTTCAAGTAATCCACCTTTTCCCAAGAGTTCCGTTTGGTAGCAAAGCGTCGGCATCCTTGAGGAAGTGGGGGAGAGCTGTTTTCCAAACCCTCCCCACCTGAGGCAGCCGATTCTTCTACAGAGTGTCCTCTGAGGTCATCCCACACATCTCTCTCACCTTCACCACGTTACATTGTCCAGTTCAACCTTCATCTCAAAAGCACTTCAGTCCACAGCATGTTTTTCTCCAAGCAAGCATTGACATTGGACCTTATTTTAAGCCTCTTCCTTTTCTCTGAAACGGATCCTTATCCGGGCAAGGTTTGGCTCAAGTCGTGAAAACCCAGAAACCATGAGCTTTCCCTAAAGCTGACGCATCCAAATGATAAAAGTATTTTTATTTGCTATTCTTTAGTGAGTTTGGGTTTTCACGGCTCAGATAAGGTGCACCTCACATTAAAAGAAATCTTGCCAGAAAACAAGGCTGCCACAAAGTCAGGTACAGTGTCAACAGAAACACATGATCCAAGATTTTAGGATTAGCAGCAGACTGACCTTGTGAAGGAAATGTAGGCACTTTATTCTGAATTTCAAGTGATGTACTACCACCTTGGTTAACCAGGTATATGTGCTGTATTGCTAGGTTGAGACTGTAAAGAAACATTGATCCACTGTTGGTCTTTACGTGCCTTCAAGCATTAAGAGAGTGATTTTCTGTCTGAAAGTGGATCGGGGGGGTTCACTCACATATACAGGCTTTATATTGAGAAACAAGAACTACGTATGGCTACACAGCCATAGGGCCTGAGAGATTAACGATATTCCAAAATGTGACATTCATTCCTTTTTTGTTGCAACACACAGGGAGTGCACAGACCACTATTCACAATCAACCATTTCAAAGTTACCCCAGTATTTATGACAGCAGAAATTTATATGTAAAAAAAAAAATTTATAAACAGAACACATTTTATCTCAACGTCCAGAGATCTAAATATTACAGTTTACATGACAATCTGCTGTGGCTATTGAACGAGGTTATGCGTTTTATCAACAGTACGTGTCTGAATAGCTCCTATTATTAGGAAACCTCTATCTGGAGTTAAAAATAGATCATGGTAAATATAGCAGGAACTTCAGCTTAAGATATTTCAAAGTGCAACAGTCTTTTTTTTTTTTAAAGTGATGTGCAAACCCACATTGTGTCCTCAGGAATTGACTGAAAGCCACACTCTCACTGACAAAGACACATGGTGTAACAGTGATGGTTTTAAACAAAAAACTTCTACAGATTTTCAGGTAAACGGACTGACCAGCAGTGTAGAATACCTGCGATTCGTGTTCATTTTAGGGTAACAAAAAAGAAAAAACATAACAGCGACCTATGCGTACCTAAATGCGGATCTAGACAGCTTCACATTGGCCTCGCGTACATTGGCGGCCTGTCATGTGGCTCAGCTAGGGAAGTTAGAGCGTATGCTGCAAAATGTTCAGTTTTATTTTGCAAATAAAACTGCTCAGCTCAGCTGATTACAGACCCAGTGTCTTTTAATATTGAAATGTGTTTTATTTTTCTTAATTTTTATATCAAAAATACAGGTTGTGAAAATATTTCTAAGCCAGGAAATTGATCAAACTGGTTCATTTCAAGTTCTAGTTCTGTTTAAAAAAAACAGTTTGGAGTATGCATGCATCAAACGTGTAGTGTCGCACTGAAACATCCTGGAAGATCAGGTTGCTCACCCAGGTTTAAGGTTTTGCTCTATCAAAAACCACCGAAGATGCTGGATTGTGTGAGTATGGCTGCATTTACACGTTTGTCCTAAAGTTTTATCTAATGTGGGTATTTTTAATTTCGGTGCTAAAATTCAGATTCTCAAGAAGTGACAATCCCACAGGCCAAATGGCTTCTTCCAGGGTTGCTCTGTCAGGTCAAACAGTGCCAGGTCTGATGCCCCTCCACCGTACTCAAACAGAGAGACGCATGGTCATTTATAGCTACAGCGATAACCTTAACACGCAAATTCACACATACACGCACCCACCCTCTTTAGCAGTAAGTTTCCCCCTCACATGGGGGTCAGAGCCTGGGACCCATAGGGGAGACTTTCCCCTAAAATGTCCCAGCTGTTGCCTCCATGGACCTGCTGCTACTTTGGTGACTTTTGCCAAAGTAAGGCGCAGGCCCAACCCTAACCGGCCCTGGGTTTGGAGCCAAAGTCAGGCTGGAGTTCCCGCTGCTGAGAGCACATGCTGTTCTGCATTGCACTCAGCCCCTCATCTAACACAGTGGTGCACAGAGGGTGTCCTTGCTCACATACATGCTGCTGTAACCCATGTATGGTACACTGCCATGTACCATAACAGTGTACGCTGCAGGCATACATAAGAGGTGGACTCTCGTCAGAAACTGAGGAGGGGAGAGAGGCCTGGTGCTGCGATTAAGCCAAAAGCCAACGAGTAGAAGCCGTCTGGCCTGAAAGGCCCCACTGCAGTCTGATGGCAGCCTTCCCAAAAACAGGAGCTGTTTAGTGCACAGGAAAGCAGTCTATATTGTTGGTTAAGCTTTCTTTTACTCTGCCAAGCGGAGTTTGACGGATACCCCTGAGCTCTGCATTACCCAGGGCTGACTGTATGCTGTTCTCCAGAGCACGGTCACAGCAATCCTGTTGTGGTCTCCTAGGAAACATCATCATTTGACCAGATAGTGTTGTGAGCCATTTGAGCAAATACTATCGTATCGGTATTGCCTTGAATCAGCAGCATCCTATGGGGGCTTTTTAATTATTAATTTAATTATTTATTTTACTATTTTGTTTGCTGCACACATACTCAAAATGTTTTTTCTTTTTTTTTTTTCTCCTGGCTTGTTCATGCCAACAAAGGTGTTAGTAATGGTACAGCAACTGGCATGCACTTCATTATATAGCAGTGGTTTGGCAACTTGGTTGCAGGAGTCAAAGGGAAACCGAAAAGAGATAGATGACTGTAGGAGGGGAAAAGAAGAAATGGAAGAAGAAGGGGCATAGGGGGATTTAGCAGGCTGAAAGCAGAGATGTGGCTGGGCTGGTCAGCAGTGGGGCCTGACTGGTGACCATGAACCAAGCCGCGCCAGGATAGGCTCAAGAAAACCAGGTGATCGTGGGAATTGCAGGCAAACTTCATGGATTGTCCCTGAGAGACACGGAAAGCAAAAAGGAGGTGAATTATTAAATAGGCCCTCTGTTTTATCACCCGAGACATCAACTGAATACGGCCCTCTAATGCTTTAATAGAAATGCCAGTATATTTGAATAACTGTTGTAGGTTAGTTCTCAATCTTAATAAATGATAAATACATTGCAACTGCCTCTGCTTTTTCTACAACACATCTGCTATTTTGTTCCTGGACGCCGGAAAATGCCGGAAAAATCGCAACCAATAGGGTTACGAACACAGGATTTGGGCAAGGCCAGCACAGTCCTCTTCAATAATTGAACATACCCTACCCAAAATTTGTCATCTTTGACATGTTGATGCCAGCCAAACGTCCGTCTCTCATTCGACAGATGGTTCCAGTTATCTAGCATGACTTATTATTAACTGAGGAGCCTTGTGTTCCGGACAGCAAGCTCAACTGGCTGTTGGGTTCCCAGGTGTTACGACTGGCTACTATGAGTGAGTTTGTTTATGTGAATGGGCAGCACCAGGGCCGGCCTTCTGGCCCAGACTTCCTGACAGCCTCAGCCTATTAAAAGGTGACCTCTGCGCAGCTCCGTGCCACAGCCAGCATCTGATGTCTCCCAGCAGCTGAAGCTCTTCCTGCATCAGCACAACAAATGCTCAGCGCTGTGTGACCTTCTCTACCACACTCTCCACTCCCTGCCACCCAGAGCCGGCCCACGCAGTCCCCCGACACACCCTCTTCTCCTGCAAAGCCCAACAGCCTGCCAGGGCTGTGATCTGACCTTGGTTCTTGATCTGGCTTACATAAACAAATATCTTCACTGGGAATTAGGCTATTCTTTCCAAGCGGGACATTCATGTGGAAATACAGCTATATAAAAAACACCATTGCAATATGACCGCCCTTGAGAACTGTGGTCCAAATATTAATAGCATAGTTTTAACTAAATATATGAGGCTTGGTGTTTTCAACAACATGAGGACTTTCATCCCAATTCATCTAGTAGTGTCATCTCTTCAAGCATCTGAACCAGCCACCCAAGTGTTGGAGATTCTATTCCTTGTGCAAATCTTATATTGCTGCAAACTCCCCCACAAGGAAGAGCAATGAATGCCATATGCTTACTGGATGGTGTTGGGCCGGCTGAACAAGTTAATACCTGATAAACAGATAGGATAAACAGTTTATCAGAAAACATCACCCGACTGATTCCCTGTTAACAACCTGGAGTAATGGTTACTGCGAATAAGGCACCTGTTTACAGAGTCTTACACTGGAAACCAAACCAAACAGATCATACTAAAATGGAAACATCCAACAACAATAAAATTGGGAACACCCAACAGATTCCTCCGTAATCTTAATGTACAAAAATAGATACAATGGCTAATACTGAGAATGATTCTGCAGGTGATTACGTGATGATAATATTGTGATTTTTCATTCTACTGTAAAAAAAAATGTATAAACTTTCGTGAACCAGTCGCATAAATTCAATAGACAATTGCTTCTGATCTTCCTTTAATGCACATGGCAACGTCTTTGATCGTGATGAGCGATATTGTAATTATGGTTTTGTTAAAAGAATAAAATATGCACTATAATTATGAGCATTGTAATATGTCAAAAAAAACTATGCATACAGCAGAACGGTCATGAGTACTTACATGTTAAGTCACCTGCAGTTTACCTGTGCTCTACAACAAAACTCATAGTGGTTCCATCAAACGATGGTGGAGCAATGATTCTTGGACCTTGCTGCGTTGTAATGCTGATGATGGGCTTTCCATTAGAGGAACACTGGAAGGCCTCTGAACCCCTGCTGGTGTTAAACTGGGACATGGTGGCGCCTTGTGTGGACCACCCCGTGGGGCTATAGTAAGGGCTCTCCCAGCATACTGCGTCCACTGACTGCCCCCCATGCGTAACCTCCTGGCTGGCAAGCTTGTCTACACCGCTGTCCGCCTCTGGTGGTGTTTGTGCGGGCAACATGGCAGAAGAGGGCATGAAGCCTGGGTAGATCACGTAGGCAGGGCTAAACGGACTGGGGCTGAGTTCCAGAGGTGAGACAGACACAGGAACAGGTGTTACAGATGGCTGTGACATGGGAACATCCACATACTGTCCCGTCTCGGGGTCAAAGAGCCTCCGTGTGGCTGGTTGGATTGGGGTATCCACCAGGTAATAGTGTCCCGTGGTGGGATCTAGTAGCATCTTCCGTTGGGTCTGCTGGAAGGACTCGGCCGATGGTGTCGCCGCTGCTGCAGGCACTGGTTGTGAAAAGCAGAGGACCTGTGGTTGTACGCCTGGTGCTGCCATTGGCAGGGAGTGATGGTAGATGGTAGCAGTAGGGGAGTCTGGGGACCGTGTCTCTGGGGTAACACTTTTATTGCTTGTCTGCCTGCTGTGTCTCCTTGTGTCGGCTTTTTTAGGGTGAGCGGCGGGACTTTGGTTCTGGTGTTTGGCACTAGGGGATGACCATGTACTAGTCGACTTGTTCGTCGGCTCTCTGCTGGATGAGGCAGTCAGTTTTTTGGTGTGACATTTAACGGGTATAGTCAGGTAATTCTCAGAATCACAGAGGGAGGACTGATTCCCTTCTCTGGAATTGGGCATCTCTTTCTCCTCTGCTGCCTGCCTAGGCTGGGATATTTTTAATGACAGAGGCGCGTCTATGTTTTTAGACGCAGAGCATTTGGTGCCAGGATGTGCTGACGACATGAGAACTTTGTTATTGCTGCTAGGGCTGCTTGTTGTCCTATTTTTATTCCCGAGCAGGAATGCTGTTTTGTTACTGAAAAGTCCGCTTTGATGAGATGCTGGTCTAGATGAATGCTTTTCTTCTTGATTAAATGGGATGTGTAACGTTTTAAGAAATTCCTTTTCTTTTTTAGGGCACTCTTCTGGAGCGGGAACAGCGGGCAGTGTTGGGGGTGACTGATTTGAGTTTTGGTGGGAGTTTGCTTGGATTAACTTCTCGTTACCCACTGCCGTACAACCAGTCGGGTTTCCAGGCTCTGCTCTGGATTCCAATTTTCCAGTAGCTAACTGTTCTGCACTGGTAATAAGTGAAAGTACATGACTGTCCGTAACTGGCCTGGGGGCTTGGATCTTGCGCTTCCATTCGTTCCGATCAAAGACGTAGAGTTGCTCCATCGTTTTGACCGCTGCCCTCAGTTTCTCTATGGCGGCCTGGTTGGCCACTTTCGAATCTGCTTTCCTTTCAGCTGCGTCAACGACCTTTTGTTTAGTGGTAGCTAAAGGAACTCGACCCGTCGCCCGTTTCACTAGTATGCTTCTATTTTTAGTCTCGTCTGCAGGCACAAGGGACGGTGACGTGCCAACCTCCGGTTTACCCTCAGCAAGCCTTTTCCCCGAGACAGCCGTTATGTTTTCCGTTTGTTTCGCGTTACTGTTTGTATTCACCGACTGACACTTGATAACTATGGGTGACAGAGATGCTGTGGTTTTGACGGGTTCCTCCTTAGATACCTTCTGCTCTGGGTTTAATTCAGCTGCAGCTGCTGCTTTATTCTCTTGATTATCGAGTGAAACAAAGTGATATGAACTTTTGACCAATTTACGCACATCTCTAACCTGGTAAATCGGAGGCTGAATCTTCCCTTTGGTATCTCTGATGTCTCTGACTATGAAATGAGGAACTTTCTCCATCATCTCCCCCTTTAGTGATGTGATGAGCGTTTGGCATTTGGAGTCACCGGCCGACCTTACAGCGTTGGCCGCATTGGACACTATGTTTGGAGTTAGCAGGTTAGCTATGTTGAATGGATTGGGTTTACTGTCCTTCACACTCCGTAAGCTTATTTTGATTCCGGGCGGCTTTGGGGGCACAGCACTGCCAGAGGCATTAGTGCTATTGAAGCTTAGCTTGGTGCCCCTTAATTCTCCTTGTTCACTTATGGCGTGAGTTGGGTATATACTATTTGTTTTCCCCGGTCCCCTGTCTTTGGAGGGAAGCTGTATGCTTGGAACAAATAAGTGGGACATCTTAGTTAGCCTACCGTTCCCCGTTTCGAGGTCTAGGTTTGTTTTACCGAAGGTGTCAGCAAATGATGATGGCTTCCTGGCTGGAGTTTTTTTGCTTTCCTGTTCCTTTTGAAACTCTTGCCCATCCTCTCTCCAGTTTCGGAATGCACTGTGTTGGCTACGAAGGAGGGCACCCTTGGTCGCCTCCGACGCACCTTTTTTAGTGTCTGCCAGCTTTTCGCTCGCTGCCTCGATGTTTGGTTCAGGTGAAATAGTTAACAATCCCTCTCTTTGCCTGTTATCCTTTGGTTCACATGAATTGCTGTCCATTATGTCTCCAAGCTCATCCAGAGAAACAATAGTGATCCCTGACGCTGCTTCTAAAATCTTAGAGCCCTGCCTTTGTAGGTCCTCAGTCTCATCCATGGTAACCTTCTCCCTAGGAATTTCATGGTCCTTGCACAGGAAGCTCGGCGACAGAATCGGGTGCGTGTCCGTTATCTCTCCCCTTTCCATTTTACGTTCCTGTTCAAACTGCATCTTCTTCGAAATAACGTTCTTCAGAAGACTGGAGGCGAATATTGACTTCTTGTGTGTGTCATCCATGGCATCCCCCGTCTCGCAAACCTGGTGGCTGGCCTCCGTCCCTGGCTCACTTGGCAGGGAGCCCGTAACATCATCTACCGAGCGTGATCCAGCGACATTTTCTGCAAATTTCACATACCTATCCCTGTCGTCAACACCGGCTCGCACATTACACCGGAAATTCAGCGTTTCTGTCAGAGTTATCACACCGCTCTGCCCTTCTCCGAATTTGCCCTTCACTTCAATTTTCTTTGTGGATGACGATGTGCCACTGGCATCAGGGAGGCTGCTATTCAGAGCAAAAATCTTTGTCTGGGTTCCTTTCTGATTGGCTAATGGCGCTGCATGTTTGCCTTTTGCCTCTAAATTACTGTTAATTTCAAACGTAGAAGCAGAACTTTTATGGGATATATTTTGCTCTCTATTCTGCGTGAGGTTACCGCATTTCAGATCAACAAATGCAGACCACCTGTTTAGCCCCAAACCATGCTCTGATGCTGATGACTCACTGGAGGTGCTGAAATTGATGGCGTCGAAGTAAGGGCAGGCTAAACTCCGGAAGGCCCTGGTCGTTAAATTGCGCACCTCTTTATCCGCATCGTCCATTTCGCTTATTGAACTGGATGCCCCGCTAGAGTACTCCGCGATGTCTTTACCCTTTAATTTACTCCCAATGTGCAGGCGGCCGGGGGCAGGGATAAAACAGTTCGCTCTGTCGCATGTTGCCTCTGCTTTTATATTTTGGCTTTTGAAAACGTAGCCGTTTAGCCCCCCATCGTGCTTAGTGCAGTAATGCAGGTTTTCATTGTCCAGGCTGCTGCGCCGGTCGTTTATAGCTCTGGAAGCGGTTTTGATTGACAGGTGGATCTGTCCCACAGAATTCCCACTGCCGTTCTGGTGCTTTGGCGGGATTTCATCCGGGCTGGCGCATTTGTCCGAGTCACATAGGTCGTGATCGTGCTTAGTGCCGACTGCCGCCCCGTTAGTGCGGCACAGGAGTGTAGTATTATTAGGTTGTCCCAGGTTGCTTTTCAGCTTTGACAGACTCTTGTCCTCCAGTACCTGCGCTTCCTCGATCGTCTCGTCGCTGTCAAAAGAAGCGTAGTCGACGAAGGAATAGACCCGGTTGTCGTCTTCGATGTCCCAGCAGGATCCGCGGCCGAAGTCGTAGTCGACGTCGTGGTCTAACTCCAGCAGCTGTATCTCATGGGTCGTAATGTAGTGCGACTCGTCCTCCGCGCAAACAGGCGTGCAGCTATCAGACAAAACCACGCTCACGCCGTCGTCCGATTCACTCTTCCTGGCCAAATACATATCCGTGTAGTGCAATTCTTCGCTTTCGAACGAAGTGTTTTTCGGATCGTAGCTTCGCCGCAGGCTGTCCGGCTTGCGCTCCGCCACCGCGTCCCGTTTGTCGGCTGGAACTTCGTCACAGTCCCCGAAATCATTAGGAGAGTCCGGGGAAGACGCGGTTTCGGACGAAAGGTTACTCGCTGCTCTCTCTTCGGCTCTGACGTGCACGCTGTATTCTTCATTATTAGATTTACGGTCCTTGGTGGGGATGCACGCAGCGTGTTCTTTCCGATCGCACTCCACTGCTCGCTTGTCCCCCGAAACCGGCGTGTCGCTGTTGCATTTAATTATAGCCAGCTGGTTCCCTTCGCCAGTAAAAGTAACTTTAACAGTTTTCGTGCTTTCCGCTTTCATGGCAAGCAGATCATCCAGATCCACGTATTTCGAATCTTCCTGTCGCGTCCCGGGATTGCAAAGACCCTTGTCGGGCTGGAGTTTTCTGTAAGGACCGGTGTCTCCTCCGTAAGTCAAAGTTTTCTGGAGCGCTTCCATTCGCCAGGTCTCCCCGATGGTACAAGGTCTTTGGTGTTATTATTTTAAATCCGGGACGCTTCAGCCAAAAAAAAAAAAAAGAGTGAGACACAAGTCCCCAGGAATCCCCACTTCACTCCCCGGTGTCCGGAGGAACAGCCGGAGTCTCCTAGTGGAGTAGTCGCTCTGTCCTGCGCCTCTCGCCCACAGTTGTTTGTGAGGCGCTCCCGGCTGTCATTTCGGATGCCTTTGGTAACAGTAGCAGAGGCGGCATTCCAGCTGCCTGCCTCATATAACAGGACACAAAGCATATGGAAATTCTTACTTTTACTGCAGACGCGACTATGTCATCGACCGGGCACCATTTCAAAACCGTACTCCGCCGTCGTCCTGTCCCTTATTCCCTTATGCAGGACTATAATTACTGAGGACAACTGACAAGTAACTGGGAGCACTATAGTGCTATAGTGATAAGTGATCGTTATTCATAATTTACTGGGAGCATTTTACAATGTGTTAATCAAAAAATATTTTTAAAGAGTCATTTTAATCGGTTTGTCATACAGTACTATTTAGGCTACTATAGGCACACACACACACACACACACACATATATATATATATATATATATATATAAAAACATTATTATCATTACCATTATTTTCACAGTATTATGTTAATACAGTAGACACTATTTTACTTTAAAACTCGGGTTTACAATTTTAAAGTCCTTGATTTTAAAGTTATCCCGGCCTAACATTCCGAAACAACGTGTATTCGCTATGGTCCGAAAAGATCTGTTTTTAGTATGTTTTGATTAATTTTTTTTTCTCGTTTAGCCCACTAATAAATGGCGTCGTCTAATAAAAGACAGTCCTCCAGTGCAACTAAGGATAAGCAGTAAAGTTTGAAGACTACTTGTTACGTAATGAGAGCTATCGTATTACACCCAATAATAGCCTGTGTTATAATTCAGTTTAAAATTATATTCGGTTTTTATGCAATATGTAGTAAAGGTAGTATGTTTGCTGCATGCATGTAAAACTTTAAAATCTAATTTTGTTTACCTATTATTCGCAAAAAGATACATATAAAGTTTTCGATACCGTTAAGCGATCCTTAATAGATTACTTCGGTTTTTGGGAGAAACATTTAGGGCAAGTTCAGCACCTGAATCAACGAACAGCTCCCTGTCTTCGAAAAATGTCTTCCACGACCGAAAATAAACATTTCTTTCTTTTCCTAATTCTAACTAGACGTATAGGCCTATTACTAAATGCAATAGGCCTATACTTTGCAAAAATGATATTTAAATAAAAGATTGGTTGTAGCATAAGTAATTAAATAGACCTAGTTAAAAGATAAATCATATTTATAATTATGTTTACAGAAAGGACCTACTTTAGCATCTTGATTTGTTTCTGGTTTTTGTAAACGTGGTAGTTTTGAGTGACGGGGTTGCAATGCTCGTTAATACAACGTATTTGACTCGATTAATTTGTTCTCGATTAATTTATTTCAATTAGTTTAATTAGCGAAATATCACCAACAATTACGAAATTATGTAGCAGTTATAGCTTTACTGGGTGCAACACAAAGATCGCACACAGAGCAAATCATCATAAATTATTATATTTTACAAGCCGCTTAGTAATAGATCCTGAACGACACAAGACGAAATAACGCGAAGCCTGGCGATGCAGGCAAATGCGCGTTCTTTTGTAATATAAATACGACCCTCTGCAGTCCATGACATTGGGCACCTACTTAGATAAGGTTAGAACCTATTCAGGCACCTCACACTTATTAGCGATCGGCTCAGCGTGGAGGCCGTGGCTTTTGCTCATTTTAAGCCAAGCAGGTGACAGCTACCTATGTAGAGTATTCCTCTCCAAAGTCGTGGCGCTATATATAGTGTGGGGCACACGGCCAAGCCTGAGCCATCGACCTTTTTGTACGGCTTAGCCGTGAAATTTCCGTGTGCGCTGTAATGGATATGTATAAAACTTAAAACGAAAGCACCGATTATTATACGCCGTCATAATTTATACAAAATCCCAGTATGACAACATACCACTCAAATCGTAACTTAATTCTTTCGGCTGCCTACAACAAAAGATAATAATTTTCGCTATATTCTGATTTCTATACATTATTCTGCGGCATGTTATGCGTGTTATCCTCCCCTGCAACATTAATTTGGACACCATTTAAATTTCAGTAAAACAAGTTGGGCTACCCACTAAATTCTTCATGATGAAGGTAATTTTTTTGGCATTTAATTCTAGCAGAGAATGTAGGAGAATGAATTGGCCAGTATATTGCATGTAAGCCTATCATCCATCTATCTATCTATCTATCTATCTATCTATCTATCCATCCATCCATCCATCCATCCATCCATCCATCCATCCATCCATCCATCCATCTATCTATCTATCTATCATCGTCATCTGTCATTGGTGGATTGGTACCTCACCAAAAGCTATTACAGTGTGATATCCCTGCACTTCGGGGTTCTAGAAAATCATTGGATTTATGTATTTATGTATTGATGGATGTTTTAGCGGACAATGGTAGCCATATTTGAACTACAAATATCTCATACCTGTGGCATTAGAATGTTATATTAGTCTACATGACAGGCTCTACACAAAAAATAACAGTGACAGAGATTTCTGGGAATGGCTTGGGAGCATGTAGGAAGTCACATGGGCCACAGCGATTAGTTACCCTGTTCCCTGCTCTTTATATCTAACTTACGACAAAAATAGTCGTTGTATTGCTTGTGTGTATGATGTAATTGCAGCGCCTTCTCCACCGATGCGGCCACTCTGCTCTGATTCCTCACCTCTGTCCCAGAATGCATTGCAGGCAGCGACTCCTCCTCGTTAGCCTGGGCTTAGCAGCAGGTGTGTTATACTCTGCTCCTGGCAGGCGCTGCTGGTGGCCTGGTTTGACTCACCAGCCCTGACAGGCAGCCAGGCAAGCGACAAAGAATGGGTGTCTCGGCAAAGTACGCCCTCCCTCAAACCCAGAGCGATGCCTTATGGGAAAAGCACCCGCTTCTCTGCTCATGGAATGTGTTTTGCAGTATTTTACAATACAGCGTTCATGGTTTTTTGGTGAAATCTGGCTTGTGTGAGAATGAGAGCGAGCGAGTGAGAGAGAGAGAGAGAGAGAGAGAGAGAGAGAGAGAAAGCTTCCTCTTAGGCACGATCAGAGCTCAGCTCTCCACTCTAACAGCTGCGAGCTGTTATTAGAGAGAGGCCAGGAGCCTGAGGGACCGGCTCTTCCAGCTGACCACGCAGGGCTGACTGGAGAGCCTGGTGCCTGTGAGCCTGGCAGACTACTCACTTGGATCTGGACATTCTTTACTGGGTTAGGGTTAGAAAGAGAGGGTTAGGGTTAGGGCAAGACAGTAAACCGTAAGGGAGAGCACCACGAATCTGGCTAATGTACTTATAATATTACCTAATGTTCTTATAATATTCACAGCCGGTGGCTGAATATCATGTTCAGGGTCTGTTGTAATCATGAGGCACACCTTGTGCTCATTAATAATATGTTGATAGACGAAGGGAATGAGAAGCAACATTCCATCATCCCCCCCTCCCCTCCGCCGTGTCATATATATAATCATTTTACATTTTATATATATAAACATTATTTACCTTCTACTTAGTGATGTCATTGTATGGTGTGGCATTCTGGGTAAATGTTTCAGGGCTTGTTTGCTTTAAACTGGCAGAAGTGGAACAGCCAGCTAAAGTTTGGTGGGGGGCCAACGTGTGACCCTGAGCATTTGCCCCGCCCCCATACTGGGCTGCTTTCAGCATGGCCCCTACATGAGGGGGGCGGAGTCCCGGGAGACTGTGGCTGTCAGTCCAGCATGGAGGTGGCCTCCGGTCCCGCCCCTTTCTTCCAGGATTCACAGTGGGGTGGCGAGGAACCCGACTCCTCGCCCTGCCTGCTTCCTGTCCTCACATCTCCAGCACTAGGCTTAGTTTTCTACTCTCCTTTGGTTCATTTTGCCGTTTCTCCAAGTAAAAGCTTTTAAGGCCAGGTTTTCAATTACGTCCGCAAGTAGGATAAATTTAGACATCTATTTAAAAAGTGGGCCTGCCTGCGCAAGTATGGAGAGATCAGTTACTTTCAGGAGCTACATTAAAATGGCAGGTGCTAAATCATAGCCACCATTAATCAAGCTTCTGGGCTAAATCCCGCTTAATGCAAACACACACATCAAGTACTTGTATTTTTTACTCCCTTCAGTTTTGCTTGGTTTCATGTGTGTTTGTGGATTAATATTTTCTGATGCATGCAGAGGCAAATTAAGACATAGTTAGAGGCCCCTGGGCTATTTGCGTCCCCGAAGTCCCACTGCATTACGATGGTGTCGTTATCGGCTGGGGGGGGGGGGGCGGGGGTAACAGTTGTTGACCAGTGGTGGTCATGGGGGGGTGATATTAGCATTTTCTTAAAGTTAGCTAAGGCTGCTTTTTAGCAGAGGTCCCTGGAATTCGGCCCAGGTAAATCACTCCTGGATGTGCAGTATTATGGTCAGATGCCACATCCTTCAGAGCAGAACCAATCATCTGCCAGAAGGTTTGTGGACGGCTTAATGTACAACTACCGCTTGATATCGGGAAATGGAAATGGAGAGATGCCATGTGGCAATATAGATTCTGATTCTGATGTTCCATCTCAAAGGTCTGCTGAAGCCCAGATGATGTCACTTGCTGCGGCAGATTTGATTGGAGCTTCCCCCCCAAGTCTGCCCTCATGCAACCCTCGAGTGCTCCAAAGTATTGGAGTACCAGAGATGACAACTGCCTACTGGATTATGGGGAAAAAAAACTCAACATACACCCCAGATGATGCGTTCAGTCACGGGAGTTGAAGAGGTTGACATCATCTCGTCCCACGTGACGGCAAACGGGTGTCTTAGCAAACGTAAATCTTGTTGGGTGTCCTGATTCATGAGAAATGCCAAGTTGATCCTAGAGGATGGTGCAAATATGAGAAATGTAAGCCACTCTATGAGAGGCTCAGGGCTCTTGGTCAGATTGGATCATCCACACTTGACCCTTTGACTCCGCCATAGCTCACACATCCGAGTGAAATTCGGCATTTACACAGGGGCGCGTGGTGCGTTGGATATCACGTAGCAGTTTAGAATATTGCAGCTCTGGATCTGGGCTTTAGAAACTCACAGTACCTTACAATTGACCCCACAAATTTGTTTACTGATTTTTTTTAGCGTTACTTTTTTCAGACATGTGACACCGCCCCAGAGCTTCTGCCAAGGGTGGAGATGTGCACCGACCAGTCATGGGCCAATATCACCATACTTGTCACCCGGAAAATATTGTCACCTTGGCAGCACTCTGCTCATGCCTATGGTTGTAAACACCTTTATAAATATTTAATTCATGATTTGGCAGACGCCATGATATTAAAAGATGGAATGTGTTCGCTGAAGCTTAATGGCGCATGTACCATTTTTTTTTTTACAGAGGTTCTTACTACAGAACTACAGGTATGTTACTAAGCTGTAGGTCCAGCCATGATGAGGACACTTTCATCTGGAAACAGTGTATCTGATCAAGAGTAGAAGTTTAAAATGCTGGGGTATATGTAACATACAACGAAGGTTTGCTTGCGACAAGATGATCACATACATGCATAGTTTGCCGTGTAAAATTATTACAAAGGGAAACTACATAATCTACTTTGGCAAACAAGACTAAAGCAACTGGAAATTGTTCCAAATGATGACAATTGTACAAAACCATTTGCATATATATACTAAAGCAATCCGTTTGAAGCAATGAAAAATGATGTTCTGCTGTGCAGAAGTGACATTCTGGTGTGGGTATTGTACTTGTTTTTTTGCAAATGTTAATTGTCATTTGAGACAATTCGAGTAACAGTGTGTCAGCTTAGCCATTTCAAAACCTCTCCTAAAGTCACCCCAATATTTGCAGCAACCGTGGAATACACCCGTGTACTTTTTGATTAAGCCACTAGCACACCTCGTATTGCTGATCAATATCTCATTGACTTTTTTTTTTACCTAATTAAATTAATTGAGTGAGCTGGTGGCGAAATGTAACAAATACAGTACATGGAACGGCTAAGGTGTCCCTAAGGAGAGGTTTGGGAACTGAAGCGGGGTTCATCTAGCTATCCGACATGATGTCAGCAACTTTTTGGAGAACAGAAGAAAATTTTACTAGTTTTTATTGTGTTGCTCGCTAATCTATGCTCTAATGTTAAATGGTGCGTTTTATTCTGAGCAAGTGTGCACTTGCTACCTAGATAAATAGCTTTAAGCATTTCTTTTGACTTCCTAAGACTTTTGCACAGTACTGCAGATTTCAACAGAGAGTCATAATCTTCAGCTGCCTGACTTGCTGAGCAGACCTGGTGGGCGACAGTAGTATTTCGGATCCCCTGGAACCTGGGGCCGGATTGCAGTCTGGGCCTGTTACAGTAGCTGCCAGATCCATGTGGCTGTCTGGGGGACTATATTAGGGGCTCGATCAGGGGCACAGATCAGGACCAACACAGAGAATTTGCTTTCACAGAAACATGAATCATCGAACTCGTCCTATAGATGCACGTAACTGATAGATTAATGTGTCACAAAAAAAGGTTTCTCTTCTCTTTTTTTGTGTGAACTAATAACATAATTTGCCAGCATATCGTTTAAAGAATAATGTCTGTTTATGGCAGCATTTGAAAGATCAAAACTTTTGCGTTACCTGGGCGATGCTTTGACTTTGGGACTGTCTCCTCTTGTAAGCATGGGATAGTATAACACTTGGAAGAAACTGAAGATGAAGCATATATTAATGCAATTCTGTTAAGCTCATGGAGTTAGCATTATAGCTAACAGAGTTTAGGGCTTTGTACCTTTAAGAAAAAGCCAGGCAGGACACAAGGCTGTCATCAATACCCTGGGTAGTAGAAGACATCTGTGGTTGTCCCTTCTGGCTCCAGAGTCTCAATTTCACACCCGTCTGTGGAACACTGACCTCCAGGAGAACCATGAGGGCCGTGGGGGAGCCGGCACTCTGACCTTAAGGCCAGGGGTGATGCCTCAAAGCACAGCTTGGCCAGTGCACACAGAGCCTTCTGTGCCCCGCGGTGACCTAAACAGTCTGTCACCCTTCCCGGAAAAAAACGCCCAAATTCGACTCAGGCTGGAGACGCCGTGTGCTGAGAGGGAGACTCCTGGCTGTTAGCGCCTGCTGTGGTCCAGGGGCAAAATGTCAAAATAAATCGAAGGGGCCCTTCCATCACCACTGAAAGCCAGGAATGCGGGATGCAGGACAGAGAGCGAAAGAGCGTACTGCACATAATCGTGATGCAGCCCGTCACTTACCGAAATAACTTCCGATTTCCCTTTAAGGTCATGTACACAATTCAAGGAATACAAGAGAGGAGCAGTGTTCGGGATAGAGGTTATAATAATTCAGGGGCTCTACTAATATCCCAAGTCAAGCACATTAATAATTAATAATCCTGCCATCAGAAGCAGCACAAGCACCTACATTCCATCACCTGCCTGCCCCCCGCATGCAGACTCAAACCTTAAAATTTGGACTTTGTAAATTAGGACTTTGCCATCCTGTTCATTTGACTTTCTCTGGTGGCCCCTGGAGGTTGGGCTCCCTCTTTGAGTCTGGCTCCTCCCAGGTGTTCGTCCTACTAGGGAGTTTTTCCTTCCCACTGTTGCCTCTGGCTTGCTCACTGAGGGTGTTAGGCATAGATAATGTAAAGTTCTTTGAGACAATGTAATGTGCTATACAAAAGAAAATTATGCAATAATTGACCTTAAAAATAAATTGGGATATATCAAGAATTCGTCCAATTCACAGGAAGCGTATACAGGTGTCAGTTTAAGGAAAACATGGCCAGGAGAAGAAATCCCCAGTCAATCGTGTTGTTTTTTAGCTTCACCAACAGAGGGCGCCATTATGCGCAACGTTTATTTATTCACATACACTACACTTCATCAGCTTATCACGTTCAAGCTTTGCAACATATATTCATTCAATTCTGCAGTGCTTTTACTTTTACTTTCCCCTGAAATTACCAAGTGTGCTTCTTTTATAGTGCTTTGAATACACTGGGCTTATTTCCATCCATCTTATGGTCATGTTCTCCTCTAAGCCCTAACATTACCTCCTCCTCTCCTTCTTCTGTTCCTGGTGACCCTCTCCCCACCCCAACATTAATTCCTCTGTCAAACCGGTGTCCCTCTCCCCTGGCTGGCCCCTTGGCTCCTCACTCTGCAGGTTTTTGGCACCCCCCGCCCCTGCATACTTTTACTCTCCCACTCTCTCTGCCCTCCTCCCACCTTCACCCTGCTGCCTTGCTGGCATGACAGGTGTATGAAACCGTGACATCAGTAGTAGATTTTAACTCCCTGACGCTAACGATGCAGTTGCATAGCACTGTGTTACTCTGCCTTCCAGGACCACGACTAACTCTGTTGATCAAGGCAACTCTTAGCCTTATAATTTCACCTGAAATAAAGCCCTGTCTTCAAGGATTGAATCTGTTCTTGATTTACATTTAATTCCTTGTATATATATAGAAAGGACAGGGTGAAGTGAAGGACCACCCATTTCCACTAGAGGGCGCCATCATAGACTCTATAAAAAAGGTTAATGTATCTTGTTAAATGCTCTGCTGCATCATCTATGATATCAATTACATTTCTCTTGAAAGGGAATAATACATATTGCTTTGACAATAACAAACACTTATCTATGACTCAAATTTTTTGTAGCATTACTTATCGTAGAACTAACTTTTCCATAATCTAATCAGGGGTATATGACCTTATTTGTCCCTAATTTCTCCCCCCTATAAATAAACATTTGCCTTTAAATTATTAAGTTGTGCCCCCCCAAGGTGAAACTCTGTCCTGCGCCTTTGATTTCAAGTATAAAGTAAATTGAAGCATCCTCGTCCATATAGAATTGTACTATAGTTTTATTCCGTTTTTCTTTTTCTTGTAAGTCTTACGACCCTGCTCTTGATAGGCAATTGGATGGTGAAACGATGGATGGATATTTTTAGCACACAACAACTAATTTTATATGAAGATTATGTTCATAGCCTAGTGCATCAATAAATCCAGTGACAGCTCTTCAAAGACACAGGCAATATCGAGTATCGTTTGGTGCTAATTTTATAGCATGATTTATTCTCCTTATGGCAACACCTGTGAATCTCTGACGGGGAAATGACATCACTGTGGTTTATGTGTATCTGTCTATTGTCAGAGTACTGTCCTTTCTCCTTGCACATTTTAGCACTATGTTCTGTTGAAGCCAGTGTTCATGGGGCTACTCTGGGTATGGGACCACACGGACCTCCCTTGGGTATGCTGTTGGATTAGTGTTTTTTTTTTTATTTTATCTTTTTACTAATAATCCCAGTAATTTATTCCATTCATAAAATGAGCTTGTATCACTGCTCCCAGGCCACAAGATGTAAGGACATCACTCATGAACTGGCCTGTGCAGATTTAAATGAGCCCATCTCTCCTGCCCAGGGGAGGTCGTCTGATCAGTGGCCAGGTTCTGGAGGTCTTGCTCCTAGGTATTTTTAGAGCCCCTGTAAGACCTTGGGGGACATCAAGCTGTCATGGTATCATCTCCCTATAGCTGGCCTGCTAAGCAAACCCAAACTAAAGCACAATGCCGCTCTGAAAAGCAGAGGCGAGTGTTTGAGCAAATTTACAGTAGGAATCATGCTGATTTTGTCTAGGTGGCTTCAAATTTAAATATGGCTTTAGTGGTCCCCCTGTGATTCCCCTGTATTATATGCTGAGACAAGCTGCAGATTCACTTGACAGTTATCCCTAGGAAATTACTTCTGGTGTTTAACCCTTCGCTTGCTGTTAGTTAGCTGACTTTGTGTAGATTTTAAACTGTTATCTAAGCTGGTGCAAACTGTTATATGTTAAGATTAACCCTTTTTCCTATCCTTTGGTGGAGCCTGTTTGTGAAGTGTGTTTGTGTGTGTGTGTGTGGGTGGGGGGGGGGGGGGGTGCTGTGTATCACATAACTGCCCCTGTTTACCTTAATTTGTCTCACCCATTCCTTACCATGATTGTCTGTTTGCATGACTGCATATTGCATTGTTTTCCCAGAAACCCCTGGGGCAGTTCATGACAGACATGTGCTATTCTCATGTCATTCACATTCACCCGTAGCACTCTTTAAATAGGAATTGCTTCTTAAAATCAGCTCAGGTTCTTCTCCAAGTGTGATTCTATTCCAAGGCAACCTGCTTCGTGGATCTATGCTCCTGATCTCAGAGCCCAAACACTTACCAGGCGCTCTGTATACATGTGTGTATCCTTATCGCTTCTGAGGCTCGTTGTCAATATTTGCCACACAGCGAATTGTTCCTGATTTGCCCTCTAGCAGCCGGAATCAAATTACAGTAATGGGAACATGGGCACACCCATTTTTTGTTGTTGCTGTTACTTAATCAACGGGCCAGGGGGCAGAGGAAGCACTTTTTCGCCCAGTGATGGGGCAGGACAGGATAAGTGCTTGCAGGATGTTTAGTGGTAGGGGGGTCATGAAGAGGATCAACTCGGATCAGCTGCTAGAGGGCGGAGCCCCGCTGGTTATGAGAACCGGAGTGTCCCACATTTGAAAAGTGTGTGATGGAGAATCTTGTAAGCACGCTATAAGGACTGAGCTCAGCCTCAGACGATGCATATTTGCACACCGTCACATTTCTGCAGCTATTTACTGAAACCAGCCCATCAGACTCTACCAGTCCTCTGTTACTGTAAATCCACTGAGCTTTGTTAATATGTACACTTTATTTTAAAGCGTTCTAAGCAATTAAGCATGGCTGTGACCGTGACAAACTGCAGAGCAGTTAGGTGAGCTCTTATGGCCTGATCTGCATGGTAAGGAACGACTTTAGGGGTTACATTGTAGTTATTATTTAAATAAATGGTTTCACAAATCATGGAGCTTTATGTGTCTCTGAAGGTTTCTGACAGGACGCTGAGACTGCCTGCTTGAGATTGATGTAGTAAATGTCTTGGCTGGTCCATTAAAGCCGCAGCCACCCCTAAAGGGCATTCATTGCATATTCGCTCTGGTTCCCACCAGCATCTTGGAGCACCAAGGCTAAAACTTGCCCTACGGTTGCCTGCGGAAATACACCATATGGAAGTCAGTATTGGGACACCTGGCCATTCCATTCTAAATCCAAGTCAGCATTAACATGGAATTGGTCCCCCCTTTACAGCTATAACAGCTGCCACTCTTCTGGGGAGACTTTGGAGTGCGTGTGTGAATTTTTGCCCATTCATCCAGAAGAGCATTTGTGAGGTCAGGCTCTGATGTTGGATGTGAAGGCCTAACTCGCAATTTCCGTTCTATTGCATCTCAAAACGTCAGTTGGAACGGGAAGGGGCCATCCCCAAACTGCTCCCGAAAGGTTGGAGGCATGATATTGTCCAAAATGCTTTGGTATGCTGAAACATTAAGAGTTCCCTTCACTGGAACTAAGAGGCCTAGGTCAACCCCTGAAAAACTGCCCCATACCATTATCCCTCCTCCATAAAACACAGTGCAGTCAGACAGGTAACGTTCTCCTGGCATCTGTCAAACTCAGATTCGTCCATCCGATTGCCAGACAGAGAAGTGTGATTCGTCAGCTCCAGTGACCAGTGGCGATGTGCCTTATACCATTCCACCTGATGTTTGGCATTGCGCTTGGTGATGTGAGGCTTGCATGTAGCTGCTCGGCCATGGAAGCTCGTTGTATAAAGCTCCATGCGCACAGTTTTTCTGCTGAGGTTAATGCCAGAGGAAGTCTGGAACTCTGCAGTTACTGAGTCAACAGAGCATTTGTGACTTTTACGCACTATGTACCTCAGCATTCAGCGACCCCGCCCTGTCACTTTACATAGTCACTTCGTGGCTGAGTTTCTGTTGTTTCTCCATTGCAATATTACCACTTACGAAATCTTATCTAGAGGTGTGTCCCAGTACTTTTGTTCATACCGTATATCTGGTCGGAATGTTAGGAGGATACATCTAGCCAGATTGTTGAGAACCTTATAAACAAGGAATCTTGAGAAGGAGCCAAAATTTTATGGGGTGGGGTGGACGGGGTCAGTGTAGGTCTGAGAACCAGATAAGCGTGATGGTGGGTAAAGAGGTGAGCTGCGGAGATCTGCACTAAAGACGGGGGGGGGGGGGGGGGGAAAGGCCCATGAAGAGAGAACCACAGTTGTTAAGGAGGCTGGAGATGCATCAGGAATCAATCGGGGGCTCCTCAGGGGCTAGGCATGCACACAGAAGGCTTGCAATGGACCTGACATCATCAACAGCTGCATTAAAAACTCATCATCATCATTCACTGTGCGACATGTACATCAAAACGTGCATTCTTAAGGCATAATCCAGGAAAAGCCTCCTCAGGTTCACTGCGGGTCACATTCAAGTTTCATGCCGGCTTTTATTTGTCACATACGCAGTCATACACTGTACCACGATGCAGCGAAATGGCTGAAATGCAGTGAAAAGGAAAACAAAACCATAAAAGAAAATAAGAATAAAATTAAAAATAATAAAACAACACTATAAATACCAATACAGCTCAACTGATGGTGATGCAGTGGTTACCACTGTTGCTTCATTACTTTAGGAGCAGGGTTGAAGTCTCTGCCATGGCTCCAAGTGTGTAGAGTTTGCATGTCCAACTTGTGTCATTGCTGAGTTTGCACCAGGTATTCTGGTTTTCCCCACCAGTCCAAAAACAAATTGTCAATAGGTGTTTTGGGCAGAGGTGGAAAATTCAGGTCAAGAAAGTACAAATCCAGACCCGGATTTTGTTTTAACCAATTAGTTGAGTACAAAGAGTCACAGTCACAGAGTACTCAACTGGTTTCTGGACCTGAATTTTCCACCTCTGGCGATGGGTTGGCACCCCGTCCTGGGTTGTCTGCTGACTCGTGTCCATAGCTTCCGGGATAGGCTCGGGACCCCCCATGACCCTGAATAGGACAAGTTGATACAGAGGTTGGGTGGAAGATAAAATGACTGCTGAAGGGACAATAGAAATAGAGCGCAGTTTTCAACAGTAGTAAACTTATGTGCAATTTACAGTAAGGAATATAAAAGTATTTAAAATGATGCAGATGAAATACACAGCTTACATTGATAGCAGTTGGCTTCTAGGTCCTGTTAGATTGATTAGGGTCTGAATTTCTGGTGTCACAGGCCATCAAAAGATGCCACCTCATGCACTTTGCCTCCTTGACCCTTGTGCCTTTGCAGAGCACCATGGTGATGGGGTGGATGTCAGAGAGCTTCTCTGAGATCTTCCTCAGGCACTGATGAAGGTGGGCGTGGCTGGGCCCCATACGATGTGCGGGATCATCTACACCCCATCCTGGCACGCCGCGAGCGAGTGGCTATTTTTGTCTGCAGATGCCAGCAATGAGATCCGCCGATGAGAAAAATATTTGCAGCCCACACCTGCCTGGTGTGTACCGCGATGCTATTACTCTCTGCAGTTTTGGGCCGGGCTTCGGAGGAAAGTTCCCTCTCTGCAGAAAGCATAGTTAATTATCTGCACCTTCCTGAATTCTGACCACCTGGTGAGAGCTCCCCTGGACGGTGCTTCATATCGGAGGAACCTGTACAGGCACCCGCTGGTCACCACACTACACTGCTCACTGGTGGCTGACCTCCAGAAGGAGCTGTTTGGTATTCTACCCCAACTTTGCATATCTGAATGTCTGCCAGTCTTTCCAGAAATACTGCACCCCTTTTTGTTCCCAACAAAAATTCCTACATTTAAAGGTAATGACCAACCAAAATGGAGTTGAAACCTTAAAACTAACTAGACAAGCAGTTATAAAACATATACCAAGCCCATACGCCAGATGGCCAATGAGGCCCTAATGCCAGGCATGTATTTTTAAAGCATGCTGAGCTATTAATTAGCACCTAAATGCTTTTTTAGATGTTATTTCAGACTAAGTGGCACCGCCGGTGCTGTGACCCCATGCTCCATCGGCGGTCGGAAGGCGGTGGGGCGGGCAGCGTTATCCGAGGGCTCCGAAATCATGTTGCCGCCCTCGCATGGGTCCTGCTCATCAGGCTGGGACCCGCCATAGTGTATAAAAACTCTGCAGCGCCCTGCCTCCCCCTTGCTGAAATGGAAGTGCACTCAGGGGGCACAGTTCCCAGAAGGAATCGCCCCCTTTGTTCTGCAGACCGCCCTGCCTCCCCCAGCTGGTACCTGCTTCAGCATTTATAGTGATATAACCCCCCCCCCTCCATGTGCGCTGATGAGGCACCATTTCCTGCCGCCGCTGCCTCCCTCACCATCCGCTGCTGACTCTGCACAGATATGCCACAAGCTGAGGCAAGGCTGCCCGTGCTACACTTTCTGCGGCCGCTAATCGTTAAGCCCTGTGTGCCGCGTCTGCTGGAGCCTTTTGTTCTCCAAAGTGTGTCTGGCCTGTGACTTTGCTTCAGGTCCCTGTTGTTTATACCTCGGAGTTACATCATAGATTCAACGACTGCATTATTTATATATATATATATTTTTTTTTCATTTATGTTA
>JAODKL010000051.1:1967516-1995795 GCA_026780765.1 Petrocephalus schoutedeni
ATCTGCTGTCTCTGCCCAATTTAGGGCCTGGCTTTACTTTACGGTTGTTCCCCAGCTTGTGGCACCTCTATTATGGTGGTTTATTAAGCTGTAAATTAAGGTGTGGGAGACCCCGCAGTGCTCCTAAAAACTTCATCAGGATGTGGTCATTGTGCACAGGGTCTTTGGAAGCCCTCCTGGCTTTGATCCTTGATGGGAGTGCTGGCCCGTCGCTCTGACACGCCTGCCGTGTGCGTTTCTGTTCGCGGACAGGTGATCGTCATGAGCGCCACGCTGGACGCCGGCAAGTTCCAAATTTACTTTGACAGCTGCCCCCTGCTGACCATCCCCGGCCGCACGCACCCCGTGGAGATCTTCTACACGCCGGAGCCCGAGAGGGACTACCTGGAGGCCGCCATCCGGACTGTCATCCAGATCCACATGTGCGAGGAAGAGGAAGGGGACGTGCTGCTCTTCCTCACCGGCCAGGAGGTGCGTGTCGCCCCCTTAGCGTGTAGACGTCACCCCCCACCTTCTTGCCGATCTTGCTAACTTGCCTTCCATGAATGAACTTGGGGAGCAATGAATTATGGGATTTGTCTCGTTCGGCAAGGTTGCGACTGATGCATCCTTGATATTTGGGGCGGAGTAATGCTGCGTTCTATTTACCTCGGAGGTCGGAAGTTGGAGCTGGGAATGACGTCCCACCAGAAGCTAAGCGAGAAATCCCAATATCACACAGTATTTTGTGCATAAAAACACCCTAGCGACATGTCCACAGGTAGTGGTTGGACAATATGGTGTGTACGACCGATTTAATGAGCCACAAAAGACGCCAGCGCTAATAAGTAGTATAAAACTACGACAACTTCTGTTGATTACAGGACGCAGCCATCTTGAATTCTGAAGTCGGAGTTGTGTCGATTCCTTCGAGTTCATGACTTTTTGACTTCGGGGGGCGTTCCAGTTGCAACTTCCGCCCGGGAGTACGAATGGAACGCAGCATATGGTCAACATCCACAGATTTTTTCCGTCCTGTGTACTTCTGTTCTTGAGAATTGGAACTGGTCTTCAGCAATGGAAGGTGACAGACGGGAATACAAATGGAGCTAGATAAGATTTTAAAAGCTCTGACCCATTAGTTGAGTTTTCCCCAAAACAAGCTTGATGGGCCGAATGGCCTCCTCTCGTTTGTAAATTTATGTTCTTAAGTATGGTCTAGTATGCATATTGTGAAACGCCCAGTAAGATAGAACCCACCTCTGGGTTTCTCAATGCAGTGCCCCCGCCCATACCAGCATGCCGGTGCCCCCTAGTGTTTAACGGAACAAGATGGCAGGCATGAGTGTGGTGAGACTCCAGTTCAGGGACTGCAGATCTGAAAGTCTGGTTTAAGTGTCCCAGATGCTTGCTGATGGCTGATGCATGTCTCACGCGGCCTGTTGTGGGCCAATCGGCTAAGGTGGGGTTTGAGAGGAAGCTGAGGTTGTGAGTCAGGGCAGGCAAAAAACATTCTAGTGCCATTTGAAATCTGCTCGCTATCCGACGGGGTGCAATCTACGGTCCGAGATGGCAGACTGCATCGCTAAGGATGGCTGCGTCCAGCTGATTGGACTGTAATCAGGGTCATGCGAATTTCAGAGCATGTAGGAAGCCACGAGAGAGCCTGCCATGCCCGCGGTGGGTTTTGGCTCTCTGCCTATTAATGCCGAGCATCTCTCTGGAAGTAAATTTTGAAATTTTAATTTGTCGACATGAGCGTGTCTGCACTTCTCCCAGCCAGGGTGGCGCTGTTGTGTTGCACACATCTAAGATGCTGATTTATCGTCTGAGGCCCCTGGCTGTCCCTGGCCTCTGGTTAAACGATGAGAGGGTCTGGCCGGCCACGACTCGTGGATTATTAATGTGGGGGCTAATGCCCTGGGGGCCACAGAGAGGGCTGGTCCACAAAGTGGCTCTAAACAGAATTGTGAAGGAGAATAAAAATGGCCGAACGGCATCCGGAATCCTGCAGGGGGCGACAGTTTGCGCGGCCCTCGATGTAATGGGATGTAACGCGGCGCCGGTAATTTTGGGAGGCTCTCCTCAGTCACGCCTTATCGTGGATTATTTCCTCAGGTGCCCAGCGGCCTGGTGATTTATGGGAGTCGCGTGATGGCAGAGGCGCTGCGCTTTGCCGCTCTGACCTGCGGGTGGTGCTGCAGCACGCGTCATCTGTTTTTGACGGAAATAATTTTCTTTTATCAGTTCAGCAAGTGAATTAGTGTTTTTCCTGGATGCCACTTCAAGAGAAAAGGCTAATTTATTGGGGGGGATCTTTAGATTGTGTTACGGAATAAAGGGTCATAAAATATCTGTTTATATTTATGTACCTTTGCACAGCTAATTGTGATTACAAGATGCATTTTTTTACATTTATCTGTGGCTGTGTGTCCCTGTCTGGCAAGAGGCTGGGTTTGTCTATCGGTTAGTGTAACCCTAAGGTGATATTTTGCCCCCCACCCCCGCAACTGTAAATGTTTTCCTATATGCCTGATTTTGGTGTTCCCCACCCCCATGTCTTAGTTCACCAGTGATGCCCTTTGACACCCCCGATCTGCTTCCCTTTCAGGAAATCGACGAGGCCTGCAAGCGGATCAAGCGGGAGGTGGATGACCTGGGGCCCGAGGTGGGGGATATCAAGATCATCCCTCTGTACTCCACACTGCCCCCCCAGCAGCAGCAGAGGATCTTCGAGCCCCCGCCCCCCCGGAGGGCCAACGGGGCGATAGGGCGGAAGGTAGGCGCATCCTCGCCGGATCCCCCTGAAGGCAGGCTCTGCTGATTGTTCCGGCCGGCGCCTGGCCTGGTTGTTACTCCCTCCCCCTGTGCTAAAAGCCCCTCACAAATATAAAGTCTGGGTTTTCATTCTCAATGAGCCCAATTGGACTGGCTGCTTCTTCCTGATGTGCATGGATTTTTTAATTGGAACTGAAAACTTTGTGTGAGATTGCCCCCACCTCCCCCCTGTTTGGAAGCCGCCGCACTGACGATGTGCAGTACCGTGTTTTGTCATGGGAGGGCGATGTGGAGGCTGCGCGAGCTACAGAGGGCATCCAGTAGTAGGCAGAGCCCCCCATAAGGGGCGTGAAAGGAAAAGACATTCAGGGGCCCAGGCGCTAGGGGGAGCCGGGGGTGTCTGAGCGTGGATATACCTATTGGTTTGGATATGGGGGCCCATTCTGTAGAATCCTTGTGTGGCACTTCTGATGTGTTGCCTGTCAGTAATGTCCCCCCCGCTGCCATGCGGTGGGGGTGTCGGGCCGCGTGTAAACGGCACCGTCTCCTCCGTGGCGGTCCTGCGGATGGATGATGGAGGACGCCGGGTCGCCAGTGGGCCACCGCGTGCGAGACGGCCAGGGTGCGGACGGGGAGGGCGGTGATTGAAGAGGAGCGAGGTGTGAATTTCCCGTGTCAGAGACTGATGATGGCACCGCCTGGACGCGACAGCTGGACGAGGAGTAATGGCCGGCAGAGATGGTCACATCGCAGGAGATCTCCCTCTAGGAGGAGGTGCAGGAAGAGAAGTCGCAGAGGATGGAGAAGGCATCTTGCCCCGAACTCGCGCTCTTTCCTCCTTCCATTTGTATATTAAATGGGTTTGTATTCAAGTAATTATGGAGCCCATTTCACAACAAGTGTAGATATTTCCCAGCTGGCAGGCTCTGTGTCGCCCCCTGGCTGTAAGACAGGAATGACGGGCAGGAGCGGCGCTCTGAGCTGACACGGTGGCATGACTGCGCCACCTACAGGACAGGCTGGGGAAAAGTACCTGGTGCAAAAAGCCTGTTTTTTTTCTGTGAGCTGATTTGTAATTGCTGATTCGATGCAATACACGTGGGTGATTTAATTATAGTTGTAGCTGGGTGGCGCTATGGGAGGTTGAGGTGTCCCATTATTTGCTCATCTGGTAGCCACATTAGCCGGGGTCTCCGTGATGTGATGAAGATCCTGGTTCCAGTTGTGTGTCCTCTAAGATCAGAAGGTACCTCCGTATCAAGGCTGTGGACGTCGTCCAAGTCTTCTGCGTGTTCCCAGAATCCTTTGTGTTTGGGGCGGGGGGGGGGGTGTCAATGAGTGAGTTGAAGGATCTAACCCTTCCCGTTGTAGTCTGCTCATTTATAACAAGGTCGGCTTTAGGACAGCACAAGTAGTGTTTTAAGAACTGGTATTGCGTTGCCCAAAGTCTGTTCTTTTGTTGGGTGGGGGTGAACCTCCAGCAGGCTAAATGGTCTCTTGGGGGGTGTTACTATGCTGGGGAGGGGGGCAAGGGTTGGGAAGATGGGGGCAGGTGGGCTGTTAACAGGATAATACTGAAGTCATTTCCTGGGATGTGTACACTTTTAAAAGGGGCATCTGAATCCTCTTTGTAAGATTCTGGATGATAATTAAATTGCTTTGGGTGGCAGGTCAGAGGCATCGGACACCTGACGGCATCGGGCTACGTCACTGTGGAGTTTTTGAAGGCTCATATAGAGCATTCCCGTCCTCTCGCTTTGTGCGGTTCGATATCGAAAGGCCCGGATTGATGGGGGCGAGCCGTTGGCCAGTGCCGCGGACCTGCGCGTGTCGTTAGCTGCAAACGAGGTGCGGGGAGTGGCGCCGAGTGGCCGTGAAGGTCGACTCCGGCTGTCGCTGGCCCGCCTCCCCGCTTCCCGGCACGACGGGCTCCAGCGCGATTCAATTGAACGGCTCAGTCAGGAGGTAATAAATTATCCGGGAGCACAGAGGAATTAAATCCCTACCTCCGTAAGTGGGAGCTTAAGTATTTCTCATACAAGTCATGTTTAAGTTGCTTTAAAGTCGGGCACAGCGTGCGCTTAGCCGTCTTCGGGGGGGTTTCCGAGTCCCGAGCATCTTAAATTAAGCATCTTAGACGGGTCCGCATGCTGCGTGGCCCCTGTACATGCTTACGTTCTTGCTCGGAAGCAGTCAGGACGCGGGGAGGAATTAGGGGCAGGACGCGCTTGCTTAGTCACTAATCCGGCAGGGCCGTAAATAGCGCTGTAGAGACGGCCCGGCCCTGGGCGCTTCGGTGTGGGAATGGGGCTCCGTCAGTTTGGATTGGCCTGGGGAGGGAAGGCGGCAAGCTGCCGTGCCTTATGTAACAGTGTTCTCTGGCACACGGCTTCCGCGGCACAAACCCCCCCCCCCCGTTTACTTAACCCCTGGCAGAGAGGCCCACAAGCAGGGGTGACTCATTCTATCCATCAGCTGCGCCTCATCATTCACTGTCATTTCTCGCAGACGGACCCTCTGTGGCAATACGGGGGTGGGGGGGGGAGTGGGTATACGGCTAACGACGGCGCGCTATTCCCCAGGCTCGCCCGGCTCTTTAAATATTCAAATGCTCCTTAAATCGGCTTTTAATTTACTTTGAATCGTGTGCCGGGATTCCCGGGAAAATGAGACGCAGTTTCCTCGGTTTCTCATTGGCTGCCCGCGAGACGGTTCCTGTGGTCAGCGTCCCCTGTGTGTGTTCTTGCTGGTTCCTTTCGGACCGGCGATTTAAGCGGCTCCCCACGCTGACGCTAATTTGGGCCGGCGTTCGGCGCACCTCGGTTTGGGTCGCTGAGGTTAATGGGAAAGTTAGTGCCGGTGTCTGTCGCGTCTGGACGGTGGCGTGTTTCCCTTTAAGCCCCCGCATTCCCCCCACCCCCAGTGACGAATACAGCGGGAGCTTCATTTCTCTCGCTGGCAGCGTTCAAATGCGGCGTGAGCGGAGTCTGTCTGGGGAAGGAAGCCGGCTCCCGATGGCCATTAGCGGCCGCCGCATGGTGGAGACGGCATTTCTGGGATTAGTGGATGGCTGGCTGACCGCTGGGCCGCTCGGGCCGATTTACGGCAACCACCTTCCTATTAGCTTAAGCAATTAAGATCACTCACAATCAGGGGTATCTAAGGAGGCGGGGCCACAGAGGCACTGACCCCTGAAATCTGATTGGTCCCTGGAATGCCCTCTCCCTTGTCACTTACCAATTTAAAAACGTATCATTGGATAACTATAAAAATGGCAGACAATATTTGTCATTGCGTTGGTCTCCGGCCCCGTAATTGGCTGATGGCGATCGGTGCTCATTTCTCAGGTCGTGGTGTCCACAAACATCGCCGAGACGTCGCTGACGATCGATGGAGTCGTGTTCGTGATTGACCCCGGATTTGCCAAGCAGAAGGTGAGGCCTTCCTTTCCGCCCACTTTCCTAATCTCCGCCAGTTGTTCTTCTCCCATTAAAGCTGCTCGGCTGTCTGGAGCTGCTTTGTATGTTCTGTGTTTATTGGGGCTCATGTTGTGCCGTCTCTAGCCGTGCGTGATTCCGCCTCCTCTCCCCAGGTGTATAACCCCCGCATCCGGGTTGAGTCCCTGTTGGTGACTGCCATCAGCAAGGCATCGGCGCAACAGCGGGCAGGTCGGGCTGGCAGGACCCGGCCCGGGAAGTGTTTCCGCCTGTATACAGAGAAAGCCTACAAGACAGAGATGCAGGTGAGTGCGCCTCCTCGTGGCCGTTCTGCTTACAGCACTCGGGGGGCTCTTCTGAGGTGGGGACCCTGAGCTGGGCACATGAATGCGCTGGCATGGGCTCAGCACCTTATATGGGCCTTTGAATATGAAAACTTAATGTAAACGCTAGTTTAGGGGACCCAAAGTTACATTTGGTCGGGGCCCAGAACTTCTAGCTTTGCCCTGCTGAGCCATGTTGGGTTCTTGATGGGGGACGATGCTTAACGTTTCCATGGCGATGTACCATGGCCCTGTCCACAGGACAACACATACCCCGAGATCCTGAGGTCCAACCTGGGCTCAGTAGTGCTGCAGCTGAAGAAGCTGGGAATCGATGATCTGGTGCACTTTGACTTCATGGATCCACCAGGTAGGGTGTGAACTTTGCTTTTGTGTGTCTGCAGATAGGTGCTCCCCTAGATATGACATAAATGTGACTGCTGTTCATTTGTTCCAGTCGCCGAGCTTATTAACTTCTAAGAGGTTCCCCAGAATCCATTGCTCTCTTGGGGGAGGGGGGGGGCTAGCATGCCTGTTTCTCCTGACACTGACTTTTCGTTTTGTGGTCAGTATTTTCAGATTTGGTGAGTAGGGGTAAATTGCATGCCAGTACAAACTTCAGTTCTGCGGCCAATATTTGTTTTGTCCTAACTACGAATCTTGCGTATAAATTTTAATGCTTTAACGAGACTTTGGCCTAATGTTGCGTTCGACGTGAGATGAGCAGTCATCCTTAAGTAATAAAACCAAAGCAGATCTCTTGCATGTTTTTCAGCCTATTGATAAGGACTGGCGGTTAACCTTAACAGAACAATGGGGTGTCACATAAACATCTCGATAGCTTAGCTCTGTCGTCTCACACCTCTGGGGTTGAGTGTCTGATTCCTATCCCTTTTCAGCTACTCCTGCTTGCTTCTTGTTATCAGTGAGCAGATAAAATGTGAATAAGGCTGCATCAGCATCCTGATTGTCAAAACGGCCGGTAGTTCAGCTGACGGCTTTAATTAAACGACCCGATTGGCGGTAAAGACAAAATATGCAGCACCTGCTGTCATTAGATGCCCTGTACGTGTAGCACTAATCTTGTCTCTAAGTGGTTGCTTCCATCTCCCCATGACCACAGTAGGCCGCCCCCTACTGGTCGGTTTAGATATAGCACTCTTATTCCCCTGTCACGTGCTGGTTTGTCGTGCTCCAGATGCAGCGGGTTTATTAAACGCGGTTTTCTGTGGCCTCTCTGACCACCCAGGTGATTTGTTATCCTTCCCGGTATTTCAATTAAGTGCAGAATTTGGTTTTTTGATTATACTGCAGTTTGTCAGAATCGATTTCCCCCCCGCCCCCCAGCAGACGCGGCCGCTGATCTATGTAATGATCCGGTTCACAGTCCCGTTTCGCTCGGCACCTGAGTCTCCATCCTGAAGCGCAGACGAATGGCCATGATGCCGTTTCCTTTATAATTTAAACAAACATGTAAGCAGAAAGTATTCCTGGGCTGCTCCTGATTTCCCAGACGTGCTGTGGCAGTAAAACCCATTAATAAATGCTCACTAAACTGATTTTTATTTTATTTTTTTTTTAAAAGATGCATGTGCAAGTTTTCCCGCCGTCTTCGTTATTGAGTTCTGTCGACCTCGGACGAGTGGGCGCTGTTCCTGTGCACTGCCGAGGCCCGGTGGCAAGCTTTTTTTTTTTTTTTTTTTTTTATATATAAACACCTGTGTTTAAAAGCACACCCACTCCGTCTGTGTCCTAAGTATCCACTTTTATTGCCGTCCTGCTTCAAACAAAGTCGCCTGATGTACCGTGTTAAAAGAAAAGAAAAAAAAAAACAACAGCTGGGCAGTATATGACTGAATGATTAATGAGAGAAATTACTGTATCTGTGGCGCTTTCTTGCTGCAGCTCTGCAAAAGCCGCGTCCTGCTTATTCGCTGGCGTCCGTACATTCTCCTGAATGTAACCCCGGGTGCTCATGGGTAATTGCAGTCACGAATCGGTGTGCCGTGTTAAATATACGATAATTTGAGCCGCCGTCCTGTAATTTTGCATGACGCGTTTGCGGGGTTGCCAGGCGGTCGGCCCACTCGCTGAGGGAGAACTTGGAGAGCCGTGTCTGCTTATTACGAGACGGTCCCGTCCGTCTCGGAGGCGCTCCCCCGCAGTGTTCGGGTCCGTCCTGCCGCTGTGGCTCCCGTGGCTGACAAGCCGGGAGCAGTGACTTCCCTCCGAATAGGTGACTGCTCATTTC
Source organism: Petrocephalus schoutedeni (assembly GCA_026780765.1). Classification (NCBI taxonomy): domain Eukaryota; kingdom Metazoa; phylum Chordata; class Actinopteri; order Osteoglossiformes; family Mormyridae; genus Petrocephalus; species Petrocephalus schoutedeni. The sequence goes on from JAODKL010000051.1 coordinate 1,976,285, forward strand.
AACCTCGGCTCCTCTGTGCCAAAAGCCAGTAATTGCATTTTGAGAAAGTCTTTTAGCCAGACAATATAAGGCCTTTGAATCCGGTAAGTGAATAAACTCTCTCGTAATCATGCTGGCGGTGGTATAGTCCTTTTTGGAGTGAATAATAGACCTCAGTGCTTGGTGAAGAATGATGGTTTTGTGCTCCGCGGAGCCGGCTGGAACAATGCGCTAAGGTTCGACTTACCCCCTGCCCCCTCCCCGTTCCTGCAGCCCCCGAGACTCTCATGCGGGCCCTGGAGCTGCTGAACTACCTGGCAGCTCTGAACGACGACGGCGACCTGACTGAGCTGGGCTCCATGATGGCCGAGTTCCCCCTGGACCCACAGCTGGCCAAGATGGTGATCGCCAGCTGCGAGTTCAACTGCTCCAATGAGATCCTGTCCATCACCGCCATGCTGTCAGGTAACACTGATGGGAGGGTTGGAATGGGGAGGCTGACTTTGGCACTGTCTCCCACGCCAGGCCTCGTCCTCTTGCATAAAGTTTCCAGTAATAAGACCTGCGTGTGTATAATCCTTTGTTTGAATCCCTGCAGCTTGTAGTGTTTGCCTTTTCCCCTGTTGATACGGAGATGTTGGCACCATACTCCAAATGCGTTAGCATAGAAGGCTGCCATACAGACTCCTATAGCTGCACATGCAGAATGCTGCTCCCTGTTAGCCCTTCAGCACTGACGAAAACGGAGAACTCATCCAGGGTCTGATGATGGCTGAGGAGATGAAACGTGATCATGCACTGAGCATCAGGCTGCTTTTGCAAGCTAGTCGGTGGCATGTCCTGATGTTGGAGGTGCCCTGGAGTGTTGAGTGTGTTCGAAGGGTTAATGTAGCAGGAACTAAATGATCTGGTGTAGGTGGAAAGATTGGTAGGATAGGCCAGATCCTTCCTTCATTCGGTGTCAAATATCTGTGACCCTCAGAACTTCAGAGAAATTCCACTGAACGAGTATCTGAAAGATGGTTAGATACCCGTTTCAGTATGTGGAACGGGCTTTAACTACAGCAACACAGTATATTAGTCTCTCCTTGTAAACCCTTTTTAATTGCTTATAGGCTATGTTCACTTATGGACCCCAGGAGGTGGTACTAAAAAGGGACCAATTTTCTTGTCATATTTAACTGTAAAATTTATGCGTCTTCCCCTACTGGACCTTTAGGGATGCAATTGACCTTGGCAGTGCTGCTGTAAAATAGTTCATGCTTGGTGCACACTTTGGAATACACAGTACCCAAGTCTGTTGTTTGAACAAAATCCCTAAATGTGTAAGCGCTGGCGTCTCGCAGAAGGAATTGGCTTGTTGACCTCCGAACAAGCTGGCGGGCAGATCACTGTGCCCTCCCTTTCGGCCTGCCTTGCGCTCCGTGCACTATTGTAGCTTCTAGGCCTTGTTCCTGTGTCTCTGAATGCTTGACTCATCCCTATGGGCGTCTGTGTTGGGCCCATACCAACCTTGTTTAGTCCCGCAGTGTTTCGTTCGTCCCACGGAGGCTAAGAAGGCGGCCGACGAGTCCAAGATGCGTTTCGCCCACATAGACGGCGACCACCTGACGCTGCTCAACGTCTACCACGCCTTCAAACAGAGTAAGTACGCTCGCATGTGGCGACCGTCTCCAGAAACGAGACACGGGTGATGTCTCACAGCAGTGTTTTCGAGGAGGCGTAAGGCCACAGATTTGCCTCTTCCCTCCCCCAGACCACGAGTCGGTGCAGTGGTGCTACGACAACTTCGTCAACTACCGCTCGCTGATGTCGGCTGACAATGTGCGCCAGCAGCTCTCCCGCATCATGGACCGCTTCAACCTGCCACGCCGGAGCACCGAATTCACCAGCCGCGACTACTACCTCAACATCCGACGGGCCCTGGTCACCGGCTTCTTCATGCAGGTTGGCGACCCTGGGACCGTCTGTAATAAAGAGGACTCCATTGACATGGGATCCTTTTGTGCTGATCTTGTTTTAATGTGGTAGCAGTGTGGTCAAATTATTTGATTATGAATTATTAGTCTGTAGACATTGGAAACAAGCATTACATTTAACAACCATGGTTACATTTATCTCAAATATGGATAATATCCAACAGAACTCCTAGTGGTACCCTTAAAATCTCTGGGTGCAGCTATACAAGACAGATGTCTATGTCATGAAGATATCCATCTTGATGCCTTTTCTTCAAATCATCGCTTTTTTTTTCTGTTCGGTTCTTGGTGTCCATAAACAGTTACTTGATGTTTCCCATTGTCTTGCAATGTTAAGTGTTGGTCTGAGGCCACCTTGTCTTGTATAGAGCTTTATCTCCAAAACGCATCTGCTCATAGTTAGTGGTAACCTAAATCTCCACGCGTGCATCGATTGCGGTATCGTCTGGGACTGTTTGCGTTTTCGAAGCCTTGTCCCCCCCCCCTCCCCTCCTTGACGACGTGGATCTGCTTTCTGTAGCAGAACAGAATTGGGTCGAGGGAAGGAGAGCAGAAGAGGTGACCCTGTGTGATCGATCTTGCCGTCTGTGCAGGTAGCACACCTGGAGCGTACTGGGCACTACCTGACTGTCAAGGACAACCAGGTAGTCCAGCTTCACCCTTCGACGGTCCTGGACCACAAGCCTGAGTGGGTACTCTACAATGAATTCGTGCTGACCACCAAGAACTACATCCGCACATGCACGGACATCAAGCCGGAGTGGTAAGGCCTGGCTCGCCGGCTGCTCTGCCTGGCTTCATGAGTCGCATGCCGTTGGCTAACCGAGACCTGGTGTCCCGTTGCAGGCTTGTGAAAATTGCGGCCCCGTACTACGACATGAGCAACTTCCCTCAGTGTGAGGCCCGGAGGCAACTGGAGCGCATCATCGCCAAACTGCAGACCAAGGAATACTCGCAGTACTGATGGACGGCTTTGGGTGGGGTGGGGTGGGGGGGGGATGGTGGTTGGCCAGCTTATTTGTTGGTGGGCCAGCGCAAGCTCACCCAGGACTCTTGGACTTGGCCGTCGTCTATAACAGCCCTTTTCTTTGGGAGATCCTTTACCCTTCAGATTTTTGATTATTTTTATATAACTTTTGGCTTTCCTTTGTCCGCTTAATAGCAGGGTGTAAGGTACCGTTTTGGAAGAGATCACTGCAGATGTTTCGGGGTTTCCACTGGAGTTTGGTTACATAACGTGTTATGTAGAGTCGTTCATGTGGATGCTGACATTCCTCTTAGACATTGTGAACTCGATCTACTTATGTAGACAGCCCTCTTCAATAAAGGAGCTTTGATTTCAATAAAGTATTAATACCAGACATGCAGTTTATTGATGGGTAAGATCAATAAGTGAAGAGTAACTTCCTGTTGGGATGTAGTTGGCTCTCCTATTTTTTTTTCCCCCCCAGTTGTATTGTGCAGCAGCTGTGCCATTTACCTGGTATAACTGAAGACCTCCGGTCTGTAGGTGGCACTGCATTCTGTGTTTATTCATTAATATGGCTGCCAGTCAGCCATACATTTGTGTTGATGAGTCTGCTCTCGTTACTTGTTTTGGTCCCTGCTTCTGGACCGGTGGTGTCTCCTGGTGGGGGTGTTCCTGTACTACCAAGTGGTGCCCAGTGGAAGGAATGCGATAGGAGTCAAGAAGAGATCCCACTTAGAAAATCACACATCTGCCTGTGTGCCAGACTGGCCCTTGTTACTTCACTGTTTGAGGGGAATAAATATAAGGTGGGAATGAGTATGTTGGGATGTAGCCCTTTTTGGTATGAGCTGAACATAAAGGTGTTGTCTTGTTTCTCACATGGGAGGCTGCACATGGGGACCGTGTGCTGTGGGCAGCATCTGAGCGCACTGCAGGTCTGTAGTCGGGTTTCTTAATTATTTTGGCCAATATTGAGCTCATGATTAACAAGGTGACTCACTTTAGAAAGGACGTGCATTTATTGAACTATTACACAAAAACTCTCATTAACAGTACATTCCCTTGAAATAAGTACAATTCAACGGAAAAACGAAGGGGCTGGAAGGGGGTGCCCTGGATTTATAACACAAGGCAAAATGGGAGAATCATTGCAAAACTAAATCCGGCACAATGATTTATCTTGATTTTGATAATCGTTGGAAGCCAAAATTGTAATTGAAATAAAAATTTGATTAAGTGCCCAGTCCTAATTTGAAGACTCGTTTGCATAGACATGCCCCCAGGTTCCCAGTGAATGTTGCCCATGTGTCATCACGTTTCTACGTACCTCAGACCGAAACATGAGTTTGCTCTTCTGCTAAATGAAGCCGTGTCTGATGTAACGGCCTGTCAAAGTTGTGTGAGCTGCTGGGTGTTGGGGCCCGGGGGGGATTACCCATTTGATTTTGATGTATGGCCAACCTGTTTATCCGTGTTGGTGCTACCTTCATGTTCAGCTGCTTAGCTGATGCTTACAAGCGGATTGCCTTTTTTTTTTTTTTATTTTGTTATTTTGCTCCTTTAATGCAGCTGTGCTTTTTTGTCATGGCTGCTCTTGTCGAGCGCCTCGTTTCTTGGGTTCAGATTCCGGGCTTCTCCTTGCTTGTCCCACCCGGGTTCCAAATCCTGGGTCCTTTCCCTGAGAGTGGACAGCACATTATACCACCCAGGTCGCAAACCTCTCTCTCCAACCGGAGCCATTTTCATTCATTTGGCTCGTCTGCCCCTAGCAACTTCTTAGAACCATTTGTGGAGTTTGGTATTTATTTTGGGGCAGTCGTGGGTGGTATCCTTCAATAAGGCCCTTCCTGGAGTGTGTTTTGGGTTCAGTTCCTCCCTTCTAACACTGAAGCATGTGGCTTCCCCTTCTTTTCTGTGCGTGGGGCACAATGTCATGTCCACTTGTTGGCTTTTAAAAAACATATTTTTCTTTTAAAACAAGCCACGATTCACACTTTTATTAATGACATTTACATTTTCAGTATTTGGTAGACGCCCTTGGCCAAAGTGACTTACGTGCTTACAAGTCTTCATCTGTGAATACCTTCTGATACTGGTTCAATGGAATAAAATTTTACATCACTGCATTTTTTTTATGATTCTCTGAAAATTGCCCCCTATTCCATGCAGTGGCAATTTATGCCATATTTTGATTTCCTCCTGTATTACTGGAAGGGTTTTTTTTTAATAGGGTTATGCTGAATCCCCCAACCCCAGACCTCCTTATTATGATCTTACAGGTGTTGAGATCTTTGCTTCAAAACAGCCGGCTCGCTGAAATGGACCGGAGGCGTCACGTGTTCCGTTAGTGGGACGCGACGACTGAGCTGCGGCCGGGTCTCTCCGTTACCACGGTAATCCATTAGACACACAAGACGGACGCGCTCTGTTCTTATGCGGCTTTTACATTACGGCGGCCGTGTGCCTGAGAGGTGGCAAATATCACAGATCGCTACGTGTGGGGGGTGGGGGGGAACTTCAAAAGGGACCTTAAGTAAGCGCCGGCTCTCCGCCTGCAGTTTCAAAAGCATATCGCTGAAAGATGAGGGCATGTTTGGCTATCTTTGGCTTTGGTCTTTCTGAGCTGATAGATGGAATAGGGCTGTCAGATTTAGAAATTGAATATTATGCGCGTTGCGTAAGATTCAGGCTGAGAAGATTAACTTTTTCCCTCTCTAATATCTTCTGCCCACGGAGAAGCATTGTGTACTGTTGGTTAGATTGCCTTTTCTGATTAAACTAAATTTATAGTGTGAAATGTAAGAATTATTTCGGTAGTAAGGAGTTAATCTTGATTAGAGTTCCTGATCAAATCGCTCTATTGCAGAGCCACAAAAGAAAGGCTTTTTGCATTTTAATTTCAATACAAAATGTACAATGAACCAAAAGAATCTCGATAAAAAATAAACCCAAAAGAAGTTCCATATATTTAAAATGAAGGTTGATTTAATTTCCTGTGAAACGTTACTGTCACCTGACCATCTGTTAGCGATGCAGTAAACATTTTATATGAGATGCAATTAAATCTGTTAATTATCCATTTACTTATTAATTCAAAGGACAATCATCTTGCAGTTGCTCTAAGCTCAGGGTGGCTTCTGTAGATTACATATTAAGTCCAAATATTTTCTGGATTCACATCTGCAAAATGGTAGCTATGATTCAGTTCCAGGCCGCCCTATGGGCAACATAGGCGATTGCCTAGGGCGCCGTTTGATAGGGGGCGCCACAGAGCGAGTGAACAAGTGTTAAGAATTTCCTGATGTTGCAGTTTACACGGGGGTCGAACGGTCAGTAGAATCTCACATATAAGGTGCAAGAACATCCAGGGCCAGCCCTGATATGATGTATAGACCATTACCTGTTCTCAACTGTAGGGGTATAAATAAACCACGTAAAAGCATGAATCAGTGTTAATTAGGATTGATACGATATTTTAAAAAATCCGTAACACTCTCTGAAGTTTCATATGTAACTTTTAGGTACTTATCTTATTTAATGCAATTGAACTGTTCCTTAGAATTTCACTTTACAGAACCAAACTTAATTCAACAGCCATTCTACCTTTTCAGTAGCATTTACGCTTCCGGGGCCACTCGAGTCAATTGAATTGACTAAACTACAAACAAGCGGAGTCAGCCTGGGACTCCGCCTGCAATCTCTCAATAACGTTTCACACAATAGGAAATGCTTGTTAAACATAGGGAAAGTGTAGCTTGGGGGGAGAGACATAGTTTCCTTCGTGTTCTCGAAACTCTCCACACCCCAGACCTTAAAAATATTCAATTTTATTTATTTTATTTTTTTGCAATCATGAAACGGGTACGTGTGGAATGATGGATTAGCAGCCCCTGGCTTGCAAGCACGGTGGAACTGAAGCCACAGGAACAAAATAATGCCTCTTGGCGGCCCTGGTAGGCCACGTGAAGCTACACCTTTCTTATCGCCGCCTCCCTGCAGGGCTCCAGAGTCCCTTACAAAACAGCTTTAAACGGGTCCAAGTTCAGCATGACTGGGCTGAAGGATCCACAGCAACATTATGGACAAAAACCTAGGTAAATGTGTTTAATCACATTTAGCGGTTTAAAAGGGCGCATTTGTTTGCACAGAAGAAACAAACAATCGGTTTTAAAATAGGAAAAAGTAGAACTGACAATAGTTATACCTAAATATGCGTAGGTGGCATCGACAAGAGAGGCAGCGTGCGAGACCTTAAGGCACACCGTCAACCTCCTTTCTTCCATTGCGTCAGCTTCTGAAGTGGATGTGTCATTTTGTTTCAGACCGGGTACTTGTTCTCTATGAAGCCACTCGGGCAAAATTGAAAGGGGCTTAAAGTAACGCATTATGCACACGAGGGGAACAAATCTCAATAAAAGAAACAAAACAGGCTAGGAAAAAAAACACCCCCTCCGGTCAAAAACCGGGTCAGGCTTCCTCATTATTCCTCTGCCAAAGACTAAAAATGCATCCCCCGCCCCCCCATTAGACAGGGCCAGATAAACGGGTCCGAAAGGACATAAACGGCCATTCAGGATGTGGGCTGGCAGAGCCCCGTGGATGGAGCTATAAGGTTACCCCGAGCAGCAGACCATGCTGGGGAGGAAAGCTGCACCCCGCTCGGCACAAGCAGGTGTTGGCGTGGCATCCATCTTAAAAAGGAGCGGGAGCGTCCAAAAGCCCCGATCCAAGCCCCCATGCATCAGCCTTAATCTCCTCACCTGGAATTTCAGTCACTTTAAACAGGCGCCCTTCTTAATTATCACTAATTAAGCCCAGGGACGCTCCCCGGAAGCATCATTCGGGCTGTTTTGTAAGTCGAGACGCGGGACCTCTCCGGGACCAGGTGGAGCCACCGCGGTCTTAAATGATTATCCGTATCTACAGTTACACTCCCATTAAATTAGGACACCGGGAGTCAGTCGATCCGCTTCTAATTTTGCCTTTGGTGATACCCTGCCGCTGCTCGGGCTCCGATAGCAGAAGGCGGAGTGCCATCCAGCCGTGCGCATCCAGACGGACGCAGGGACGGCGGAGCGCCTGTGCGCGGGGTGACTGTGTTAAACATTGCATCTAATCACACTCATTTCGCCTGCTTTAATTTGCCAAATTATCCTTTTTACCTACCAGTGCTATTTGTTTCCCCCTAAATGTAGCACTTTTATAGTGCTGCAGGGCATTAAATTGTAAAACAGGGCTGGTGATGTAGGAGTGTCTATGAATATATGGAGAGGTTCAGTATTTAAGTTATGTGATGCATGAATTCAGGTATTAAACACGCACTTTGTCTCTGCGTGCTGGTGTGTAAAGGATCGGGGCGGGGTTGTCAAAACAGCCACCAAGTTTCATCACTTATTTGAGATTGACGTATTTCATAGCATACCCGCAGCGGTGGGAGAGCAAGCTCCCATTAAAAGGGGGTGCAAAAACACACACACACACACGCCCGTCGTCGTCTTCTCCGGTGCGCCGCCACGCCGAGCAGATCCAGAAGCCCGTAGCAGCGATCGCTCCAGCCGCCCCGGCCACCTGTTGCCGCCGCCGTTGAATTATCGCCCCTGACTGGCCGGAGTGTGCATCCATAAGCCGGTGTTGCACGACGGGTGGGGGAGCGCGTCCCGATCGCATAGCGAAACGCAAGCCGCCCCGCCGAAGGCATCGCCCGGTCCGGGGAAGGAGGCGCACACGTGACAGGCGGCCGGTCCTCAGTTAAACGCGCCGCGCAGCAGACCGCACACTCCGAGCCCGGCGGCACCGGTAAAAAAAAAAAAAAAAACGCCCGATCACTCCCAGAAGCGTACGCGATGGAGGGCTATGCGCTGTCCGAAGACACCCTCATCCCCTCCTGCCTCCAAAACTTCACCGGGGAAAATGCGCACGACCAGGTAAGACGGACACTTCTCAAAAATTAGAACTAAATGCTTTTTTACTTTTATTACGGTGGATCGGCGGCGTCACCAATTTGGGCAAACGCGATGTCTTTACTAGGGGGGGAAAGTCAGCAGATGCAGGTGATTTTTCTATACGGGGAAGGGCTCCGTAAAGCCCCCGCAAACCAGCTCTCTCGGCTCGTCTGGACAAACAGGCGGCGCACACAAGCCGTGGCACATTTTCCGACCGCTGTCACAATAAATGACACAACGCGGTGATATGCAGACGCGTCGATTATTCCCGTGTCATTGAATAACGCCTTAAATAAGCGGGGTCCCCCAGACCGGGGATTACCCCAGCCACTGGTTGATACGTGACATGATGAGGTGACACTGCCCATGACAAAAAAAAATATGATTTAGGTGAACTTATTTTTATTTTATGAGAATTTACAGACGCCTCAGTCGTGCGCGAACAACTAATCAATTAACACATTCCTTTGGAAACGTAGTGCGCATAACCCCCAATAAATTAACATCCAGTAAACATACACATGTGTATATATACAGAAGGGTAAATTACGTACTTCAGTAAAGTTGTCGTGTTTTCCACGTTGGCGAAATCTTTTATGTTATTTAAGGAGTTGACAAGCTCTCCAAACCTCAAATGAAGCTTGTACGCGAATGAACTTTCAGGGGTACCACGGATGCGAAACGATGCGGAGTCCGCTTGGAGACCCAGACGCGGACGCGCCGTTGCGGGAGAGGCGCTCTGCATCGGAACAGTGCTGCTAAACTACTGAAATGTTATTATCTACAGGAGCACGCAGCGAACATCACGCAAACAGGCACACATCCTGCATTTTCGCCTTTTCGTTGCTTATAACATTGCTTAGACCGTTATTTATAGTGCCACGCAGACTGTAATTTAATGATTAGATAGGTGCATATTTAAGCGCCTAAAAATCTCTCCCAGCCTGAAACCATATTTAATAATTTGTGCGCGATATTGCGTAAGCCTATTCCAAAGAAACGCGTTCTATTTTTGAACGGTAACACTGTTATGATTCAGTAATACTTTGCTTTGTTAAAAATGCATTTTGACCCAGGTTGAAGTGTTCCTTTCTTAAAGATCATCCTTCATGTACCTACCAGATATCTTTAAGACAATAATGTCAGTGTAGTCTAAATTTTTCAAAGTTAAAAATGAAATTAACCATGAATTATTATGTTAACATGCTGCACTGCACTTATGAGTAGTATGAAAAGTCAAAGGCCTTTTTTTTACAGCTGTGGTACGTTTTAAGCTTTTTACTGACCAAAGTAGTCTCTTCAAAGTGTAAATAGAAAATAAATGCCTTCTGCTATCCGTAGTAACATGTTAGCTGGTGAACACAGCTTACGTGCGTCACAAATCGGCAGGTCACTTTTTCAGCACGCTCTTTGACGTAGCTAAATTCAGAATGGTGTTGTGACTTTCCACATAGGAGGGGAACCTTTCTACCAAGAAAACTGGAGAGGTATGGGCACATGACTCACACTAAGAGGATAAAACATATATAAGGGAAGCCAGTCTGAAAACAGAGGCGACTTGACGTTAAGCAAGTTTGACATGAAAACCATAGCGGTACACCGAAAACTGGCAGCGTGATTTACCTGTCAGCATGGCGCTCGGGAATCTGCACTGACGATCTCTGGTGAAATGACACGATTGCGACGAACCTAACAGTTCATGTCGCACATTAACATGGCTGGTGCCTTAATTAGGCCGAATGGTAGACACAATGACTGAAAAAGCCTTAATTTGGGTTGAGAGCCAATCTCCTGAATGTGAGTTGTGGGTGAAACAAATTTGCCACCCTTCTGTTGAGGAGAAGGGAGTAAGCAGCCAGGGTATGTTGGCTAGCAGTTACAAGATGGCTCTGAGAGCTCAGCTACTTCACTGAAAGTGGAAGGACAAGCACAGTATTTACCCTGGTAAGTACTAGAAGAGCACGCTGCTTCAGAGGAGGAGGGCGAACGAGCGATGGCTGGAACGCTGGACGCGTGTTTGAAATGCGCCTTGGCGCTGAGCCGGCCCATGTCGGAAAGGGCGCTGTCCGTGGTGCTGATCCATCATGCGTCGCGCGCCGTCGCAGCGTTCTGAAATTTCACACCCGTCCGCAGCCTCGCACTTTCCCCTCAAAGTCAGACGGCCCCACGTCACTACTGGTGCGGGGAAAAACTCATAGCTTTGGGCTGCAGATTTTAATCTGCCGTTACCGCTGTTCCATCCGCTCCTCAGTTAACACTGTGGCGTCCGATCTGTTTGCGTTAGCGGGATTCAGCATCACAAATTCTCATTGTGTTATGTTTCACGGCATTAAATATAATACCTTGAGCAACTTTTTTTATTAAGAGGAAAATGTATAAAGTGATTTCAGCTTCATTTAAGTACTGGAATGTAAAGGCTAATATTATGTGATGGCTTGAATGCAATCATATTGTCTCTTTCTAGCAAATTGCTGTTTTGTGGATGATAAATTATCTAATCAGACTCGGTAAGAGTGTGTTTTATTTTATGGCGTACTGCGACAAAACAAATGAGCGCACTCTGTGACTTGCGTGTAGGTACACAGCTTCAGTAAATAAGGGAAGAAAAACCCATAGCTCAGCACCGACCCTCCCTCTCGTGTCTCGCAAATGGCATTAGCGGGTTTGTCGTCGCTTTGCGGACAGGAAATGACACGTAGCTTGTTGGAGGAGCTTAAATTATAGTGAGCGTCTCTGCGGAGAAGCACGTTGAGACAGATTCTTTTAATACGTGGTGCACATACTATCCTTGCCCCCCCCCCCCTACACGATGATCAATGGAACCAGACCTATCTCCGGAGCAGAAAATGGTAATAATCCATGCTTAGCACCTCACTGAAAGCGTAATGTAGCATAACAGTGGATCCCGGAAGATGGATTGTTCTGGAAAAAGGGAAAAACTGCACTGCAATCAATTAGCGTTTGAATAGGAAAAGCTACAATTGGATATTGATGTTATTACTCTGTGCATTAACTTTTGGTTTCTCCTAGGCTTGTGAAGTGGGAGCTTTGGTACCACGCAAAATAAACAAATGGTTATAAAAAAAAAAACTTAAAATGTTGTGAACCTCAGATTGCTGGGAGTGCCCTGTCTGAGTGTCAAAAAGTCTTGTGCGGGGGGGGGGGGGGGGGTTATTTCTTTAGAAATAAGGGTTTCACAACTTGTTTTTATGATAAGGCATCATCTCTGAGCAAATGTGCAGCGAGGCCCTTGGGCTCTGATCATGAAGCGGGTCAATCCCCCCGGACTCGCGTAGTCTTACGTACGATGTATCACTGATAACGTGGCCTATTTCTGGAGGAGTGGAGACGCCTGTTTATCACTGGAAATTGAACCGGTCGCTCATGTAAGGCCACTAAGGTAATTAATGTCTGGAAATGATGCAGGTGTTCGGAACAAAATACTGTAGTTAGATTTGATTGAGTTGCTCCGTGTAAGAGCTCTAAATAATTGAAGCGTTAGTCATTTATCAAGGTTGAGAATATAGACGGTCCGGTGGAGCTCTTTGTCTTCGGAACTGCGTGTCTAGTTTGTGGCCCGGCTCCTAAACCTGGCGATTTAAATATTTGGCAGGGGTGCAGATGGGGAGTTATTGCACTGCCATACTGGAGCTGAGGCGGGGGAGGTGGGCGTTTGAGTGACTCTGCCGATCTTATTCTGGGCCAGAGCAGATCGCGGCCCCCATTTCTGCTGTTGTTCACGGCCGCCCTCGTGTGGGTCAGAGGTGGACATCCCACCCCTGCTGTTGGCAAGCGTGAGACAGCCCACTTCCAAACGAATGGTTTGCTCTGGCGTGCCTTCAACTCATGTGTGTGGCTTCCCCTCTCCCAGGATGGCTCTTTCTCCTCACCTTACGTCTCCTTGGGTTCCCCAAAGCGCCCCCTAGGTTACGTACTGAGAATTGTTTATAGGCGCCGTATCAGCAGAGATAAGCGGCCGGATTGGGCGGTGAGTGGCCATGGACAGACATGGGGTGGGGGGGGGTGGGGGGTGGATGGATGCTGTCTGGGTGTCCTTCTTTCTCCTCCATCAGCAGAAAGTCTGGGTGCAGGGAGCTAATTGAGCTGGGAGGCCCTTCTGGAGCTGGGGACCCTCCTGAGAGAGGAGGCGAGCGGAGCAGAGCTGACTCCACTGCGCAGACTGCTCCCTCAACGGCGTCCTGCAGATGGGCAGTTTGTGCGCGCGTGTCTGTGTGTGTGTGTGCATGTGTGTCTGCGCGCATTTGTTCGTCTGTGTGTGTCCACATGTGTGTGTCTGTCTGTGTATCTGTGCATGTCGGTGTGTGTGTGTGCGTTTCTGTGTGTGTGTGCGCGCGCGTCCATGTGGGTGTGTGTTTTTGTCTATGTGTCTGTGCGTGTCCGTGTGGGTGTGTCTGTCGGTGTCTGTTTGTGTGTGTGCCTCTGAGTGTCAATGTGTGTGTCTGTGTGCTGTCTGTGTGTCCCTGTGTGCTTGTCTGTGTGTGTGTGTGTACATGTCCACCTATGTATGTATCCATGTGTGCATATCCATGTCTGTCTGTGTGTTTGTATTTGTGTCTTTGTCTGCATCTGTATGTGCGTATCAGTGTGTCTGTGTGTGTGTATCCATAAGTGTGTCTTTGTGTGTGTTCGTGTCTGCCTTTGTGTGCGCATCTGTGTGTGTCAGTCTGTGCGTGTGTGTCAGTAAGTATGCGTCTGTTTCCATCTCTATGTGTCTGAGTGTCCACCTGTGTGTGTGCGTGTGTGTGCGTGTCTCTGCATGAGTGTGTGTGCTATGCTTCAGAAGCAAATGGCAGAGGACAGCCCAGAATAGCTGGCAGTTTCCACGCAGCCACATCCCTGGATCCCCCCCCCCCCCCATTTCTGGGCTAATGTATGTAAATCTGTGACAGTCACTTATTACGGCCGTTTGTGATGCATAATACGGCCGGCAGGCTTCATGATTAAGAAAGGCCCACGGCGGTTTATCGTCCCGTGGCGGGGCTCCAGATCGCTGTTAGCGCTGAACTTTGTAGCTCTTCAGTTCAAGACACAATTAGGAAAGGTCAGCTTGTTGTTGCCTTTGTGGTTTGACAGTCGGAGAAGCGGAACCACGGGCGGGTTGTTAAGGGGCGGACGGCGGTGCTGACTGAGCGAAGACATCCTCATTCTGGCAGCACAAGGCCCGGCCCGGCTCGGGCCTGTCAGTGTCGGCGGGCTTCAAGAGCAGCCATATCAAGGGCTTGGGCTACGTGCCTTAATTGGTCGTGCGTGGCGTGTATAAATGCCTGTTCATGCAAACAACCGCGACAATGTTCAAAAGCCATATTAGTCACGAAACTCAATTAACTCTCATAATCAGGGGTGTGTACAGGGGTGGGGCCACATGGACACTCTTACCCCAGCTGAATGCTGATTGGTCCCCAGAGTGCCCTTTCCCCTGTCATTCATTGATTCCAAACACATCATTGGCTACTGGTTGGGTCGGCCCCTCTGTATGAATAATGCCTCCTCTTTTGCCTTAAAGAACCCTAAAATAATTCCTCCTTAGTTATCCTCATAATGGTGGCTGAACTTTCACCTTTTCACCTGAATTTGAATGAAATGTTCCCTAGATGTAACACCAGCCACCATGCAGTGAGTTTCTTTTCTTAAAGGAAGATATCATTTATGCTTTACGGAAAGCAGCTCGCTGTGGAGGAGCTGTATGAGGTGGGAAATGGTTTACTTAGGATGCGGGGAACGTGTAGCATCAGTGCCCGAGTTTCCTAAGACCTCGTGAACTGGATCGCAGTCCCCCAGCAGGCGAGCCACAGACAGTCAGCACTTCTAATCGCATCCGCGTTACAACAGGACGTAATTTGCTCAAAGTTATTGCGATTTTTTTTGAGTCTGCGCCAAATAAAAATCTACCATCCATAAAAAAAATAAATAAGTAAAATGACTTGTAGTTAAAACTTCGTATCTGCGACATTATTTGCGACAGAGTAATTATTCTGCTAGCTCTCCCATCCCTGGGAAAGACAGCCCTCACTTTAAAATTCATCGGGTGTAACAAGTGTTTAATTTTATTTTGTCATTCCGCGGCCGTAATGGAAATGTGAGTTTCGATAATGCATTTTGATGTTCTCAATTAGTCGCAATAAATTTAATGGAGTAAAATGAGTTAAGAATATGCCCATCCCTGGACTACTATTATTAGTATTATTTGATAATTATAAGCAGCATTTATACAGTACCACTGTAGTTTAGCAAATGTGACCTGCCGCAGAACAAACTGTGTGGTGATGGATGGATGGATAGATGGATGGATATTTAGCACCTACATGAGCTTTCTTGGTGATGTACTAAAGAAACATTGATCCAGTTCATTTGACTGGAGGCTGATTAGATGCCCTGATGTTTTTCTCTCCAGTAGCCCAAGCTGGATTTTAGTCAAGGCACCGTGGTTAAATGCTCCTACTCTTTTAACGAGTGGTAACTTGGTAATGCGAATGGTGGCTGAGGATCTCGGTGCAGTATCTCAGTTAGAGTCCAGGACCCTTAGAAAAACAGATCCCTTTGACTACACTGAGATACGGGTTATTTGGGCCAGTGGAAAAGCGCCCCCTTCTAGCCCAGCAACTCCTGCCCCCTGGTATGGTTCCTGGGTTACGTCACTCTGAAATCAATCATGATGTTACCCCCGTAATCCACGTCTCTTCACACCCGTCAGCAGCCCCGTGATCTTGCACATTCTTTGCTGTTTCTTAATTCTGATGTATATGAATAAGAGTCTGCGTTTCATTCCTCACGGCTAGCCAGCTGTGCCAGCTGTCTGAAAGTTACGCCAACATGTTGATATCAGTTAGGCCTATATATTATTAATCAAACCCCCAATAGACACTGCGAGCGGGATAAAGAGACACACTTCCTTTATTGATAAGGAAAAAAGCAGGCATTTTCTTCCCGACGTGATGTTTATTCAAATACTTTTACAGTTAAGATGTTAGGAATATATAAATTGCTCTGGATAAATCTGAACGTATGCCTTTGTTTATTTAATCGAGTATGCCTTGGCCTTATTTTGACTGCAGTTATTGTCATATGAATTATAAATATGCATTTTTGATTGCACACTCGGGCAATAAAATGGGACTAAATGGCCTGACGTTGAGGTGGGAGGTCTATTTTAGGGTGAAAGCTGGGTCCTCTCTTAATGCTGACGTAAGGGAACCCTTTTACGTCATCAGATCAGACGTCATGACAGCGCACCTGCCGTTTCCTCCTCATCTTTACCAGCGACGCAGGCGACGTTTTATCAACGCTCCCCTTTCATATACCGTGTCGTTTGATATGTAATGGCTTGTTTTAAATAAAACGTTACTGGTTAAAGCCCTAGCGGCGTGTTCGGCTTTCCCTGGCTATTTGGGCGGCTTAATTGTCTGTTTAATTCAAAAGATATGCAAATTCCCGTCACCGTACCGTTTCCAGAATCATGCATTTGGGACTTGACTTTTTTTTAAAGGTTTTCTTCATGGTAGCTAATTTGTCGACCTGATTAAACCCCCTCCCTTCTCCCCCCTACACCCCCCCCCTCGCCCCCTCAGCTGCAGTCTTTAAATAGTTTGACCCGGTCTAGCCTCGGATGGGTATCGTTGAGCCTCGGCTTCTTTCGACGGCTTCGGTCTCCGCTCGGATTCGGATCGGGCTTTTCCGAGAAGCGAACCCGGTCCGTTTCCCGTTGCTTCCCGTCGCCCGGCACCTCACGTCAGGAAGCGGAGTAATTTAACAAAAAAAGAAACGGAACCGTGGGCGTTCGGGTGAATACAAAACAGATGTGTTGTTGTGTCCCACGCAAAGTGAATTTAAAGTGGCTCCGTTCGGCGGCGGAGTACGCCGAGCATTAGCTTTATTAAGGCACATTTTAAGCGCTGTGGAGGAGGAATTTATTTCAGGTGCCTCTCGGTGTAATTTACAGCCCTGGCAGCAGGCTGCTCTAATAGGGACACATTCGCTTGTTCCTCGGAGGAATGTTTTTTTTCTATAACAATGAAGGTGACACAGCGAACCGGATCACATTTGATTATGAAAGCTGGTTTAAAGGAGCCTTTTGTGGGAAGGGGAGACCGCAGCCATGTGTCCTGCTGAACAATGATCAATCTCTCTCTCTCTCTTTTTTTTTCTCCATGCAGACCCTCCCTGAGGAGTTTCTTTGCCTTCAGCTGCTGTTAATGTCTGCATTGATATATTGGGAGCTCTGATCCCAAAGACCCCCTGCTTTGGCGGAAGCGGGGAGCCGTCTGTCGTTTACGTTCTGTAAATTTCTGTAATGAAAAACATACCCACTCGTCTCGGTTGATAGGATAACCGATGGGCGCTCAGGTGTGGCCGGAGTCGTGTCAACGGTGTCGGGGAAACCTGGTGAGATTCGGAACTGGTGTCAGTGCTGCGGGCGCTGACGGCCGGCCAAGCAACCAGACTGGCACCCCCACGTTCTTTTTAGTGCCTGGCTGGTTCTACTCCTTGTGGGGATTCCAAAATGCCCTCCATAAGTGAGGTAATCGGGTGGAGGTGTGTGGCCCGGCTGGTTAGGGTTCTGTGCCTGCGACGGGGAGGTTGTGGTCGGCAGAGTGATGTCACCGTTGGGCCCTTGAGCAAGGCCTTTAACCCCCAGTTACTTCAGGGACTGGCTGACCCAACTTTCTCAGTTGTACTTTGCTTTGGATAAAAGCATCTGCTAAATAAAGATTGGACCTCTAAGTGTCTGTCTGCACGTTAATGCCATCCCAGTTCGAAGGCTCCTTCAATTGCGGTCTAGGAATGTGTCCCTCTTTTGCTGACAAAGACTCATCGCACAGACTTTCCCAGGACGCAGCCCCTGAATTCGGACCCAGCCATTGGTACTTTGGACTGGGGAATGGGGCGCAGTATTCCTGTATAGAAACCAGTCCCGGCCACGATCATCTGTAACGCCCTCCAGGCCCTCCCACCAGTGCACGACTGCATTGATCACAAGATTATAGAGCGCTCCCCGAAAAAGTCTGCGTGTTCTATGCGATGCAGTTGGGAAAATTTAATATGGCTGCTCGTGCATTGTTAGTAGTGAGACAATGGTGTTCATTCTTTCCGGCAAGCCACGAAAATGACACGCTGCCTCTCTGCCGTAGTTTTTAATCAGTGTTTGTGTTCTCCTTTGAAAAGAACGTGTCCCCTTATTGACGCTCCTACAAGCTTCCTTTTTAAATTCCTCAGATAAAGGCACCGTAATTGTGGCCCATCTGTGAAAAGGAGGGCCAGCTCTCAGAGTAAAGAAATTAAACCGCTTAAAAGTCACTTAAGGCTAACGGAGGAATTGTTGTGGCTCTGCTTGTAATATAAATATCTGAATAGCGACGGAGATGAATAGCACGTCTCGACAGCCCGCAATCAGCGGCCCAGAAATGATGCGTCCCAAAAAGCTGATTTGCGATACTAGGATTTATGAGACGGCAAATATTCCATCACTCCTATTACGCGAACAATATATATTGTCTGTCTTTAGTCTGCGCTTGTAAAAAGAAGACTCTAAATTGTTTTTTCCCACACTTACTAAAGACTTAATATCCTTGCAGTACTTACTTTCTTAAGAAGAGATTACAGAAATTGCAGCATACCTAGAGATCCCTAATTCGAGTCACTGAGCCTGGAGAAGGCAGGCAGTGGAAGGTGCCAGTTGTGAATGACTTATGGCTCGGCCCTGCCTTTAAAAATGATTGGATCTTCATCGCACCTGGGGACAGAAAGGTGTTACCCTAAGTTTGTCTGGATGAGTATGGGCGCACCCTGACCTCCAGCATCTCCCTTCAGCTGGGGGCCCCAGGAGATGTACCGTAAAAAGACGAAACGTCAATACGATCATTATCTTTATGTGATGTGAGGCATTATCGAAGTGGGGAATATTCAAGTGGGGACCTGGAGGTTGCAGACCTGGAGGTTGCATGTTGGAGCTCCGGTAAGATGCCCCAGGTGCATTTGGGGGTTCCCTGGCTCCTTTTGATGGTCCCCCAGATCCCGTAATTTAGACACAGGTTTAGCCCAGGCTTGACCAGCGAATATGCAGAGGTGGGTAGTTCAGGTCCAGAAAGTGAAAATCAACAGACCAGTTGAGTATAAAGATTCACAGTCACAGAGTACTCAGTTGATTGGTTGAAACTAAATCTTGGTCTTTTGAACTAAATCTTGGACTTTTATTTTCTGGACTTGAACTACCCAACTCTGTGAATATGAGCAGCTGTCTAAAATATAAAACCATCTCAGCAAAGGCAGCAGAATTCAGTAATTTGACCGTCTCGCCGTGCGACCTTGGTGCTCCCACATGTCCCCAGCTGGGCAGTCACATGGGGCTTGGTGCCGGTCACATGGGGCTTGGTGCCGGTCGCATGGGGCTTCTTGTCGGTCACATGGGGCTTGGTGCCGGTCACATGGGGCTTCTTGTTGGTCACATGGGGCTTCTTGTCGGTCACATGGGGCTTGGTGCTGGTCACATGGGGCTTCTTGTCGGTCACATGGGACTTGGTGCCGGTCACATGGGGCTTGGTGCTGGTCACATGGGGCTTCTTGTCGGTCACATGGGGCTTGGTGCCGGTCACATGGGGCTTCTTGTTGGTCACATGGGGCTTCTTG
>JAODKL010000051.1:2000560-2022059 GCA_026780765.1 Petrocephalus schoutedeni
TGGAAGGGATCATCATAAATAATATGTGTTTTTTAAACTTTAGCTTTAAACTCTAAACTTTTTTTTACCTTTTATTAAGCCTCGGGACTGATGCAGGTAGCCTAGGCAAAAATTCAGGACCGCATTGTTTAATTCTGACTGCGGAAGGGAGATTTTCCCAGCTAGTCAAAGGAAGACTTTGGGCGGTGGAGGGGGGGTGTCCTCACAGGATGCCTGGGTGTGACTCTCCTCGGTCTCCTGGCCTCTTTGGCCCTCCTTCTTGGCTCCTGGCTTCATTCGCAGTTAATCAGCCAGCACATGTTCAGAGTCCCCGTGGCGGGGTGGGGGGCTGTTCCTGAATCCTGTCGCTGAAGCCATGTCCAGATTGAACGGCGGATCCCTGCTTCTGACAAACCCCAAGTGTCATGCCGTACAGCGCCAGCCATTGACTTTTAGACCATCGCCGCTAGCCAATCAGATGATCGCTAAGGTTTCAAGCTAGTGCCGGCAGAGAAAACTGGGCCTTACTTGCAAATTAATCCTAATTCCGTCCATCAGCAGACATGATGATCACTTGTGGGGTCACGTGTTTAGACACCGCGGGGCGCTTAGAGACGTAAACATCGAGAGAGAAAATGGTAAATATACTGCGGTGAAGGATCGCCAGTGAGTCACCGTTTGGCACCAGTAAAGCGGGAAGCGCTTGTAGAGAGCGAGGGTGCCATGGACCTCGCGGTGAGCCGGGGGGTGGAATCCTCTCAGCTGGAAGAGCATCATGGGAAATCTGCATTATGGCTTTACTGAGCTGGGAGGCTCTGTTGTTCTGTTTTTGTTGTTTTTTTTAATATTTCGTTTTCCAAAAGGTGGTGGCATGGAGGGACCCAGCACACATAGATGGGATGTTTATGGGACAAGGGCGGCCTTGTGGTATTTAGGGATAAGGACTTCAAGGGCAATTTTCTGGCATCCTTTTGAGCCATCGCTCTCCTAATATTCAGGATGGGAAGGACATTGATTTCTACTTGGCTCTGTAAGGGAGACAGTAGCTGAAGGAAAGGGCAAGCAATGGAAGTCCTGTATTTATGAGATCCTCGGTACATCATGGGTGAGGAGCAATCGGATTTCATAGGGCAATACTGCATGGTGCGACTGGCCCTTTGGGGGGTTTTTGTGGAGGCTGAAGTATGTTTGTGGACTCATGAAGGGTGATGGTGACCGTACGATGTTACCACCTGTATTGCTGAGTTCTTTTAAATGTCGATGAGGATCGATATAGCAGTCAAAGGATTTAAAAGAAGGGCTTTGAGGAGGTACACGTCCCCTCTGGGCCCGTCGATTGCTTCGATTTTCTAGCCACACTCAAATGACACAACTTGGGGAGCTTTGAAGGATCCCTGGATGAGCTGGTCAATCTGGAGAGTAGAGCAAAAGATCATATTATACATTAGCCAATGATTTGTTTTGAACCAGAGAGTGACGGGGAGGGGCACTCTGGGGGCCAATCAGCTTTCAGTGCCCCTCTGGCCCCGCCTCCCACTCAGAACCGTCAGCTAGATGTGAGACGTGGAAATGAAGCCGAGCTGCAGACATATCCGGGTCATGTTCAGGTCTTGTTAAACGTTTATTCTTGCGTGTGTTGATGTGGAGAGATCTCCTCACTAACCTAATGCACCACCTTCATTATTTGTAGCATAATGCTAAATGCTAAAACATAAAGGTGGCACATATTTACACTGCACCCAGTGCCCTCTCATCATCTCTACATGGGCTATGACACTTTTACCGCTAAGCATTCTGGGATGACTGATGCTGCGTGCTGCCCCTATAATCCCAGCTGATGTTTACCATCACCAGTGTCAGGCTTTTCCAAACTCTGTGTTATTATTGCGCTGTGGCATTGTTGTATTTCTGCATCATATTCCTGGTGTCCTTATTTAACACTGCTGAAAACCTTTCTACCAGCCTTGAGATGTACCAGGCTGCGCATGTTTTTAAACAGTTTAATTTCTGGTTCTGGCCCGATTGCAGTTCTTCTGCAGGTCACAATTAATTGGACGTGTGTCAGTCACAGGACGCCGCAGCTGAGGGCTCTGCCGTTTTTAAGTCTCCTGTCAGCTGGACACCGCTGAAAATAGCCTCACCCCTTTGCCAAAAATCTGTACGTTATTTATCCAGGCCCAAAAGGACAGCTGATTCCATTTTATCTTAGCAGACAATCCCTCCATCACATTAGTGGAGCAATGACTTTTAAATGACATTTCCTGATTTTTTATTTTTTTTTAATTTTATTTTTGTGATCATTGCCTCGTAAGCCGGCCCGGCTCGGAGACGGCTCTGACATAGCTACTTTCCGATGTCGTGCTGAGTAGGGTGGAATCTCGCCTATCCGGCTATAATTATCCCAGAGTGTTCAGCAGAAACCGCCCGTAATGCTGTCCCGTCTCCAAAAATACATCCCCGTGCCCACGTCAGAAGAGACGGGGGCCAGACGCCAGCATGCGCGCTCTTGGCCCGTGGCGGGGCTTTCTGGAACTCTCTGCCAAGCCTCTCCAGCGTGCATCAGCCTGCACTGAAAGGGAGAGACAGCGGCGATAGTCCTGATGAGCCTCCTCCTCCGTTTAGGAGAACGTGAGGTTTATTTCGGGCCTGGCCCTACGGGTCTTGTGATGGTACTGGCGTGACCGTCTCCAAATACCGCAGCGCGCTGCCAAACGAGGCGTGGTGAGTCAGACATGAAGCAACGTGGCCTCTGTCTCACTCTTGCACGTCACAGCTGAGCGGGGACGCAGGTGTCCGTGATCCGCTCAGGAATAGATCCGTCCGCAGGGCGCGCCAAGCCCCCACACCCAAGGCTTCCGATATTATGCCCCTCCTGCCCGGATTTAATCACGGCCTGCGGCCAGCGAATCCGGTCGTCCGAAAATTGTTTCCACTTCACGTGGCACGCCGTCAGACGTACGGCGCCTCGCTGAGGTCGATGTCACCCGCTGGTCGCGTGCTCGGAAACGATAGCATATATACATTCACGAGTTGGCATAGTTGGCGTGATTGGGTTTAGGGTTACCCCCCCCCTTATTAAAACCATCGTGCCCTGTGCATGGTGAACCGCTTGTGGTACAGAAGATGGATGGACTTTGCGGGATGGCGGGTGCGAAGCCTACGGGATTGTGCGAGGACTGCGGCCACCTGTCGTCGGGGGAGGTCTGCTTTTGCGGAGCCGCAGTCAAAGGACCGCAGGTGGGCCAGATTAGCATTAGCAGCGGCGCTACGAGAGTTTCAATGTCATGGGAACGTTTTATTTATTCCGGGATCCCGGCTGCCCAAAAAGCACGAGGTTGCCTGTGATCCTGGGGCCTGGACAGTTTTCATCACATTCACTTGATTAAGCGTCGTAAATTTAGTGGAGATCGGTTTTTCATAATTGATGGCGCGGCATAATGGGAATTGTAGAGGACACTGCATCGCGTAATGCTTCCCGCTGATAGGTGATGTGTGTCTTTTGGAAAGTGACTCGAAGTCATCGTGGGCCTGCAGGTAGAGGGAGAAGTCCTGGTGGACTTGCCGTTATGATGAGGTTTCTCGTTTTTCCGTGAGACCTACTGAGGGCATGTAATGGGGTGAGGTTCCTCTGAGAAAGTCTTCAGTGATAGCGAAAATGGACACACATCAAACATGTTAAAGGAAGCTGTGCACAAGTAACCATTTTATAATGTTAATGAAACCAGGTGTGAAAGGATGCTACCTCTGTGTTAATTTTCATTGCATTTAGCATGGAGAATTCTGTCTAAAAGGTTAAGGATATATTTGTGATGTATATTACATTTAGGATTAAGGCAGTGCTTCTCAATAATTATTTTTACGTGTCGTGTAGGAATGTCTAAGGCAGTGTTTCTCAATCTATTAATCGGGGAGTCCACATTTTTTCGCCCTCCGAGCTCCCAGCTCAAGAACTCAGAATACCTGGTGCAGGTGTGTTGGGAGTTGGGAAGGAGCAAAAACGTGGACTGGTTGTGGGGTCCCTAAGGACTGGACTCAGGAAATTGCATTTGGGATGCAGAGATCTGCCTTCGAGAGAGAGAGAGAAACACGCACTCTCACAATATGCATAAAGTCCCCTCTTTGTACTCAAATTCCCTACGCTTTCGGAAGAGGTTCAAAACAACCCGTTACACCTGAAAGAATCTGTGTCATTTCGTTCCGTTCTGTCGTTCATGTTTGTTTTTGGCTTACTCTTGGTCAGCCTGCTTCCGACAGCCAAAACCCAGAACCAATGGTCTAGATAATTAAAATGTAATTGGGACATTGTACTGTTCCTACTCTAAGCATTATTCTGACTCATTATGTAACGCTGTGGAAAAATGCAGACCCATCTTCTCCCATAAAATATGTGGTTGAAGACTAACAAAACATGCCATTGAGTCAAACAGGCATATCCTTTTAAATTCAAATGTCTCAAAGGATCTCAAGGCCCTGCTGAATTACAGCTTGTTGTGCATTTAATTGTTTTTATTTTAGCTCTTTAGCTGAGGCCTTTATCCGAGGTGAATTGCAGCTCCTGTGTGAGTGGGTATATCATATGTATCGTGTAGGAAAGTCTAAGGACATGTTTCTCAATCCAGTCCGTGGGGACTTTTTTTTTTCCACGTTTCCGTTCCCTCCCAACTCCCAGCAAACCTGAACCAAACAAACGAACAATCGAAGAACACTGGCTGTGTCCCATTCAGCACTGTTAAGGCCAAGCGTGCTGAGATGCTACACAGCGTGGTGATGTATTTTGAAGTACGACACAAAGTGCGCAAGTGTGCAGAGATCTCTTGAAAGCAATGGGATACACTTGATGTCTGAAGAGGTAAACAAGAGTCACACTACAACGTGACGCTATGTTATTGTTGTGCTTGGGGTTAGCCTTCACTGTAACCTACGCTATACAAACATTCCTTATACAGCTTTGTACACTTTCGTTGAAACTCTGTTGGAGGCATGTTGGGCTCTGATAAGCCAGCAGACTTCCTCATGTTTGACGTAACCATTAATCATCACTGATGCAGTGCATTGTGGTCTATATACTTAGCCAAAAGCTGCTTCAGTGCAGTATTTGCCAAAGTCTGAATGATACACGTCAAGCATGCTGAACTTGGATTATTTGGGGAACTGGACACCGTTGAATACTTGCACTCAATGTGCAAGTGTGGGCCTTGTGGGTTAAGCTGGATAGAGTCACTGAATACCTAGTACAGGTCTGCTGGGAGGGAGCAAAAATGTGGACTGTCTGAGGACTAGGTTGAGAAACACTGGCCTAAGGCAGGGGTGGGCAATCTTTTTTTGCAAAGAGCCGATGTGTATGCAGGTTTTTGGGATAACCTTTAGGTCAGCTGTTCAAACCTAGGCGTCACCCTTCAGCCAGTCAGTCCTCTAATTAGTAATCTAATTAGGGAGTTGCTTGAAAAAACCAGCATATGCAATAGCCCTGTCTGAATAAGATTGCCCACCCCTGGCCTAAGGTGATGCCTCCACTGAAACTGTCCTTTATATATAGAAAAGTTCATGGAGAAGGTTCGGTATCAGAGGTGTGATAAATGGAGAAGGTAAGGAGCTTACAGGACATGCAGGATCCCATGTCTGCTCTTAACACAAGGCTGTGCAGTAGGAAGAGGGAGCACTACTAATCTGCACTGGTGTGTGTGCATGGAGCCCCCCTCTGTAAGAGACGTGTCACTGCCGATAAACGTGTGCTTTTGTATCCTAGGAGGCGAAAGCAGAATCTTGGCAAAAAATAGCAGTTTGGGCTAAACAAGATGAAGTGGCGAGCTTGTAAAGCTGTTCATTATGGTGACAAACGCGAGCGTTGGGCCCGACCCGGCCCGGCCCGGCGGAGGGAGCCGGAGGTGGTGGTGTTGAGGTGGTGGTGGGGGGGTTTATATGAATGTTCAGAGCGTTCCTCCAGGGGACGTGTCAGCATCAGCCTGGGGGTACTGACCGCCTACTTAGTGCAGCCTTTATCAGTATCCCGCCGGACTCATCACGTCCACCTCGGCGTTCACCTCAAACTGGAGCCCGCTTGCATTTACCCTCAGGCCTACATCAGCATACGCGTGCTCCTCCACCTCAAACTCACTGAGGCTGGCTCACCTTAAATGGGACCATCTGCTTACCACATGGCAACATTTACATGTGATGGCGGACTCTTAGGCGTCGGATAAATGGAATAAAATATTACAATATAGAATATTGGGTAACACTTTCCACGAAGCCCACATTCATAAAGCCTAAAAACTGTTCTCACAATTTATTCTAACATTCATAAATTATTCTAGACACGGTTATAAATATTATATCTATAAAGTATTAATTTTCAGTAACATTTTACTTAAAGCAGTCATTATACTGCATTATACATACCTTCATAGTGCATTATAATGCATGCATAAAGCATTATAAATCCAGCTATAACTTTTTATAAAATGGCATAACACATTATAGCCATGTTTCTCATGCATTTGCTCTGTGATGGTCTCATTTATAATGCAATATAAATACCTCTATAATGCATTATAATGGTCACTATAAGAATTAATGATCCTTTTTACTGCATTATGAAATTATCTATAGTGCATTATAGACGACACCTTCATAGAACATTCATAATGCATAATACACATGACTATAATGCGTCATACCTTTTTTAAAGTTAGAGCTGAGCATTATAATGCATTATGAAGGTATGTGTAATGCAGTATAATGACTACTTTAAGGAAAGTATTATTGAATATTGATACTTTATTGATCCCCGTAGGATCAATAGTCTTTTCCCCCACCACATATACAGCTTGAGGGTCACAGCACAAGGTAAGCCAGTGTGCAGCGCCCCTGGAGAGATAGGGGGCTAAGGGCTTTTGCTTAGGGACCCATTGGTAGCAATAGCCTCACTTCCTGCCCGTGGTAGCAAAGGAAACATTACGTGACATTATCAAACGAAACGCTCCACAGACCGTGGGTGCAGCTAAGCTAAAAATGTAACAAGACTGTGATTCGCGCTAGATAAACACAGGCTCCCTGGCGTGCCACGAGATTTGCGTATTTTTTTGGTGTTGTTGTTGTTTACTTAATTGGGAATTTTATTGCTGATAATACAGCGAAAACAATGTGCCGAGAGGGTTGAGCAGAATCCTGGAATGACTTTGTCACTGGGCCAAGGATGCCGGGGCACAGGGAGGTGCGCAGGGAGGTGAGTTGGGAGGCGCGCAGGGAGATGAGTGGGGAGGTGCGGACGGAGGTGAGTGGGGAGGCATGCAGGGAGGTGAGTGGGGAAGTGCGCAGGGAGGTGAGTGGGAAGGCGCAGGGAGCCGTGCAGGGAGGTGAGTGAGGAGGCTTGCAGGGAACTGAGTGGAGAGGCACGCAGGGAGGTGAGTGGGCAGGTGCGGGGAGCCGTGCAGAGAGGTGAGTGGGGAGGCGCACAGGGAGGTGAGTGGGGAGGTGCGGGGAGCCGTTCAGGGAGGTGAGTGGGGAGCCATTCAGGGAGGTGAGTGGGGAGGCGCGGGTAGTCATGCAGGGAGGTGAGTGGGGAGGCGCAGGGAGGCTCAGAGGGAGGTGAATGGGGAGGGGCAGGAGTGCAGGACAGATTGGGATCAGGACTGCCAGCCCTCGATTTACTGACAGCGATGGATCATAGGAGCTACACTCTATGCTGAGAATTTAAATGCTGCTCATAACCGTGAAGTAATTACGTGTGACGCGGGCCCAGAAAGTGCCGGAATGTGGGAGGGTTAGCATCATGATCATCGCTGTCATCACCATCATCGACTAGCCGTCTCGGAGGACATAAGGCAGCCTAAGTGGATGCTTCCATCTTTAATTGGCAATAATGTATATTAGTGATCCAAGCACCAGGACTGCTGGATCTGTATTGTTCTTTGTAATATGAATTTTGTTCAAATGTTTAGCCTTAAGGTTTTAAGGGGGTGACTGGAGTAGCGATTTGCATAGGAGCATACCACTCAGTCAGGCCCGCCGACTGGTCCTGTCCAGTCTGGCTTTGCTGCATTCCACAGGGGACCACGGAGTGGATATAGCATGAATCAAATGTCAAACGCCTTCTAATTTGTTCCGCTGTCGTCTTGGTGACAGACGCTGCTTTGCGGGGCTCTGTCAGTGGAAGCGGGGTCTCACTCACTTCCTGTTTGATTATTTATCAGCGCACCCAGGGGGGTGGGGGGGGTGGGGAGGGATCCTCACACCGTGCCAGCAAATCGGTCTGTTATTCCAAATGATCTTGTTCAGTTTGTGCTGCATGGTGCAATAGAGAGGCACCTGAATCGGGGACCTATTTCATCTCACATTTGCATAATTGAAAACAAACAAGGCGGTCAGGAATGTGAGAAAAAACAGGAAAGAGTCACTGCCAGCATCTCCTGCTTTTTTATTAATGCCGGTTCCATGATAAATGTGATTTGCATGTGTCTGGGGGGCAGTGCGGTGCTGCACGATTCTGCTGGAAAGGAAGGACTGTTACCTCATCAGAAGGGTGAAGCCATCCATACATCCACCAATCTAGGTATCCATCCATCCATCCACCAATCTTGGTATCCATCCATCCATACATCCACCAATCTAGGTATCCATCCATCCACCAATCTAGTTATCCATCCATCCATCCATCCACTAATCTAGCCATCCATCCATCCATCCATCCACCAATCTAGGCATCATCCATCCATCCATCCATTCATCCATCCATCCCGTCACGCAGTTATCCAGAACCACTTATTCATAACTGCCTAACCAGTACATATTCAGTGTCCTATATTTTCCTTTTTGCACATGAGTACATAGGAATTCTGACTCGCACTATGCAGTGGATAACATATAAGATCCAAAAGCATTCAACAGCACAAAACATGACATAGACACTCACAACATGGTACTACTACATGAAAGTAGACATGGTACTGGTGAGGTAAAATAAATATTCAGTTTCAGAAATGATTGAAACTGAAGATATGACTAAATTAAATTATAAATATATGAATATATTATTATTTGAATATAAATATAAGATAAATATAATGCCTGAGATGGCTGAGGCAGGAATATGGCAGAATAAACTACAGTGTGTAAAGTGTCACTCTGTCCAGAAAAGTAAACTGTGCATTTATGAAGTTGCAGTTTTATCACTTGGTATTGTGTTTGGCCTGCAATGGGGTAGAAACTGTTCCTAAACCGGCTGCTGGAAGTCATGATGCTAATGTATCTTTAGAAAGACTTAAGGGTCCCAAGTTAGTCTGAAGGGACATTATCCAAGATGTTTTAAGTGCATCTTCAGTGTTGACCATCTCCCACAGTCTCTGTCCACATGGAAAGTGTCATTAAATGCCTGTCCGCTGGAGAATTACTGGTTAGTACTGAATTTGGACAATCAGGAAGCAGATGCTGACATCAGTGCCGACTAGGATGCAAGCACAGAACCCAGCGGTCGGTAGCGGCCAGATCGTGGGTCTCCGTCAGGCTGCTCCGTGACACCTGCCCACACACCTCCTTCCCGAGACCTGATTGACAAGACCCCCCCCACCCCATCCGTTTAAGGGTCCTCCGGGTCGCGGCTCACCCGCGTGACGAGAGTAATTGGAGCCATTGACTCAGACGCTGGCTGTCAGGCGAGCCGGCCCGACCCCTGAGCGCTCGCGAACGTGAAACGGCTTCGACACTCCATCTCCGCCACCGCGAGCGAGAGTACCTTTGGGCCAGAGGTGCTGGGACTCCCGGGGGCCGACGTCCACTGGACCGGCGACGATTATCATCATCGCCGGTCATGCCAACACTTCCCCCTTCTAGCTGATTGCATGTTGAAAGGTGCTAAAGTCAGTCCCGGCTAAGCCAGGGTAGCTGAGCGGGAGGGCTGACTCGCGATGACGGATCTGCAGCAAAACCCCGAAGTGTGCGTACGTTCCAGAAGCACGGCGCGCAACAGGCAGGCTAATGAGCATCCCAGAATAGCAGGTGGAAACGGATCCTCAACCAGGTTTACTTTCTAAATATGTTTATGGCAGCTTCCCGCATCTGCAGCGTAGTCTGAACTCAGACGCGAGGCTGTCTTAGATGATAAATTGAGCAGTTAAGGTCATCTGGCATGGCCGGAGTAGGCTTAGTCTGCCTGAAGGTATGTTTTTACCTGGAGTCTGTAGCTTGCCATGCTGGGGGAGATGTTTAATCTCACTGGGGTAAAGCGTACATGACATGCTGGTCTCTGATGGAGCTGAACTAGCTTTCTAAGGGACGAATGCGAGGGTTCGCTCAGCCCTTTGCAGCAAAGAACTAAAACTCCCTGTAAACCCCATGTTGGTCTCAGAAGCTCCATGTGGGGCAGATGGGGGGCTAACCTATAGCCATTGTTCCTGAACATGTCCGCTACTATGATTCCAACACTGATGTCATCCCCTCCAGTCAAGTTTTCCAATCAGATTCGGTATCAATTTATTCACCATATACAGTTTGAGTACAAGGAATTTATTCAAGTGTTAATGGTCACATAAAAGTAAAATAACATAAATGACAAGTATTAACCTAGGGCAGGATTAGGGAACCTGATCCATGGAGGTCCGGTGTGGGTGCAGGTTTTTGGGATAACCTCTCAATCAGCCAATAATAAAGCACTGGTTCTCAGCTCCAGTCCTGGGGACCCACTCTCATTGGCTGATTGAAAGGTCATCCCAAAAGCCCGCACCCTCACCGGCCCTGCATGGATCGGGTTCCCCACCCCTGACCTAGACCAATATCCAACCTAGTAACACAGACTGTATACTGGTAAGCAGAACCAGATATTAGGATGAGGTGTAATTGGAAAAACTGCCAGTCCAGTGGAGAATTTGTTTTTATAAATCTTCATTAAATGGAAATTAAATTATTCTTACTTTTGTTTTCATCTGAACATGTACATGGTGCACCTCCATCCATTAACAGATATTTTTACCAGGGGAATCAGGTTATCCTGGACCTGTAGCTTTGGGTGGCAGATTGATTCCCATAACTGGGCCACTGTCCGGTGTCCTCTTCGTCTCAGGCGTGAAGCTTTGATCTTCCCTTGGCTTCCACTAAACCAGCAAATACCCATGTGTGGGTCCCATTGTTTAAGTTTGACGCTTATTGGCCGAATGGATCTATCGGTGCAGACCCTTGGCTGAGCCGGTTCTCACTCGCTTAGGCTGTCATGGCAATCGTTATAGGAGGCCGGCCAGGGCTCCGTTAGTGGTCCAGTAAAAGGGGGCCCACAGCAGCATGCTGACGATCCCAGGAGGAAATCCATTTCGTCGGCGTGATGTTACTGAATTGTTTTAGGTCCCGATATCGATCACAGCCTGCAACTGGATGCCGCGTCGGGGGAGATGTCGTTAGGGACGGTCCGCCTCCTTCGCTCGACGGGGCTGGATGGTGGTGCGGGCTGGTAGGAAGCAACGGTACCAGCCCGGCCTGATTTAGTGTCGTCACTGTGCTTAATGTGTGCGTGGCCGGCTGGGTGCTGCAAGGGCATATACAGGGATGGGCCATAAGGTCACTGGCCCAGGCTGAAGGCTGATTGGTCCTTTCTCCTGTCAGTCACCAATTCGAGACATATAATTGGCTAATGAGAAGGTTGCCCCCCCCCCCCCCGCATGAATTATGGTTCCTTTTATGCCCCACCACCTTTAAAAAATGCTAGAATTGCCCCTGGAGCCCACCCCTGCTTAATCTTGGAATTTAACTTGAGTCTAAATCTGAAGTAGACCGGTGTTACCCAGACGATGGGGTGTCTGTTGGCTTTGCTTCCTGTCTGTTACCCTGCAGCTTTGACACGGACCTCACAATCATGGATTGCTGGAGTGTTGGACTGTCCTGGGGCTTAAGCTACATCAAGCATGCATCAGGCAGCTGAGTGGGACAGACCCTGTTTTAAGTTTAATTTCAGGTCATTATAAGCATTTGTGTCCTGTGAGAGGAACCAGAACCATGATGACGGAGGAGTTGGATCCTTACGGCGGCTGCTGATGTGACAAACATCGCAGGGAATCTGGAACGATAGGTAAAACCACCAGGTTTATAATGAGGTCTAAAGGTTTAGTCAGAAATCCAGTCATTTCTGTGCCCGAAATATCCCAAAAAACTTGAAAACGGTCCGTGTTTCTGGTCCGCTTCTGTCCCCGCTGTCGGCTTGTCTGGAGGTTACCCTCAGCATCTTCTCAGGAAGTTGTTTACAGCCGACCGGCAGTGACACGCTGCTTTCTTATTTCCCTTTAATGACCCCGTGATAAACAAGGATGCCTGCGGTAATGAGTAAATGGCCTGGGGCTGATCAGGGGTGGGTCGGCTTATTGGGGAGGTTGGGCTTCACTGGTGTGGTGCGTTTTACAGGATTATGGTTCAGGAATTGATTTAACGGTTGGGGACAGAGGGGCAGATCCACGCGTCCCCGGCGCCCAGGACACGTTTCGTTCCTCCGACGTCTCCTTCTCTTTTCACGGACGAAGGTCACTAGTAGCGATCGATTGTGCAGAGTGCCTCCGGTCGCGGACCTTTTGTGGGCAGAGCTTTGGATCAGCTGGTCAATTCGTGCTCTCAAAGCCATCCCAGGTTTGAGAAGCCCAGGCATTGTTCTCCAGCGGCAATCGAATAAAACGCGGGCGACGTTTGTTATTTATGAGCGGTGACATTGGTTCTAAAAGGGCTACGTGACACGAATCGGGCCGCGGGCGCTGGTGGTTGGGGTCGACCGTGGGCTGCGAGGATCTGCCGGAGACGTCACCTGCGTGTAGCTGGGAATATCTTCAAGAAAACAAGCGCCGTGCATTTCCTCCGTAATCTCCCTTCATCCGCTGGTCCCGGCTGTCATCTCGTTATCCGGCCGCGAATTTTCCGGAGGCCTGCGAAGCGGATCCCTCGCTCACGAGCACGGGAGTGCCGGAGACGCGCACTCCGGTCCACGTGCAGATGCACTCTGCGCCTTTTATCTCGCTAATTCATTCGAACCTTTTTTTTTTCCCATAATTCGCGAAGATCAACCAACCGCCGTGGCGAGGCACCCTTTTTCTTGAAATAATAGAAATGAAATCTCGGGGAAGGATTAGAGAGGACGTGACGGCTTTGCCGTCATTATAAGGGCTCCGTCACTGTTGCTGGTGACACCTTGAACAATGGCGACAGGGGTATTCAATGCTCCGTGTCAGCAACCCCACCTCTGCCTTTCCCGGACGGTTCCGGGACCTGGCTGCCGGCCGAGCCCGAAAGGGGACAATCAGCCCGGCCTAATGGAACTAATTTCATCTCTCCTTTCATGCCGACCCAGTCGTTCCCTCCTCCTCCACGGGGCCTCCAGCTTTGCAGTCACCTTTCTTTCCTGCGTGTGATTCATTCTCTGCAATAAAGCCCCCCCCCCACCCCCCCAGTCTGTCTATCTTTCTGCTTTCTCTTCCTCCTCTGCCTCTTTTGTCACTCTCGTAAAAAAAGAAGGAAAAAAAAAAAGGGGGCTGCCTTGTGTTCGCCCGGGGAACCCGGGAGACCTATATTTTCCAGGCAATCCGTGCGTGAACGCGTGTAAACACACCTTATTTGTGCCCAGGCCGAGCAAAGGCTGCTGGTCATCCCCGAAACTAGGAGTAAGCTTTGGGGGGGGGGGGGGGGCAGGGAGGGAGTTGAAGCTGCCGATAAACTGATGAGCCTTCAAACATGGACAGAAAATGAGTTTTCCCACAGATCCTTAGAAGGGGGTTTTTCACGACCGCTAATTCTGAGATCAGTTTTTACCGCCTCGTTGAAAGGAGGGGTTGTGCTAAAAATAGCGCCGTAAATGCATGTATGCGAATCGAACTGGGATTCCTATTGAGAGTCTTCAATGCTACACGGCTGAACAGCGTCATTCCTATTAAAACTGGCTTGATAGTCCTCCATCCATCTTTCCTCCTTAACTCCCTAATAATAATTTGTATGGCATTACTGTGCGAGCGAGTGGTACATACTGAAGATATGAAAGCTTTCAACATTTTTTTCCCCTTTCCTCTGAAGCCCAAATGGGATGTAAATGCACAGCCCTTCTGCGCATAAATGAGGCAAATGTGTGCTCGGTATACACAGTGTACAACGTCACAGTGCCAGTGCATCCTCTCACAATTATAGAGCTGTCCTTTACAGGTTTACTGACAAACAGGACAGACCCGAGTCATTTATTTAAAGGACAGCGATATTTATTACCTTAGACAATGAGCACTGCACCGGAACTTACATATGAGAAAAAATTGAAGGGTTTTGATTAAAATTGATTTCGCTGCCACTCGGAAAGTGAGAAGTTAGAAATATTTTCTCGCGTGCCTCTGAAACAGAATTATTCATTTGACACCGAGGCTTGCTTGATAAACAATTAAATCCCCGTTACCCAAGACAGAGGTGACAGCGAGCGAGATATAGGTTCCCTCTGGCCACGTGGCTTTATAGAAATGAATATAGATTTCCCGCTGTTATGTTTGTTATTGAGATGGCACTCGGGTGGTCAGGTGCTGGTAAGACGGTGGGCGGCGTGGATGGGTGTGAATGTGAAGGTGAGGCTCATTCGGAAATGTTGATGCTGACCCTGTGGTGGGCTTGATTTTATTCTCATTGGCCCCAAAAAATTGTCTTCGTCATGCATTGTTTGTGATAAAGAAACTGGGTCAGTTTAGGCACATTTTTTCGTTAAAGGCTTCCTTTCATTCATTTTCCTTCTTTTCGTGGCTCCACTTTATGGTCACATGTAATGTGCAAGTCAGCTAGCGAGCGGAGTCGGAAGGTAGAGTCTGCAGAACACGCGGCTTCAGCTAGATAGGATGCTCCTGTCTCTCATCAAAAACAGTGTTGCACTAACGATGCAAAGGTTGTGGGCCCAAATCCTTGGGCCGGATAAATTGTAAGCCTTCCCTCTACTGTAAGTCACGTCGGCTAAAAGCATTGCATCAATTAATGGAATGTAAATACAGAACGTGTTTATTTATTTATTTGTAGGGGACTGTTTGTGGCCAACAGGGGGCCCCCACACAAATGTGGTGGAGAGGAAATCCACTTGTGGGGCCGGGGGATTTAGGAGCCAGGGCTTATCCGGGCTCAGGTATCAGGAAGCTTGAGAGGGGAGTAGAGGCTGGACAGAAGCTTCCTCACAGCCCCGTCGGCCGCGAGCAGGAGCCCGGCGTGCCTCTGATTTATCTCCGTACAAAGGAGCCGCTCTGAAAGGCGACGCATCCGTCAGACGCGAGCTGAGACCTTGAGTTTCTCAGCCTGGTGCCGCCACATTCATCACCAGGGCATCGCCCAGATGTTTCGAGCCCTAAATCGTACCGGCGGTTGGAAGTTTTAATGCATATTTTAGCTCACTTTTTATTTATTTATCTGTCGCTTCGCTCTCTCATGCTGTCGCGTGATGCAACCGTGTTTGGTCTATAGGCAATCCCTACGGTGTCCGTGGTGTCGGCGACCGGACGGGCTCGCGATATCCAAGGTCTGTTTCTGCGATGCGTCTTAGGGCGAGTATATATAAAGAAAAATGTTTTGTGGGTTTCTGGGTTAGGGCACAGTGCCAGTGATCAGAATGTCGCTGGTTCTAATCCCGGGGTTGGCAGAGTGATTTAATGCTTGGGCCCCTGAGCAAGGCCCTTAACCACCAATTACTTCAGGCACTGGCCCTCTTTCTCAGCTGTATTCCGCTTTAAATTAAAGGGTCTGCTAAATAAACTGTAAAAAACAAACCCTGAGAACTTGAAGATGCCACTTGTAGTGTTTTTGATTTGAGGATTCCGGCTTTCTGACCTCTAGCTACCCTAACATTTCTGGTGAAATATGTATGGCTTTCCAGACGGGGCTCAGGAGCGACGTTCAGAGCCGGTACGCACGGCGCCGTGTGTGTCTCAGGACTCCCAGATCTGCCAGCAATTCTGGTTAGCAAGAGCGTGTTGATGTTGTGTCATTATCTACGGTTTTTTCCCTTCTAATATAAAAGCAAGAAATAATAACGGAATTCAGCTGAGGCATTAGATTATAAATTAGGTTTGCGGCGGGCAACATAATGTTATTTAGATTTCTGTGTACGAAGACCTTGTTTTAATTCCCATCAGCAATGTGACAGAATCGAATGTGAATTTGAGCTGATAAAATTAAATTGGTTTGTAATGTGTGATGCTAAGGAGACCCCTGTTTCGCGTGTGTGTGAGAGAGGCGATGTTTTAATTAATAGGACTGGAATGATAACAATATTCCCTTCTCAGAATGATGCTAATTTAATAGGGTAATTGCTTTTTTTTCCTTTCCGGAACATTCTGTTCTCTCAAATCGTGCTGTGTTTGTTTTTCTCTCGCCGTCTCTGTTCCGGATAATTTCAAAACGTCCAGGGGGGGCCCCTCTTAAGGCAGACGTGGTCTGTTGTCTTCAACTCATCTGGTCAAAATGTCAGCGGTTTGGAGGGAGCTTCCAAGCGAGCCCCTTTGACCCACCGGAGTGGTCCTGAGGATGTGCACCTTACTGTCTTACCCCTGACCCCCCCCCCCCCCCCAAAGAAGCTTGTTGTGTCTCCTTCTGGGGTATCTTCTCCAGAGCTAGCATGGGCCCGCGCCGGCCTCCTCGCGGAGGCTAATGAAGCAGCAGGATGACCTTGATGGCTTCCTGCCTTATTTACGCATTCCCCGCACGTGCCGCACGCCTTGGGCCCCACTGTGCGCTCTGACTAAATGACTGCCATTTAATCAAAGGAGACGAGCGCGTGAGACGGAGGCGGTCACCTCGGCCCGCCGTCCGAGCGTTCCCGAGCGATGACATCTGTCCCCGGGGTGTCCGTCGGGGTGTGAATGATAATAAAGAGGATTTGGCGATGTGACTGGTCCTGAGAGGAACGATTCGTAACCTGCCACCGTTGGCTCCACCCCCGTGACATCATCACCCCAGCTGGGATAACCCATGGCGCCTTTTTCGCTGTTTTGTGAGCTGTAATTCATCTTTGATCAAATTACCTTTGAGACACTAGGGAGCCTGAGTCCTTTCCCTTTCTGTCCTTTTGCTGTTTTTGGAGGGGGGGGCGTCCCTTCTGCGGGGATTCCCCCGGTAGCTTCTGATGCAGTTCATCTTCCTTCTTGGGTTTTGTAAACAGCTGCTGCTCCTATTGGCTCCACCCGTGCTTGGCTCTGTCTCTATTGGCTTTGTACTCGGCTTAGACCCCATTGGCTCTGTTGCGTCCTTGGCTCTCTCCCCATTGGCTCTGTATTTGCTAGGCTGTGTCCCTGTTGGCCCCGTCTGTGCTCTGCTCCTGCTTAGAACCAAATGTCACTCCGGGTCACGGATAAAAACAAAGCCAGCATTTCTGCTCTGAAAAGATTGTGTTGTGGTCTTGCACTTTCTTTGACAGTAAATATACATTTCAATAATTATATAGTATCTTTGACCTAAAGATTTTGGATTGTACCTTGCAATTTGGTTTCTCATTGCAACCAAAACAGTTTTTAGTGTTTTGCGCATGTCACAGATCTGTATAGGTGATTAGAAGCGTGTCAGGAAGTGCCAGACCAGACAGCCAATTGGCTATCAGTTGGGGAAACCTTCAGTCTCAGACGGTGACTCAGAAAACCAGTTGATGCACCTCTGTGCTTTATGGTGAACTTGCCGCTTATCAGGTGGGTTGTGCCCGTTACACGGTTCTCACACAAAGTTGATAGCACAGATACTTTCTTTTCATTTATCAGATCATTCTGCAGCAAAATTCAAGACGAAAGGTATTGAAGCGTATCTTGCCTTAGTCTTAGTCATGTGTATCTAGAGGACCTGCGGTGCTTAATACCCTCGGTATAGTGACCTGCTGACTAACAGAGGTTCAGAGGCTGTGTCATGAATATTTACAGCTGTTTGCGCCCCTTGACTTTTGAAGTTACCCTTCACATTCACATTTGGAATTGTGCTTTTTTGTGTTTTAAAACTTATTTTTCATGCCTCTCAGACTGGATCATAATTAATGCAAAACATGAAAATAAATCTCCCGCACGTATTACAAAGGCTGTGTATGTTGCACTTTGATATTTAATGTGTTTAGTCAGCGCAACAAACTTTAAACCCTACAGCTGGGCTTGGTACAAACTCATTAATTTCTCTTCCACTGGGCAGATAAGAACGCAACGTAATTCATATAGCCGTAGATCTACAGGGATAAATCTCCTTTCCTGCGTGTGATGTCTCGTCAGTAGAGGAAAACTGTATATTGTTTTATGTTAATGAGAAAGGCTCTGATTGGCTGCATTGCATAAGACGGCCAATCGGCTATCAGGAGAGCAGGCCTGTTCAGGATTCTGGCTGACACCATTCTCTTTCGCTGGGAGACAGTTAAAGAGCAAGAAGAAGGTTTGCTGATTTGTTTTGCTTTGTCTTTATCCTCTTTCAAAGAAGGCCGCAATATGGGGTGTCTGGCCCCTCCGCTTGCAGCAGTTATCAACGCTAATCGCAATGGGCCATTTTGTGGAGTGTGTTCGATCTCGGGAGGAGTTTGCGTGAATCGATGCTGCGGCTAACTCTCCTGGTTGATCTAATCGGCAGGCTCAGCTTGGGGAGGACAGGTGCAAGCCGGGCGGCCAGGAGGGGGACGCAGGGCACGGGTTCAGTCAGAGGCGTGCGGTGAGGACGGCCCTGCTGTCTTTCCGGATTTCTCCAGATGGCCTCTTCCTCACGTGATCCACGTTATGATTGGCTTAATGATCTTTAAAGTGTCAGAAGCACCTAAGAGAGAATCACTTGTTTTTACTTCCTGTGAAATGCTGCTTTGCCCCCATATCCCATGTTGTGCTCCTTTGATATACACACCCAAGTATATACAGTGCTCACGGAAAGTCTCGGGATGCTTGCTTAGTTCTGTAAAAATGTTGCAAATTTGTTGGTTTCATGATAAAAGTCCATTGACAAGCAATGCTTAATGTATCTGCATACATTTTCTTTTTATTAAGTGTTTTTTGACTGATTCATTCAGTTGTGTTCTTACTGTTTTGGTATTAATTGCAATTAAAGGGGCACTAAATA
This sequence comes from Petrocephalus schoutedeni, assembly GCA_026780765.1. Lineage (NCBI taxonomy): Eukaryota > Metazoa > Chordata > Actinopteri > Osteoglossiformes > Mormyridae > Petrocephalus > Petrocephalus schoutedeni. Next base: position 2,019,569 of record JAODKL010000051.1, read on the forward strand.
CAAATGGTTGGTGTTTTATATCATTAATTATGTATTGTTATTTAATTTTTTATGCTACTAATTAAAAAGCAGACTGCTTGTGAATGGCGTTTTTAACTTGGACAGCTTTCATAGAACTACAATTTGGCTTTCAATCTATTGCTACTTGAAATTAACATTTTACTTGGAACTACTAGTTGTTTCTACAGTTTTGTAAAGATAATAATAAACTAATGATTTCTGTTATAAAACCAATAAATTAGCAATATTTTTACTGAATTAAGCGAGCGTCCCATGACTTCCTGTGAGCACTACACACACACACACACACACACACACACCATTAAGAGTGAAGCTTGAGGTCTGAGCACCGGGTCAGCTGTCCATTCAGCACCCCTGGAGCATTTCCGGGGGTTAAGGACCTTGCTTACGGGAGAGGGACATGTCTAACAGACGTGTAACCTATTCTGTCGAAGCAGTGACTGAGGCCTAACCCAGATAGCCACACGCTGCCTTCTCCCATGTGCACTGGAAGATGCATGTATGTGTCTAGTCTGCGATGAATATTTAACGGCAATGAACATGACGATGAAGTAACATTGTGTAAATATGAGTTATGGAGTCTAGCTTGCTGGGAAGTCCTCTGGGATTCGCACTGAACTCTCCCTCACTTTGCAGAGCAACAAAAAAAGCTTTGATTAGTTGGCAGGGGATCCTTGTGCAAGGTTATCTCCCCGATCTCATCTCGTTAATGATACGCGGAGGCCTGCCTTTTCGCTGGAATACTCCAGCGCCCCTGAGGACGTGTACAGAGACGCGCGTGGTTGAATCATGAGGGCGGCCTACGAGGGCCCCCGTCCTTAGACGTCGCTGAAGAGCATCGTCTGGCTGCTAACGCTTTCTCTTTTCCTGATGCGGCTCGGTGGTCTAAGCAATCACGGTCTGAGGAGCCTCTTGATTGCATTTCAGATCTACAAAATTATTCCTTGATGTCTAATGGAAAGATATTCTAAATGTTAATACCGCTGGGACTGCGTTGGCCTCCCTGTTTAGTGCTGTGGGCTTACATCTTGAGTGTGGCAACACCGCTCATTGAATTACTGGTCCCAGTCGAGATTTCTATGCAAGAGGCAGGTATACATAGATAAGTGAAGACCAGTACCTACCTGTGATGTTGCCACAAACCATCAAATCACTGTCTACTCTTCCCCGAAGACTAAATACTGCTAACCACCCATGCTACATGACTTAGCTAATTGCATTTCTGGAGTACAAGGCCTCGTGAATGAGACTCGGGTTAAATCGTTCTCATCTCAATTTGCAAACTGGCCTCAGACTCACTCGGCAGATAATTGTCTTGATGAAAATGACCCTCAGTTAAAGTAGAGAGGGATTTCGGATTTTCCCGTGTGATACTGCCCGCACGCACGCCCCGCTGCCTTTTCCTTTTCAGTATTTATCAAAAAGAAGTTGATATCAAAGTTGGCACGTCTTTTTTTTTTTTCGGTTGAAACTCTCTAATATTTCATCTGCACTTGTGATATAAAGCCTGCTTTAATTTTTCAAATACATTTGCATATTTCTCAGAGAAAACATTCCAGAACTGTATGCCTTGTGACTGACTAATGAGCAACCGTTTCAACCATTGTTACCTCTGACATACATCTCAGCTATCAAAAATGTACATTTTAACTATACTGCATAAGCTCTCAGCTGATTTGACTTCCACTCTATTTGCCTGGTGTCTCTGTAGACCAGCATAAGATCCAGATGGCGATATCGCCAGTTTTCATTTACCTGGCAGGAGGGTCTTGGCCATTTTCAGCCTGTGGACCAAGGTCGCTCGCTGTGATGGCTGTATGGTCATCTGGGTGATGGAAAATCCCATTTAGCAGGTCAGCTCCCGCGAGTGTTGAGAGCTTCAGAGGTCTTGTGGAAAGGAGACTTTGAAGCTCAGTGGCGGTTCTAGCTTGTATGGCTCCCTGGGTGAGACTCCGCATTGCCTAACTCTATTACCCTATTGGCTAACAAACATGGTAATGTTATTCTAGCATATTTCATTACATGCATAATATTAAACTCCCAAAGAGACGAAATAGCCACATACCTTTTGCACGTTTCTCCTCTTCTTCTCTACTTTTTTTTTGTACACTGGCCACCTGACGTCTTAGACCGTTCTTATCCATTCGTGCTAATTTGGCACTTGGGCATCAATACATTGCTCATCCCCCGACACTGTCAGCCAAGAGTCAAGACTAAACCAATTCAGCCTGGAGGCGAGCAGACTGGCTTTATGTTATTCTTAACGATTTCACACAAAGCAGTAAAAAAATTTAATAATATGTATGTGAAACTATATATCCACAGTATTATGGGTGAATTTTGGTTTGTTTTGTAATACAACTGATTTGCTAATTGCATTAGTATTGCGCAATGTTAGAGATGTGCTAGATTTCCGCCATCTCCAGCCCCCCCACCCCCCCCCCCCCCCCCCCCCCCCCCCCCCCCCCCC
>JAODKL010000051.1:2022159-2052109 GCA_026780765.1 Petrocephalus schoutedeni
TCAGCACCGGTCGCATCAGCATGACAAAAGGCTGACCTTTTCACAGCACCGCCAGCGGCTCTGGCTTTGGGAGACTCGGCAAGAGCTTCTGCCCGCCCTGGCAACCGGGGGGGGGGGGGGGCTCTTGCCGCCGTGGGAGCTCTCGCAGCACTGCGCTGCACATGCACAAGCCCCGTCTTGTTTGCTTGGCACATTTCCATAGCACTTTGTCCGATTCCTTAAACCGGCACTCTGGGACTTCATACCATCTGTTTTTGGGTTACACTGTCTTCTGTGTTGTATGGTTGTGTTTACATTTCATAATTTAATTTTAAAAGAAAAAATGAGGGGCACAAATATAGAATAAGTAAGAAGTATTAACTTCATGGGTGCTCTTTCGGGAAGCTAATCACAGAGTCAAGCCTTGTTGGCTGAATGCTCTGTGTTTGGCTAGGAAATCAGTTTCAACACTTATTTAATCCTGTACAATCTTAGGAGTAATTGCGTAGCTCAGCCACTGTGCCGGTGATCAGAAAGTCATTGGTTTGAGCTAGGCCTTGGCCTGACAGCTTGATGGTTTCCTGAGGCTGGTCAGCACCCCGTCAATGGAACCTACCTTGGAGTTAAGGTCCCGGTGGTAGATGTTCTTGTAGTGCAGGTAGACCATTCCCCTAGTGATGTCACAGGCCAAGTCCACTTTTTCACTCCAGGTAAGGGACACGTCCTTCCTGGCCAGGAGCTCCTCCAGACACCCTCCGCTCACGTACTGGAGGACACAGCTGTTTCTCAGCTTCCATGACCAATGAAATTCTCCTCAACACATTCTGCTGATCTCATTGGCTCAGAACAACTATGAAAAACCTAAGCCAACCTCACGGTCTCACACAATTGTCTAAGCTTATCTGGGACTGTATTAAAACAAAACAAAAAACAACCCACCTCCAGAATCGGGTAGAGCTTTTCTTCTTTAACACAGATTCCAAGATACCTAAAACCCAACAATGATGGAATAACAGAAGTTGTTAAACACCAACTTATTACTTAAGAGCATAAACCCGGACATCTAATGTGTTGACTATAAAAAGCTGTAATAAAGTTCCCTCTAAATCCATCAATTCCAACCTCCAAAACCCAGGCATAACCACAGATCTGTTCAGATATTCCTGAATGATAAGATGGCCATACGTGAAAAGAAGAAATCCCAACCCTTTCTCAAGCTGACTGATTTCCCAGAAATTCCCAGAATGTTGCTGCTTTGTATGACCTCTGAATTATTCAGGTGAGTTTAAAAAAGCCTTTTTTGTGCAGTCTTTAAATCATGGCACTTTAGTGTTCTCATAAATGCCAGAAGAATACTACCTTTAGGTGATCTTTGAACCACTGCTTCACTTCATCTTTAAATCATAGTGCCTTTGCCTGAAATGATGCTCTTGTGTGATCTTTGAATTTTAATGTTTTTGCTTAATTGTCCAATTAAACTGCCTTTGTCTCATCTTTATAAATGAATTACTCTTGTAGACAAAAGCCCACGGAATTGTAATACTCTGACAGCTTTTCATACATACATACATCTTTTAATCTATTGCAAACCAATATAGAAGAATTTGCTTTCAACCACGACACAGTTTCACATTTTCACTCAGTTGTCATGCCAATACTTGTAATGAATAGCCAGAAAAGGTGCCCGTGGGCACTAATGCTGTTTCTGGGGGGGATGTGAGGGGGATGACAGTAGCCTAATAATGCTTTAGTGAACACTCATTTCACCTGTTCATATCCAGCATAAATCAGTATAGAATGACCATGGAAAGGCTGCAGTAGTTTGCAGTACCAGGCTCATGTCTATGAATAACTCTTTATATAGTAAGCTTAGCATATATTGTTTGCTGTTCGATAAGGGTTTTTTTTTCCATGACCTTGCCTAATTAACTCTGAAGTGCTCACGTAACTGCACCCTTATAAACTGATTTAGCCTTTTACATCCAATGAAATTCACATACTGATAGCACTGAACAGTTTCCCAAATCCAGACATACGTTATTATACCATTAAGGCCGAATGCAACTAGGGTGCTTTGGACGTGGGGAGCATTTCACAAAATAACATTGAGCAGTGTTGGTATGAGACAAGTCTCAGTGACACTGTTCATGTTATATGAAGGTCACTTAATTAAATAACACTGACCAGTGTTGAAGTGGGATAATTCTTGGTAACAGCGTTCATGGCCATTAAATGACACTGAAGGTGCTCTTGTATGGGGACTGACCTCACGATGTTGGGATGGGAGAGCTTCTGAAGCAGGCTGATCTCCCGTACAATGCTGTCCTGGTCCACGTCATTCTTGTAGATTTTCACCACCATCACCTTCCTGGTGGTGCCATGGATTACCTACCGGCATGAGGTCATGTTGTGCCAGGTCAAAAGAAAGAATCGCAAATATCAAATATTTTAACTACATGAATGGTCAGCTCTCTTTAACATATCTGATAAAGACCCACCAGTAATGCATATTCTTCTTGTGAATAATAACAACAATAACAAGATTAACAATGATAATAAGTGCTTTGCAATAATAATTGATAACACTTTACTTAAAGCAGTCATTATACTACATTACACCTTCCTTCATCTTATAATGCATTCCTAAAGTATTATACACTCTTTGTTAAAGGCATACCACATCATAGTTACGTTTATTATCCATTATGAATGCCCTGTGAAGGTTTTACCTTTAATGCACTATAGATACCTTCATAAAGCTTTATAATGGTCAGTAGTAGAATTAAGCATGCTTTGTGCTGCATTACAAACTTGTTTATATTGCATTATATAAAAGACCTTCACAGAGTGTTCATAATGCATGAGAAACATGGTCATAATGTGTTATGCCTGCTTAGTATTTATAGCCAAGTTTATAATACTTTATGAATGTGTTACTAGGAATTATAAGAACAGTGAATAGGCTTTATGATCATGGGCTTCATACAAAGTGCAACCTAATAATTTAATAATAATAAGAAGAATAATAGTAATTATAAAATTGTTTACAAAGGTAATGTGAATGGTGTAAATGCAGTACAATCAAATATGTATCCACTAAAATACACCTTCTGTCGCAAAACCTCACAGGCTTTATCATTACGTGTCTAAGCAACATCCATCAGGTGAGACTTGCCTGAGTGAACAGGGTTTGAAGCTCCCAGGAAAGTCTGCATGTGTGTGGTCTGCTATGAAAACAAAGCCGCGGCATTTCAATGCTCAACTTTTGGTATGGATTTGTAAGCTTCACCTGGGTCATGAGGGACGAGGACGGTGTGCCTTTCCGCGTCAGTGTGGGGACCCGGTGCTTGTGCAATGCCAAACACATCATCCCCAGAAAGGGAGGGACACTGCATCCGGAACGCCAGCACTATGACACACTTATCGCGCTGCCAGTGTGTTTTAGGAGCCAAGGGTGCAGCCACAGTAGAAGGTGTTCCATTTATCTTGCTTATTTTACATAGCCCATCAGCAGATCATAATTAATCATTATACAGAAGCTGTACTCAGCCCTCATTCTTCAATACGTCTGGTGTGAACTTCACCTAATTTCATCTGGACTCCCTCTTGTCCACAAGCTGAGCCACTTGGCTACCTTTCCTGCTGTTTTCTTAAGGATCATTGTGGATTTTTATGTATAAGCATGCAGGGGTGGAAGGGTCAGGTACGGAAAGTACAAATGCAGACGAAGACATTGTTTTTCAAGTAACCAGCTGTAAACATGCATAAAGCACATACCCTTCCCCTCCGTGTTCCATCTCCCATTACACTGACAGGAGATGCCACATTTCACAACACTGAACACCATCTGTAATTCTGCTGCTTCTAACTTTAAACAGGCACTGCTTGCGACTCCTTAATGGCCGCTGTGTTTTGGCCGGACTTGTGCTGTTGGCTTTGCAGCTGATTTTCATTGATTGTCAGCCTTGCTGAGTGCTGCTTGGCTCACTGTCACAAAGCTGTGTGGTTTTTGGGGCCATCTGACAGGGACTTGTCTCACACACATCGCACGGACGATGTCCATCGCAAGAAGGACGCCACACTAGAGCTGGGTGATAAATCGATTCAATCGATTAATTCGAATTTACAGTACAGGACGATCAATTTTAAAATTGATTTTATTACTTATTTTACATGTGAGAGCAAAAAGCGGAACTTATGTGACGCAGCGTTCTTCACAGGTAAATTAGCACGGCGCACCCAAAGAAGTTTGAGGGTGTATTTGTTTGAAAATAAGCTGTAGCGCTGTTTGCACTTTAATCCTAAAGTAAAAAAATAAAGTTAAAACTAGTTTTGAACCATTTATTTGTCATCTGTAGTTTGATTTTGAGTAGGGGAGGGGAAAATCAATTAAGATCGAACATCAGATTTATTGTGAAAAAATCTGAGATTTTATTTTTAGGCCATACCGCCCAGCTCTACTCCACACATATGAAGAGATGGTGCAGAGTGTCGCAGAATGCACCTGGGAAGGGGGGGGGTGTCACTGGGGCTCCCCAGGCCTGTCTTGTCCGGTCTGGGACACAGTCTAGGAGCGCTTTGAGGAATGCCAAGCATGTCTGAATTTGCTTAGGAAAAGCAGCATCACGCTAAATGGAACCTTCCAGACCTTTATAGTGCCAATGATTGCTCAAATTTTATGGGAGGGAGTACTGCGTTCTGCAGGCAATCCTCAGGGGACTAATTGGACGTCATACAAATCCCAAATTCCCAACCCAGCCCCTCACCACCAGCGTACCTTGTAAACCTTAGAGAAGAAGCCGCCCCCGATGAGCTCCGTGCTGAAGTTCTCCCAGAACTCGAGCTTGCGAACAGCGATGCGGAGCCTCTGCCAGCGCTCCACGGAGCAGTAGGTGTCCGAGGATTCCCCGTACAGCGTGGGGCTGCTGGGCTCTGAAGCTGAGTCGCACATCCTGGGGATCCCAGCTAGGGGAGCAGAGGCAGGTCAACAAGGGCAAGAGGGCCCTGAGGGAACAACTCCACAGCCTGCACTGCCCTACCCAACCCTACACCACACACATCATGTTATATTATTAACCCTGACCCTGCACTGCCTCACCCTACCCTACACCACACACATCATTTTATATTATTAACCATAACTCTGCACTGCCCCACCCAACCCTACACCACATACATCATGTTATGTTATTAACCATAACTCTGCACTGCCCTACCCAACCCTACACCACACACATCATATCATTTTGCAGTTTTCATACACTTTTTAAAATGCATGCTCCAGAAACTCCATGTAGATAAAACCTGCCTTCCTGTTGAAGATGTACATCATCAATGCTCAGATAAAAATCATCAAATTTAAATTAGATGAAGCATAGATGTTTCTGTTGCCGTGTATCATGAGAACAAATGCAGCCTACATGCCATACAGTAGCTTCCCATCTTCACTGGGTTCTGTTAGCTTAGTGCTGACAGCCGGAACAAGCTGCACTATTAAAACATGCTACTTTTTAATAATAAAATATATTTTAAAAAACATGAATCAGAACTGGACTTTGTGGAAGTGGTGCGTGGGTGGAAAGTATTGTGTAAACCTAGAATCTCACTCAGTTAACAACAATTACTTTCAAGAATTTCTGGAAAACAGCCAAAGTCGTTGTACTATTAGACAAATAAAATTTTATTTAAGTTAAATCATATCACCTTCTAACAGAACCACTAACTGGCTCCATCTTCATGGGGCTCTGGCACAGTGAGAAGCACCATAGGTTCTCAAGTAGAGGCTAACAAACAGAGCATGTCCACAAGGCCTCAGATATCTAGACAGAGTTTGCGAAAAAAGCCCAGACAAAGCCGGATGGAAAAATTCCAGAAGAGGGCTTCCCATCCATGATATCAGGCTATGGAAGTAGCAGATCCTATTAGCAGGAATGACATGGAAAAAAAAATAATTATACACATACACACACTGACACACGATTCACTTAAAAGCCCTTTTTAGGGTAAAACTGGAAGAAGGTGAGATTGACTGAATTTGAATGTAAAATAGGCTCTTTTGTTGGTAAAGTTGGGAGGCGCTCTGACAGTTAAAGCAAATGCAAATAAGGCAGCAATAAATCTGTTTCCCCAGAATGACATACAAGAGTTCAGCCCCTAAAAGACCCCTGATGCACCCTAAAGACCCCAATTCCGTCCTAAAGACCACCATGCCTTCCTATAGACCCTCATTTCATCCTAAAAGACCTAAAGGATAATGAATCATGACATCGGCCCATTGAAAGTTTCTCCAGGCCACCCTTTACTGCCACCGTTTTGATACATTCTGTTGGATTGCTCCGCCTACCTTGTCCAGAAACACCTCCTATAGGCAGGGAACAGGCACTGAGTGACTAGCTGCTCAAGCAGACTCTCTGATTGTGTGACCAGTGGAAGCAGTGACCATTCTGTGCCATTAATAATCAGGCACATTTCATCTGTTTCTCGTCATTTAATGAATAACTGAATTAAGCATCAGCTCCTCCACTACCCCACACCAGTAAAGGCCACATCACAGTCCCAGTGGAGGTAATCTGGGAGTTCTTCAGGAATAGCAGGGCAGAGATTTCCGGCCTCTTTCTTGTGAGATGCTTTTATCCAAAAGGGCCACAGACTTATGGAGCTCAGTAATTGGCTGGTGCATTTCATTGCCCTAGAGTTCAGTCCCTTAACCACGGCACCCCCTAGCTTTGATACTAAGAAAAGCGGGCCAGAGAAGCCAGGACTAATTAATAGAGCTAAACGACTCCAGGGATAGAGCTTCCCTTACAGTGAATGAGAGTGTCATGGGGGGTTACGGATGGGAGGCTCACATCACACTACGCCCCCCCCCCTCCCATCCCCCACCCCCCCAGACGTCAAACCGGAGCCAGCAGCAGAGTGAGGAATCTGACAAACTGAAACAACTGAACTGGCCTGGCTTTGCTGGGGGGTGTGGGGGTCAACTGTGTTATACATTCAGTTATGCGGGGGTAGGGAATCAAGTATCAAAACCTTGCGCACACACACCAAATCTGTCCCAACAACAGCGACTGTCCTATGTCAACGTGGTGACGCTGCCTGGCATTGCCTCATTGTCGATGTCAGAGCCCCCCCCCCCCCTGCCAGCAGCTGCATCTCAAGAGGAAAACGCCTCGCCTCTGACTCTTCTTTGTTCACTGCAGGTTTTATGTTGCGCGACGCTCTGAGTGGCGTCGTGTCTCTCCTTAACACATCCGTGCTTCATCTCTCCATCCCCCCCTCCCAGCAATTTAACTGTGACTTAACAGGAAGCAGTTACTCTGTATCCATCGACTGTACGTGCAGATAAGTGACAGGACTTACGATCTGTGGCAACAAACCAGATCATTCTAACCACATGTAACCCACTCACTTTAGCTGCAGGACCCACATCTCTCTCTGGTCATTAATTCTTTTTAATAACACACTCTGACATCCAATGACAATGGTCCTGCGACCCACTTTTGGGTTATGACCCATCAGTGTTGTAACTTTATTGGAAACATTAAAATGTACTCCTAAACTCCTAAGCCCTAGTTTAGACCTGAAGTCTTAAGTTGGCAAGTGTTTCGGTACGACCTGCTGTCTTGAGAAAAAATACCATGTGTGACTTCCTGTGAAAAAAAGATTTATCCGCAGGAAGTGTCACTGACGCATTTAACCTATGAAGGCTGTTTGCCATTGGCTGACCTTGCTCGGGTCGTATGACCTGAGCCAGAGCAGGCACCCCTATGCCGCTGCACCTCTAGACTGGCACTTCACAGTGACGCCCGCCCCCAGTTTCACACCATGGTGCAACTCCTTCCTTTATTTCTCATCACTGGGATGATGGACTTGTGCAAAATACTGCCTCTTTTTTAACTGCGTGAGCAGACATGCTTTTGCAGATGTGCCATAAACATAAAAGCTGGTAAAATATTTGCGTTAGCTTGGCACTATCAGTCAGCTGTATGAAACGTCACAGTGCAGTGAATCTGGGCGTTACCTTCCCACGGAAAGAGCAGGGGCTAAGCAGTGAAAGTAGGTCTCTTATGGGCCACGGGCCTCCTTTCACAAGGCACGTCACTGTAAGGTGTAGGATGGGCCCCAGGGCCCACCGCTTAGCCCCTGCTCCTTCCATGGGAAAGTAACACCCAGATCCGCTGCACTGTGACGTTTCATGCAGGGCTGCTCTCACCAGCCAGGGCCCTCACTCTAAGGTATAGGGTGGGCCACGGGGCCCCTTTCATCAGCCAGGGCTCTCACTCTAAGGTATAAGGTGGGCCACGGGGCCCCTCTCATCAGGCAGGGCTTTCACTCTAAGGTATAGGGTGGGCCACGGGGCCCCTCTCACAGGGCTCTCCAAGTCAGTGTTTCCCAACCAAGTCCTCGGCGAACACTGAACAGTCCATGTTTTTACTTCTTCTCAGCTCCCACCACATATAACTGGTACCCTGTACCAGGTATTCTGTGTTCCTGATTGGCTGGGAGCTGGGAGGGAGCAAAAACATGGACTGTCCATTGTACCCCGAGAACTGGGTTGGGAAACACTGCACTAAGTTATAGGGTGGGCCTGGATTTCTTTGGGCCTGTGGTGAGGTTTGCCTAGGGAGACCAACCTATCAGCCGCCTCACCTCAATTCACACTGAGCTAGAAAGAGCCCACAGGCAGACTATTGGATCATAGACCCATCCTGCCCTTCCCCCCCTCTCTTCCTACTCTCCGGTCCCAGGTCCCAAATTGTCACAGTAAGCCAAAATGGGAAAAACATTGTCTGATATTAAAGTAATCAATGTACATACTTACGCTTCATCTCACTTGAATGGTCTCAGTGCAACTGATATAATGGTCTCAGTCATAAACCAGGATATCATAATATTAGATTCATAATAATAATAAAGATGCAGAGAATTACAGAAATATTGCCTTGTTGGAAGGCTCTGTGATAAAAAGGCCATAGGGGCCCCCCATTAACATTCTGATTATCATTCTGGGGACTTATCTGTCCAATGACTTACCACTATGACCTGAAGAGGATCACAAAGATATAACAACCTAAAACCAATATCTCCAAGTAAATCAATAGCCGCACCATCTAGTCAGAGACTGGTTCCATCACCATCTTCAAAGAAAACTCCTTGCTTGTAGCCAGAACCCCGACATGGTAGGTGAGATTAGCATGCTCACCATGTGTATCCTTTACTCAGGAGACACTGTAATCAGAGCTCCCACATAGTGCTGCATGAGTTTGCATCTGTAGCCAGACCCCTCCTGTAGCCACTCTGTGCACCCTCAGCTGAGGTATGTAACCTTTTGACTTTACAAGGTTTGTGACTCAATAGGACATACTATAGGAGTTTATGGCCACAAGTTATATTTAGCTTAGATGAGTCTACATGTTTTGTTGAATGGATGTGTTCTTGTATTAATTGTGAATAAATGTTGTTCTGATTATACTTCTTGACTAACTTTGCTAACTTAAGTATGTTTCCGGTACATGGGGCACACTTCCCTGGCCAGAGTTATAGGTAAGCTGGACTGCGGGGTAAGGGGTGAACACTGCTCCAAACGAACCTAGGTGTTTGGTCTGCCGTTTGGCTCGGACAGGTTGAGATCAGTTTGTTACATGTAAAATTATCGTGTAGCCTCAGAGTTGACCACTTCTTTCCATGACCTTGTGCCACTGCCCAAGCTGAGTTACGGTAAATACCAACTGAGCCTCCAAGGAATTATATGAATTGCCGGGTCCAACTGGCCAGCTGGATAGATAGGTAGACATTTTACTGATCCAGAAGGAAATTTAGGCTGTCCAACAAACACAATGTTTAAGCTGAAACTGGGTTAGTTGCAGTTATCACTTAACCTCTGAGCTGTGCCCTATCTGATCTGCAGATCACCTTATCAGCCAAGGTGAACCTGGTGCAACGCCACCAACCAGAACAAGCATTAGGTAAGCATTAGTAAGGAAAGCCTACAAGTAATATGAATAGCAGAAATGTCATGAATAAAAGACTTAAAAAAGGGTGAGTAACTTTTCAGTGGCACTCAAAAGGACCTGCACACATTCAGAGCCTTCGGCTGTCCAACTGGATGCCATCATTGGACCAGTGGGTGGCCCCCTTCCAGGAGCGCTTGGAAGAGCCTACATACATCCAGAGCCTTCAGCTGACCAATTGGATTCCACCGTTGGGCCATTGGGCGGCTCCCTTCTAGGAGGGCTTGGAAAGACGCGCACACATTCAGATCCTTTGACTGTCCAACTAGATTCTGTCATTGGACCAGTGGGTGGCTCTCTGTAGTTCACAGCAAATACCCCCTTTTCCTGACAACCAGCAGTGCACCTTCTGACTCTGTTAGGGGTGTCTCTCAGTCCATCTCACCGGACATGATTCACATCCAGGCAACTTTTCTGTGATACCATACAGGAAATATACAATTAAAGGTACTGATATGATATGCCGGACGTCAGAAATGAGTCAGCAAAGAATACAATTCAATTCAAATACAATGCGGATGTGTATGATTTACATCAATTTAACACATACTTAAGTGTCCTACTTTTGAGGTATTCAAAGTGCTATTTTCCAAGGAAGTCACTGTATTTATTTTACATAGAAAAAACTATCTGAGTCATGGTCATCGCCGCTATTAAATCTGAGGGGGACATGTCCCCCTCACATTTCGTAATTATTCGTTTGGACCCCCCCCACATTTAACATAAAATGTTAGTTCACCCCCCCACATTCAAAATTCTTCTGACGCCCCTGATCTGAGTGTCTAGGTAACTGAAGTTAATTTTAACATAATATTTTCCAACAATATGGAGTGATCATGACGTGATGCAAGTATTGACTGACCCTCCTAAATTTGAGCCAGATTGGGCATTTTGGATCGACAAGGCCTTATCATAAACACTGAGGCTGGATTTCCAGTACTGGATGGTTTCGCCTTACACTCCTGGGCCCTGTGGTCTGGATTATCTAATATGCTTACTGCACCATCCTGCTAAACACAGACCCACTCTCTGTCCTCACTGACCACCAAGTCCAACGGCAGCTCTGACAAGCAGAGCAGCCTCTTCAAGCTGTCCTTGACAGTGTGGGCTGTGTGAGCCAGGGGCTGCTCTGTGACCCCCCCCCAATCTGACCACCCACACGTACACAAACTCACACACTCTTACTAAGGGGGCACAACAAGGCAACTGCAGCCTTTATCTGAGAGTGTGAGTGTGGTTTGTAAGTACCACATCCGGCATACGTGAGACCAACTGATCCAGCACTCACTGTGTAGATGGCACTGAGCACTCGAGGTTGTGTGGCTCACTGCCACACTGAGAACCACGAACAAAGAGGCGCTTTTGCCAGAGCCATTCTCATGAGGACACAGCCATAGGCCACCTCTCTCTTAAAACTCCTGAGACGGTAAGGCAGTGAAAAAGACAGACAGAAGACAGGCAGGGTGGGTACTGCGATGGACAACGCAACAATAACACAGAAAAGCCGCTAAAGGAACAAAGCAGCGACGGCCGATGGACCAGCATCCTGCTCAGGGTATAGGCCACCTTGGGGACACCAAGAACACCAAGCTCAGCAGTGCCCCTCTCTGGGTAAAGAGTCATGCGCCATGAGTGTGAGGAGAGGCCACTCTCTTCTGTGACAGTCCCACGCTTTCCTGGAATTACTTAGTCAGCAAATTATGACTTGGAAATTCTGGAATACATTCAGATCAACTGTGAATCCCTTTTTAGGCATCCAATATTGCTGCCCTAAACTACTTCACTATGATTGAGTGACATCCTTACAGGAGGATCCTGTAAAGAAAATGGACTCCCATGCATGTGGATCCTGGAAAAAAATCACAATCATAATGCGTCAAAGTCTAGATGTTTGTGTGACGCAAGAGTGTAGGAATTGCAAACTGCACCCCCCCAAATGGTTTATGCCATTCTGAATAATTCATCTGGTAAGCTGAGACCTTCCCCATGTGTCCGTCGTGGGTGTGTAACCCTATCTGGCTGCGTCTCATTTGCACTGATTTCATCCCTGCCTCGTCACCTGAGGTCATGGCCTCTGGTGAGCATACACCACTCAGACAGTACAGCTGCAGACCAGAACCTACTCAGGGCCTTCAGAATGGTGGTGGAGGATCAGCAGGGGTACATTACATAGTGGTACACCAATGTGGAAACTTTGGCCAATACCAACAACCGTTATATTTTTGTCTAACCAATACTGAAAACCGGCTAACTTCTGAAATCCACATGTCTGTAGCGAAACAGATGTCGGTGATGTTAAGTCTTAAGATCCTGAGAAGGTGTGTCACAGCCACGTCATATAACGCTGGCAATGAGGTGTCAGCAAAGCAGCAACGACTTAGTGAGGGTCTAAGTGCCGAATAAGCTGACGAAATCCCTTGTCCTCCACTAAGGAAAATGGTCCAGTTAATCGTCGTGCTGAAATCGTCCAGTTAAGTCATCGTCATAAATTTAGTAGTTATGTCTTTAACTCTGTTAACTCTGATACATTGGACTAATGCTGATGCCTGCTGATTTTTAATAAATCTCAGATGATACAGACATGGTATCTGTTATATTTCTAACATTATAGGATGCTGACATCCCCAAATGGCTGTAATAGATTTTGTATGTCAAAAAAACTGAATGATGTGGTAATGAAGAGTGTTCACCCCTCTTCCATGAGCCCAATCCAGTACAGAGTGGTGGTGGGCCTGAAGCCCAACCCAGTACAGTGTGAGGCTGGGACAGGTCCCCAATCCAGTGCAGAGTCATGGTAGGCCTAGAGCACAACCCAGTGCAGAGTCATAGTGGGCCTGGAGCCAAACCCAGAGAAGAATCATAGTGGGTCACGAGCCAAATACATTGCAGTCATGGTGGGTCTGGTGCACAACCCAGTGCTGAGTCATAGTAGGCCTGGAGCCCAACCCAGAGCACAGTCATGGTGGGCATATAGCCCTACCCAGTGCAGAATCATGGTGGGCCAGGAACCTAATCCAGTGCAGAGTCATGGTCGGCCTGCCGAAACCCATTGCAGAGTCATGAAAGCCAGTGAACCCAATCCAGTGCAGAGTCATGGTGGGCCTCTAGCACAACCCAGTGCTGAGTCATAGTAGGCCTGGAGCCCAATCCAGAGCAGAATCATTGTCGGTCAGGAGCCCAACCCAGTGCTGAGTCATAGTAGGCCTGGAGCCTAACCCAGAACAGAGTCATGGTGGGCACAGAGCCCAACGCAGTGCAGAATCATGGTGGGTCAGAATCCAACTCAATGCATAGTCATGGTGGGCATGGTGCCCAAACCAGTGCAGAATCATGGTGGGCCTGGAGCACAACTCAGAACAGAGTCATGGTGGGCCAAGAGCCCAACCCGGTGTGCAGTCAAAGTGGGCATAGAGCCCAACCCAGTGCAGAATCATGGTGGGCCTGGAGCCCAACCCAGGACACAGACTATGTGCTAATTAGAGATGCCAAGTCAACTAGCTGCATGTTTTGGGGGTGCAGGACCAAACCAGTGTAACTGGAAGAAAACCACAACACCATGGGGGAAACATGAGAAATCCACACACAAAACACCCAGGCAGAAATCAAACCAGCCAAAAATGAGGAGCGATCACCTAATCACATGCCTTTGGCCAACAGAACAATGAGATACTTGTGAGCCCGACAGAGGAGAGACACGTGCTGCTGATGCAACTCAAAGGGACGTCATCCCTTCTTATAAAACAGGTGGCAGAGATGAGAGGACAATGTGATGTGGGTGCAGGCTGGTGCAGCATTATCCTATAAGACAGTGTTTCCCAATCCAGTTCTTGGTGACCCACTGTCAATACATGTTTTTGCTCCCTCTGAGCTTCCTACCAGAGAATCCACTACAGAGCTGGAAGGGAGCTGTGGGTCCCCGAGGACCAGATTGGGAAACACTGCTTTAAGATCTATAAAAATACATCTTAAAAAGAGCAAACATCAGCAAAAATCATTGATAATGCACTAGTCATTAGTCACCCTCCGTGACATAATACAATCAAAGATGTCCACCTGATCAGAGCAGGTGGCAAAAACTGAGGACAGCCGGGTTGCCAACTTTGCTCAGCTAGCTGGCAAGAGATTTCCAATTCAAAACAAGTCTGCATACGCATTTACATGTAAGTAATGGTTTTGTTACCTTGTAAATGGGGTCTGTAGGGTTTGCAAAATTTTAGGTTTATAATGGAATAATATAGATTTTCTGTATGATTTCTTCTGTGTGACTATGAAAGTCTGACAGCGTGAGAGTCACACCAGATGTGTGAGAGCTGGTAACCTGGGGACAGCAAGCTGAGCTAAAGGCTAACACATCATGGGAAGCTAGGGGCAGCTGGCGAAATGAGGCGTTCCAGAGTCAGCAGAACACAGCGCTCCTTGGAAGATCTGCGCAAGAGGAAGGACCCGCCTTGAGCTGTCTATCGACATGCCAGTGCTGGCAGGGAAGATCCACCCCGGGTGGGGAAGGCAGGTGGGCCTTTAGGAAGCAGCAGGACTCACAGCACGGAAAGGGCCTTTCATATAGCTGTCAGCAGGATCGGGTGGCTGAGAATAAGCCATTGGTAAGTACTGGGGGTTTTCTATCAGGTGGCTTGACAGAGCAGACAGCTCTTGGTGACATGTGAAAACTACGATGCCAGAAGGTCCTTGTTCTGGGGATGGGCTGTCATGCCATCCATTTGTAATTAGGAGATTCATTAAGACCTTCCACACTGGTGCACAGGTACACCCCACTGCACAAACTGCAACAACAATCTATCCTGAAAAAAATAAAAGATTCTCCCACAGGTGCTGCAAGCAGCAGGATTACAGCAGAATCTACAACCTGCCCAGAATGACCCCAGAGCTGGGGTGTTTGGAAGGCCCGGTGTTCAAGAGTTCCTGAAGCAAGAGCTCGTCTGCTGAAGTCTTAGAGAGAAGAGAGATGACAGAGAGAGAGGGGGAAAGAGAGAAAGAAAGAGTGAGCAGGATAAAGGGAGGATGAGAGAGGCAGAGAGTCAGAGAGGGAGAGGGAGAGCGACAGTATCACATTTCTGGATCTCAGCGAAGGTGCCGGCACACACTGCAGACCCTCCCCCAAAAAGCGGATATGACTGGCCCGTCCCATGAGTGCCGTCGAATCGCGATCCAAATGAGCCCTCACTCTGTTCCTGTGACTGTCACTGAGCAGGGGATCGATTGGCCAAGCCAACTCATTGCCCATGGTCCTGTGGGGCACAAACTTAACCCACCCCCCCCCCACGGTGCCCTGCCAACCCCACCCCAGTACCTCATTTATGCATAGCCACTGGTCTTGGAAAACTTTCATAGTAACTGTTCCTGGCAGAGACCACTCCAGACTAAGGTATTGACTGATTTACAGCTGGCATTACGGTATTCCGTGCACCAGGTTGTACAGCTAGGACATGTAATTGCAGAGGAAGCAGCAAAGTAATCAGCCTACAGGAATGACAGATACAGCAGTCAGGGCACGACCATGATGGCCGGGGTACACCAAAATATGCACGTGCTGGAATATGCACAATATGGACAAACCATATACACACATCACAGCCACACTAAAGAGCATTTTACACTGGGTTATGGACAAGAAGCACACAAAAAAACAAGGACAGGCACATTAAGTGACGGGCGCAGTATAGTTATCAGGAAAGAGTGGCGGTCTTTTCACAGAGAAGTCCGCCTTCTGGGGGGGGGGGGGGGGTGGGGGCTTTTACTAACTCCACAGATTTACTAAGCTATAAGCTATTCATATACACCCTGCGGGTGGGTGGAAATGTGCAATCCGTCCAAAGCTCAAGCCAAAGCAAGGCCACCGAGCATGGGCTCCAGGAGCTGGGGGACAACCACACACACACACAAACACACACAGACACACATACACACCTCTGCCGAGACACACACATACATGCAGAGGCACAGACACACGCACAAGCAGAGAGACAGACAGGCTTTACTGACAGGAGCCGCAACACTAACACCGTTTTAAATCCCACTTTGTTCTTAGTGGGGGCGGAATGATGGTTTATATTGTACCCTGTGGTTACTTATCCACGCAAAGCCAGTACTATCCAATATTATATCAGCACAGATTAAGCATTTATGGTATTGAAAGCACTCCTGCTGGAGAGGAGAGAGCACAGCGCCTGCCATTCTTACACCTGGAGCCTGAAACTGCTCTAAAACATAATGGGGAAGGAACTTTGGCGACGTCATCTCAAAACATTCAGTAGCGGGTCCCGGCTGACAAGCGACATGGCACAGTCAGCTGGAAACGCAGAGCACAATGTGATACCCTGATAAACTGTAAATCTTACAAAAAGGGAAATAAAACGCCCTAAATCTGCTTACACATAAAGAGATAGTGTACATAAAGAAACCAGGTGAATAACGTGACGATAAAAGTTTCGGTGAAGTTGCCCAGTTAAAACCGAACTGCTACAGCGCGAAATGACGCTCACACGGTGACAACCTGTATGTAAGAAAGAGACAAACCGCGCCTGCCTTTAAACACCAACAAGGACTTTGTGCCAAGTTGCCACCAGAACACGTATCTTTCTATTAAGGCACTTACCGCAGCAATGCTTTGAAATACACAGACTTCGGCGTATGCCCAGTTGCAGTCTACCGCATTGAAATAGTCCGGCTGAAATGTTACCGCTGCGTCTGCACGACAGTATCTGCGCCCAGCTCGGCCTGCCAGCGCTCCTCTCTCTCTCTCCCTCTCACTCACCCTCTCTCCCTCCCTGTCTCTGTCTCTCACTCTCTATATCGCTCTCTCTCCTCCTCCCTGTCTATCTCTCCCTGTCTCTGCCTCCCCCCCAATTCAAACTCAAAGTATAAATAAGCCTTGCTAACGGGGCAGAAAATAAAAATACTACGGCCAGTGTATAATACATCGTTCACTTTAACTACGAAAGGCAGAATGCAAAAAAGTGAAATTTAAGACAAGGAATGCAAAACCAACGAACACATTTATCTCAGTGCAGTGTCCTTCCTGTCACGGCTCGCCGGTTCTCCGCTGCTGTCTCTGTCTACTACTGACGACCAGAGCACAAGCTCCGGGAGACTGAGAAATTACTATAGAAAAGATGCATCTCCAGCCGCCTGCCCGAAAAGCTTAAACAATTACAAGCTGTAGAATCGCATTTATACAATTACACGACGCGGCGCAAGTCCGCAAATACGGAGGTTATTGCGATCATTTGATACAGGTCTAATAACTGTTTTTTTTTTTTAATATAGCTGATTCATTTTTCACAATGAGCATTTTTTCCTCTTTTAATGATAACCGAGGTTAATAAAAACAAATACCTGAAGTGGTAATATTTCACACGTTTCCTGCTTTACAGGGAAGTTACCAAAAAGCCAGCCTACAGGAACAGCCATTAGAATTCAAACTTAATTTTAAATCCACTTTTAAAATAAAATTTAAATAACCAAAAATTAGACTACATTTAACTTTTTCAATTCAGCCGCAACTGAGTGTTGTACGAGACCACAGATAAAATGCATAAATTAAATAAATGGCCGCTGTCATTGTTGAAATAGTTCGCTTAAAACGCAACATCCAGAGCTTCTCTGTTCAGCTCTACTTCCAAGATCTGCTGGCAGTTTCAATTTTCCACCTGTTTTGTTTAATAAAAAGAAAATTATTAAAAAGATTAAAAAGAAAGCGGCATCACGACCACGTGTCGCAGAGGAATACCTGCGTGAAACTATAGTGTCCTTTTCTTCGCCGTCGGTCATCCAGGGGTGCGTTTCCCAAAAGCATCCCTTAACAACTTGTAATTTGACCCATTCAGTTGCATGGTTAAAACTATGTAAGTTGCTAACGTAGGTAGCAACTATGCTTTTGGGAAACGCACCCCTGGGCAGCTGCCCATGCAACCCTCACCTAAATCCGCCAGTGCTAGAGAAGGCTGGAGAAAATAGACATCGTTTGTGTTGTGTACTGTCTTGATTCTGAAAAGTGCAACAGTGACGCTTTTCTATCATCTTCTACAAGGTTATTTTGGCGCCTTTAAAATCTCTCTGATGGGGAATTTTAATTAAACTTATATAACAGTGTAGAACGTAGGTGTTTATCTTCATCTTTGACTGATCAAACGTATAGAAGAGTCAAAAATGCGTGATACAGGGAGAGGAACAGCTGTTCGGCTTTAACTTAGGGCTAATACTTAACCGAAACATTGATGCGTTGAAGAGACGGTCTCCGTTATATTAACTGATAAATTGCAAGACTGCCTTCCGTTTATTTGCGCACAACAAAATCGGTCTTGGAAAAAGTCAGATAAAATAAAAGCAATTAACTAGAACAACATTAGCGGGAGACTCGGTGCAAACAGATGCCGATGGCTAGCAGTCTGTTCCTGAGAGGATGCAGAAATGCGGGTCTCTAACATCCATTCTTGGCTGCTTTCGCGAGTCTTTCTAAATGATCGGAAATTATATGCAGTTCTCAGCTTAAGGAAACTCAATCAGAAGATTATGCCACCACATTATCACTCCCAGTGTGTAGTCCGGGTTCTGTTTTATGCTAAATAATACATTTTTATACGAATAATTTGAAATGTTACCATTTTAAGTGACTGCTGAAGAATTTCCTGTATTTAAGGCTTCAATGTGAGTGTTTGTGTGACTCTCAAACCGGTTTATAAATAAACGATGTAAAATGACCGTAAAACGCCCCGATTCCTGCCTCTCATTAAGCTCTGAGCCCTGGCCAGAGTTAACCGCCCTTGATCGATGTCTGCGTCTGTGTTTCCCTCCATCTGGCAGGTAGCATTCACATGCGGTAAAACGTTTCATCTACATAGGCAAGCGCAGATATGAGCAAAAATACATCAAAATATATTTTGGTACAAATACACTATTTGTAAGTGTATGAAAATAAACTGCAGAATACAGGCACCGAGCAAAGGATCAAAATAACCTTAAATAAAATACAAAAAATTCATTTCACACTTCACAAGCACACTGACTCAAATGGCCGAGCATTAGAGCAACGTTTTTTTGCTTAACGAGACACAATGCAAATGTGAAGCCAAACAAAAGATCAAATATTTTGAAGTGTCTTAAATATATCCCAGCTATTCACATGAGCACTCTGACAATAGTAAGTCAATTGTATGAAAAAGTAATAGTAATAAACTCAAAGATCTTCTTATTTGGAATTTAATTGACAAAACCACTTTCTCTTTACATCGCAGAAGCACATAACACAAAACAACAAAATGAAAAATGATAAGTGCAAGTTAAGCACTTCAGGCATCTTAAACAAACACCTTAAAAACCTTATACACGAATAGGCCTGAATGGAGCTTGTAAGTCTTGGTTCAGCACAAGTGATCAACTATTGATTCCAATGACCCTTCATTAAAGTATTTGAAAAACTTAAACTTCCTCCTTGTGTATGCAGAAACATTTTGTCATCACACATATATTATGAGGAAAGTATTTTAAAAATACAAAAATACTGAACACCAAACTATTGTAATACAAATTACGTAATCATTTTTATAAAGTTCATCTGATAGAAATTACTACATACAATTTTGTATTTAAAATATGTGTTTTAAATACATGTATCAGAAATACTGCTCATCCCTGCACAAGCATACATGTTCAGGTCCCTTCTTAAGTATTGTTTAAGGCTTCTTTACAATGATTGGGCTTCAAGATGTGGTTGAACCATTTCTGTGTCAAGATCTTTCTAGCATAATTCCGCAGGTAAATAATGGTGGCGTAAAGGTGGCTGCAAAGCAATCAGTTGCAGTAGGTTTGTATTTACAGGTGTGTGTGGGAAGGTTTCAGACCCGTCTGCCAGTGAATCCTGCGCTCGATGCGGCCCATGCGCGTTTCAAGAATGCGACGCTAACACTCGACGAGGAGGAAGCAGGGATTTGAAGCCCAGGGTGCAAGGCAGGCGAGTGGAAGTGAGGCAGGGAAGCGATGTAACCACTGATCTGAGGCCTGAATACTTATCAGGCTCACAGGTGCGATAACACGTAGCATAGCTGGTTTTACAATCTGTAACCCACCCCCCCCTCCATTTCGGTTTTCAAAACCCATCTCGGGATTTCTGTCTGTGTTGGCTTCAACTGAAATTTAAATATTCAGCAAAACAAGCATGTAAAATGGAGAAGCATCGGCGGAGTGATGAAATATCCCTTCAACCTCAATTTCATCGAATTTAAATAAATGATAATTTAGGGATCTTCCTGACAGAGGAGAAGAAGTGCCTTGGTCACAGTGCTCGTCCCGATCCTATAGGTGTACTAATTGTTTATCGTTTAGACGCCCATCTCAGCTCAGTCACTGCTGCTATTGACGTTAATCTTTATTCCCTGCTGTGGTGTGCTGTCTTATTTGATTTTCTTAGTAGGTTTTACTGCTGCACAATGTGCTCTGCAGATTCTCATGTTCGCTGAATCTATAGCAGTGTTTCCCAATCCGGTCCTCAGGGACCCACTGACAGTCCACGTTTTTGGCTCTACTGGGAGCTGGGAGGGAGTAAAAATGTGGACTGTCTGACCGGACCTTGGAGGGAGCGAAAACATGGATTGTCTGACAGGGAGTTTGGAGGATGCAAAAATGTGGGCTGTCTGACGGGGAGCTTGGAGGGAGCAAAAATGTGGACTGTCTGACAGGACCTTGGAGGGAGCGAAAACATGGACTGTCTGACAGGGAGTTTGGAGGATGCAAAAATGTGGACTGTCTGACAGGGAGCTTGGAGGGAGCAAAAACGTGGATCAGCTGTGGGTCCCCGAGGACTGGGTTTGGAGATAGGGGACCTCGGGGGAAAATAAACTTCCTGAACACAGTCGATGATCTTTTATCCAAACGGTTCCTGATTTTTAATTGCGATGCATGGACATTGCTGCTGTCCTGCTTATGTTTGCGATGGCACACGCTGTTCAGCTTTGATCCTGGAATTTGTTTGGGGGCTGGAGCAGATTTCGTATTACTTTGTTTATTTTTGTGCTGTCCCATAAATAATAATAAAATTCCATCCTGTGCATGGAGTCAGCACTGTAAAAAAACTCACAAAGCTTCTCTAAACTGTTCGCCTCTGCGGCTTGCTAGGCAATGCAGGAAATGCGCTCGCGTCCTGTCCCGGCCAGCCGATTTTACCCAGGGACGCCAACAGGTCAGCTGAGAACGCCCACAATCGATTTCCTATTTATGTCACCGGACATCAAAGCCGTTGGGGGGAAAGTAATTGATATTTAGCAGATATTTAGCAGTGTGCCATTCCTTTTATCAAAGGAACTGGAACTTGATTTATATTATGGTAATGCAATCACAGTAGAGGGAATGTAAAGATCCTTATACCAAGTACTGGGTGGCCGCTACACATTTATGGCCTTAAGGATCTACAGTACAGCCACTTAAAACTGATCAGAACTCAGTAGTATTATGTTACTTTATCTATGCTTGGGTGGTATTCCAGTGATACGGTATACTGCGTTATTTTGGTATTTTAAAGTCTGTGCGGTGAAATTCATCCAGTCCCCCTAGGAAATATTCCCCCTCCTACCCGCTTGGTGAATTTCAGCTACAAGATCCCTAAACATGGAAACTGCGTCGTTAATCGTGAAAATTTTGTATTTCGAAGTTTAAGGTCTGGACGGTGTAACGGTAGGAAAACATTAGATACCGCCCAAGCCTAACTTTTTTCCGGTGGTTTACGGCATACTTGTGTCTGGTATGACGTGCCTTCACATATAGATGAGAATATGTAATATGTACCCAAGTGCTCCACTGGCGAGTGCAGCCTGAGTGTTTCTCTGAGCTTTGTCAGCTAGCAGGGGCCCTCTGAGTGGAATCCTTTTGATGCCGATCCACATTAATGCGATCAAGCCGCCTCTAAGCATTATATTTGATTCCATGTTTTGTGTTCTGTTTTATTCAAAAATCTGGCCTAATTACGGTAGATATCAAAGGTTAACTCCCTTTTTCCCAGGGAGTGTTTCGGAAGATTATCCACATTTCGACTGATGGTGGTGGCGTGGGGGCACTTCACGCCGTCAGCCATGAGGATATTCATCCCCGCTATCGAGGCGGACACATGCACTCCCTAATAAGCGGACTTCAAAAATGCAGACTCTGTGGGGAAAATGGCCCCGCTGATAAGGGAACCAATCAGGGGAAATAATTGTTGTCGTGTGTGTTTTTTTTTTTTTTTTTTTTGTAGCAGCCTTGCGGCAAAATTAGCCCGCAAGGAATATACCTCATCCTGAGGGGAAATGCCAGTAATTCTGCATTAAACCATCCAGCCCTTAGTTTTTCATATGTCATCTGGAAGGGGAAAAAAAAGGCAGGGTTGTTACGAAAAAAGGCTTTTTACAGTGTAGGAAAGTGGATTATTATGGAGATGTTTCAGCCCTCCCCTGGTCGAAGCCTTTCTCCTCCAGTCTCTTTCCATCGCTCTCTGCAGGAGGACAGAGAGTGACAGAGGACGGCAAATGTATGGCGTGATGTCGCGAGCCGCCCCAGCCTGGCCCGGGGATGGCGGAGAGTAGATATGAAGTGTTACAGGCGTTTCCGCATCAATATGCAGAAGCGGCCCATTGCCGACTCCTGCCCGGGTCACGCTTGCGCTGATGGGTAATTATGTTAGACGGAGCACGCACAGCGACTGGGGAGAAGGCCCCGTGGAGACTGACACCCCAACGCCCGATTGGCTCTGTTCTGCTTCACCTACGTCCTTCGCATCTCCTGCGTAGCGACTCCGCCGTTGTTGACGCCCGTCTTTGCGTTTCTCGGTGGTGGGGCTGAGGCACCCCCGAAGAGAATATACTTTTAGTCACCCAAAAATGGATTTGCGACAGACGGATAGAATAACAACGGCCCGGCTGGAGTGTCTCTTGATGAAGTTGTAGCGATTGTTCGATCATCTTTGCATTCCTTGTTTAGGGAAATCCTCTAAATGAGTTCATCGATAAGCCCGCCTTGATATTCCCCTGCCTTTCACCTACCCATTGAGCTGCTCAGACTGCTAACCCGTTCCATATCTGGGGTGCTCTAATGTATAGGTTTGCCAAGGCTAAAATGGGGCCTCATCCAACCTCGTTTAATTAAATTTTAAACCTGCAGTTGCCACCTGTATTTTATGGTATAATCCGGTATTGAACAATGAGCAAATCTGCACATTTTTGGCACCCCCCGGTCTACAGCTAGTAGTTGGGGCTTGCACTTTTGACCAACATCTGTGGATGGATGGCCCCCATAGAGATGCTGAAAAGGAAGGTTGGAGCGTTTTGCTTGCAGTTTTCAATGCCCCCCCCACTGATCAGACCCCACATTGTAGGTAGGGCCTATAAAAAACCCTCGAATCGCCATGGAGAACCTCCATGACAAATGGTTCTGAAGCAGCCAGAACAGTTTTTCCGTCGCAATACGTAATACCAACTCAAAGCAGAACTAGACTTAAGGTTTTCAAGTGGAATAATTATATAATTATTGCAATAATAATAATGTTATTATGTATCAACTGGAGATATTCCTGGAGAAGAATCTCACAGTCAAAAGAATTTAATTACCTTAATTCTAAAAACGGCATGTATTTGCTAATGACTTATTGTTTAATATCAGTATTTGGGGTTTAACAATGCTGCGTATAATTTCTCCCGACAGCTAGCATTGTGATGCACGGAACAGCAGAGTCACGTTCCCGCACCATAACAAAAGCTGGAAAAGCAGGCGGGCTGGGCGAGAAGCTGAGTTTTAAAATAAACTCGACGGCAATCTGCAACTGCAACAGTTTTTCTTTTTATTGTTATTATTTTCTAGGATGCATCTGCACTTCTTTACGGTTCTCCGAGGCATTTGATGGATTTCCATTCTCGGAGGATAGCCATAGCTCCAGTCACCTCCTCGCCGGGATCCGTACAGAGGCAGGCCAGCCACTTCAGCACCAAAACGCGTTCCAAAGTGCCTCACGGCTTTGAGTTGTAAATTCCCCCCTCTTTTAAGATATTTTTTATTGTTATAACGCCGGGTGAGATGTGGCTTTACTGTGGGGGATTCCTAACTTTGATATCGTGCCTGGTACAGAGTAAGAAACACACAGAACTTTGAGTATCAATAAGATCAGTATCTGTCTGACTCTGCTAGTTGAATCAGGATTACTTGTATTGAACCTGATAGAGGTGTAGAGAAAACCAATGTGTGAATTTCCTTATCGCAGGTGAAGTGAATGTGAATCTACCAGTAGGGGCAGCATTGTGCAGGGGTATCCAGATACGGCATAAACATGTTTTTATCTCACTTGTATAGATGGACCTCTCTGGGGGGATTTGGTCTCCATGGATCTGCATCTACATCCCCAATATCACAAAAGAGATACAATAAATCAGCCCAACATGAAACACCTATTAGCCTTTCAGTCAATCAATAGGAGTGGGTGAACCACAGCATTTAAAATAGTTCTTCGATAATGGTTTCAGTTTATTGTGGTTCGAGGGGAAAATAATAGAGAGGGCCTTTAGAGCACTGCTGAGGGACACTGGCTGCTTTTTAATGGCGAATAATCCAGACAGCTGATACGGTGGGCCTGTCTCTGTCTGGGAGATTATTCTGAGCATACAGGAGGACATCTCTGTGGACACTCTGTCAACTTTGGGGACGCGGAGGTGATTATTTGAACGGGGGGGGGGAGGTTATGCACCGGACTGTAAGCGCCCAGTTTTATACCGACAGTATAAACAGCCCTACAGTCTGCTTTTAATTCCCGAAACTCCCAGAGCCTGGCCGCCCTGCTGGAGCTGCTCTTTACGTAAGAGAGGCTCGCCCCCCAGCCTTTTCCCCGGTTTCTAACAAATGTGTCCTACTTTTACAATCTGCAGATCCTGTCTGACCCACTAAAGATAAAATATAATTCAGAGAAAATAAAAGATAATACTGGGTACTTTATTTACTTTCAGCTCATTTTATAGTATAAAGAAAGGCAGAGACCCCCCCCGCCCCTTCACACAGTAAATATGCTATATATATATATATATGGGGGGGGGTCACAGTATCTGAAAGGCCAGCTAAGCAATTTGTCCCATTTTATCAGGTTTTTCAGTTTGTGTCCTGGGGTCAAAGGTGCTTAAGGAAAAAGAATCACATGATGTGAGTAGAGTGTGTGTGTGGGGGGGTATTTCTACTGGAGACCCACCCATCAGAGTCTGCCTGTACCCCGGGGCAGCAGGGCATAGTGCTGTTTGGCTACTCTGCAAATGAAGGGCTGAGGGCTAGTAGGTGCTGGTGGAAGAGATTGGGAAAAAATGTAGTCTGTGAAGAGTAGGAAGAGTGGGAATAGATTGGGAAGAGCAGGAAGAGCTTGGGAAGAGCGGGAAGAGATTGGGAAGAGCAAGAAGAGCTTGGGAAGAGCAAGAAGAGCTTGGGAAGAGTGGGAAGAGTGGGAATAGATTGGGAAGAGCAGGAAGAGCTTGGGAAGAGCGGGAAGAGATTGGGAAGAGTGGGAAGAGCTTGGGAAGAGTGGGAATAGATTGGGAAGAGCAAGAAGAGCTTGGGAAGAGCAGGAAGAGCTTGGAAAAAGTGGGAAGAGCATGGGAAGAGTTGATATACATGAGGAAGAGAGGGACATATCTAGGAAGAGGAGGTAAAGCCTGGGAAGAGTGGAGCACTGTGCCACTATAATGGGGAAGAGCATCCTGATGGAGCAGAGCCTCACCTTCCCCCTCTGTCCCCCCCCCCACCTTTCTTGAAGGTGTATCTTGGGGGAAGAAGGTTAGAGTGTCAGGAGGTGGTATGTTACACTGTTTACAGGTGCACGGCGATCCTGCCTCCGGGCTGTACGGCCTCAACAGGAGTGTCCATGGAAATCACAGCCAAAGTGTTTCCTCCCATTCGGGGGCGGGGGGGCGGGGGGGGGATGCGGGTCGACGTGAGTCAGCGGCGCGTGGCTGCAGCCATGGCGATGAATAATGAAGGACAAACACGGAGTGACAATAAAAGCGACGGCTTATTTTTAGGATGGCCGCAGAGCGCTAACCTGCCTCTTGGAATCTGTTTTTATCGTCCCTTTAATGGCGTTCATTAGAGCATGGGGGAACTTCTGTGTGATGCCATAAATAGTGAATTGTAGCATGTCAGTAAATGAACATGAAGCTAATCTGTTCCAAATGGGCCAGTACGTTAATTAGGCCTTGTGTACTTTTCCCCAACTGCTTAATAAATTCTGTTGACGAGCGTCCCTCTTCGATACGAGCCGCACTTCCTGGGGCCCCTTCCCTCATCGGCAGGGCTGCTGGGGGTGTGTACTGCAATGGGCCCCCTGTACTGGATCAGCAGTAACATGGATCGGAACTAACTCGGCCCAGAGTGACATGGTGCCGTGGCAGGGAGCCCTTCCCTGGATATTGGCACAAATATGCGGAGCTACTTCTGACTGCAGGCCATTCAGGTGAAGTGGAAGAAAAAAGTATATAGAGAAAGAAAAAGTATATAAAATAACTAGTCCTATTGCTAGAGCTGCCCGTAGCGTTCTGGGGTTCGGTAGCTGCTGTGTAATTGTAGTCAGGCTTTGTTAATGTCAGCTTTTTGTTCTGTGCCTGAGAGCTGTTTAAAGTACAGCTCCCATTTCCTTTAAACCTTGCATTTATTCTCTGTAGTGGTGGGGGTGGTGGTGGTGGTGGTGGGGGCGGGGGGGTGTGAATGTCCTCGCTGTACTCCCCCGGCTTAGAAGGAAGACACCATCTTCCATCTGCAGGTACCCTACGAAAACTGACATTATCGCCTGACTAAATAAACACCAACTAATGTTTGAGGGTGAGTGTAGTCTTGATGCGTTCTTTCGTGGCTATATGGCGTTTAAAAAGATTCATGTGTGAAATAAATCGTCCTGACAGAGGGACTCTTGTGGCGCTTGGGTGTTTAGGACCTGTGATTTTGCCCATTAGGATGAATGCTGATGTTTGAAGGGAGTGCAGCCCTCAGCCTGCTCCGGAAGCTTCCGGATTTTAATAGCGCGTTTGTACTTTAGTCCCGTTTGCGTGACGCCACCTGAGGTGTGACACGGTGCCGCAGGAAGAGCTCTGGCTTAAAGTTCATTTCAGTCCTGCTGAATTCCCTGACCGCTCTGTCCTGCAGTAGATTATCTGGAACCAGCTCTTTGCTTTTTTTTTGGGTGACACAGAGAGTCTTTCTGTAATGTGGCTCAGTCCCCCCCCCCCAGCCAAACCAAGATGGTGCAGAGCCATCAGCAGCATGGAAATCCCAGTCTCCTGCTTCCGGCCTGTTTCTCGGACGGCCTTTTTGTGCCCAGTGGGGGGTGAGGGGGCTCTTTAAGGCTTTGGCCTGGCCATCTGTGTGGGCTAATTGCACATGTGATAGCCCCCCACCCCTCCATACACACACACACACATGCACACACACACACACGTTTGTTTTCATGTTTTTGTGGTGACCATCCATTAATTTCTATGGGCAAAACCTAAATCCCAGCTATGACAACCAAAATTAAAGCTATGACAAAATACAAGACTTTTGACATTTTTAGTTATTTGATTGCATTCACAGATTTTTATAACCCCCCACCCCCTCCACACAGCAGCTATCCTCAATCACATGACAGCTCAACCTTGTGATTTCATGTCACCTGACCTGACACCTGATGCCTATTGGGTACATGAGTGTTGGGGATGCCCAAGCAGGGCAGAGATGAGAGTGGGCTGGGTTGCCCTTTGTGACACGTGCAACTTAATAGAGGAATCAGCCAAATTGTGATGATGCCACAAGGGGGCATTTCTGTTTACCGTAATATCAATCGATACAAATTAATGCTATTACATTATGAAAAATGTGTTTGCTGGTTCATGGATCACAGCCAAAAGTTGGCACTGTCATTTAAATTCTAATGAGCTTTTTCCCCATAATCCAGCCTACTTTTAAAATGTTGACATTACTAAGGATTGAAAAGCACAGAAGAGCCAGGCAGCGAAAGTACTCTTAATGAAAACATCATGATTCGGGGTGTCGCTGAGCACTGGGCTGGTGGGAGGTAACCACCCCCCGCCTGCCCCCTGTGGTGCTCGCATTCCCAACAGAAAAATACTGACATTTGCAGATTGTATCATTTCTCCTCTCTGCAGTCTCCCGAAACGCGCAGGAGCCGCGACGTCTTCCCATGACATCGCGGCTTGACATTTTCCTGAGAACAAGCCGGAGCTGGTTCCTTGGCCCGCTTCGTCCTCCTCGCTTGGGGATGTGTGGACGGGAGTTAACTGGGGAGGGTTTCCCTGTAAATGCGCCGTGCTGTCAAGCAGCGATTTTTTTCCAAACCCGAATCCTCAGGAACCCCAGGACGGTCCTGCATTTTTGCTCCCTCCCAACTCCCAGCATACGCCATCCACCAAAGTATTTGGTGTTCCTGATTGGCTGGGAGTTTGGCTGGGAGGGAGCGAAAATGTGGACTGTCTGGGGGTTCCCGAGGACTGGGTTTGAGAAATGCTGTAGCAAAGGAGGCCCCCCCCCTCTTTCTGCGGTAGCTAAATGCCCAGAGGGGGTGCTGTAAGGGGGGGGTGTTAGGATGAGTCCATGGGCTCCTGAATGAAATTTAGAACATAATTAGATTGGTCTGGGTTGGGGGCCCAATATCTCTAGCGGTACCCCCGACGCGCAGCACTCATTTCACCAGTGGGGGGCAGTACAGTGATGGTTAGACTGGTGATGACAGACAATATCTTTGTTTTCATTTTTCAAAAGACCCCCAGAAGTCTTCTGCCTCACGATTTATTTCTCCACCGCTAACTACTTTCCAAAATGCTGGTGTTTGGTTTTGTTTGCCCTTATTTATAACCCCTGATTTTTATTTAACCCCCCCCCACCTCATCCCCCCCCCCCCCCCCCGAAATGGGATGATGGATTTGTTCCGTTTCACCTTGATAAGAAAAGCAATGGAAAAGCAAATTACAGTATCGACACCGGCTGGGTGACACGTTCAGCTCAGATGGCTGGCTCTGAAATGGAGGTCGCGCTGGGGGGGAGGAGGGTGGCACACTCTAAAAAATGACTTGGGGGTGCGTTCTCCATTTCGGGCTGGATCCGTGCGAATGACACTGTTTGCTTTGTCTCTTCCCAGCATCTCTCAACAACGATTTGCCTGGATTGAAATGCAGCCGATATTCAGACAGACTGCCCATTTTTCTAGTAACCTAGGTATTGATTTTAGAACTTAGTGTGGTTTTTTTTTTTGGCTTGTCCTATTTACAACAATAATAGACTGAAGTACTTTGTAACTATGCTATATTTAATTCCATTCAATTTGTTTTTATATAGTGCCTTTCGCCCCAAGGCACTTGACAAGTGTGTCGCAATCCATCATTTATACAAAATGGCATGTGAAACAGGAAAAAAAACAAGAGGACAAAAATGACAGAAGACAGTGGATGAGAGGACCACACCATACTTCTTTGCATACCATAGAATTGGCTGGTCATTGTTCCAAGTGGAAGAGACCATAAATGATACAGAGGGGCCAGCTTTATCATTTATATATATATAATATAATATATTTTGATTTGGTGAGTGACGGGTGAGGGGACCAATCAGCTTTCTGCTTGGGCCAATGCCCCCGCTCCCTGGACACGCCCCCTACATTCCTTTCTCACAAGAAGCTGAATGAGAAAATATCGTTTTATCGTAAGACTCAGCCTGCATTCTGAGGATTGGCCCAATCCTTCTACTTCGGCAGCACCGCTTCGCGGAGAGGTCGATTCCGGAAATAAGTGCTCCTCTCTCGCCGCTGCGAGACACGCTTGTTTTTCCCCTGAGGAGGCACGTAACATTAAATTAAGCTTCCAGAAAATGCCGGTTTAAGTGAGAAAGCGATTGCTATTTCAAGTCGTTCTCTGGAGCGCGAACATCTTGAAGCCTTCACTGCACAGCGGGGGGGGGGGGGGGGGGGGGTT
>JAODKL010000051.1:2052209-2065427 GCA_026780765.1 Petrocephalus schoutedeni
TTCAGATGCAGAAATGTTTATTTCACTTCTCAAAATATTATGAATATGTATGAATGTAATTCTCTGATTATTTTTTTTTGGGGGGCAGGGGGGGTCGGCTTGGCGCATTGTGTGACGAGAATGGCTCTGCCTTTCTGCGCCCTGGGTTTGCTTTTCAGCACAAAGAGTGGCTCGTACCTGTGCTACAATCTGCTCCATGCCTGGGCTCCAGCCTCCTTCAGATCTGGCAACCCAGGACGAGTCCTATTAAGATGGCTAAATCTGTAGCTCAGATCTGGCAATCCCCCCAATTGAGTTCTATTAAGTTGGCTGAATCTGTAGCAAATCCGGCCTAATTGCGCTCACTCCCATTGCTAAAGCCATTCGCGCCAACCTCGACTCGCATAATCCCTCAAACCCCACACGTCTGAGTCACCGTGCATGTCACGTCGACGGTCCGAAACCTGCGAATCGCATCAAGTTGGGGACGTTGTGTCTGTAAATTCATCTCAGGGGCTCTCAGCATGTTCCGGTAACTCTGAGTCATAATCTGGGGCCTCTCGAGCCGTAATTAATGCGGGAGCCTGCAGGTGGTGCTCAGGAGCGAGGCGGCTTTATTACCACGGTCCCGGGCACGGACGAACACAGTTTCACCCTCCGCTCGACGCTCTGGCCTTTTTCGTTAATAATTTAGGGGCCAGCGCTCCCTAGCCCTAATGTCAGTATTCTGTAGGGATGAGATTCTTATTTATTCTCACTGCAGCCAGAATCGCAGGTATTTCAGTGAGCGCAGAGAGGTTGGCTCTCCGGCAGGCTGGCGCTGAGGCCTCACGATGGCAGCAGGCCTTTAAAAATGCAGCCAAGGGCGGAATCGACCGGGGTTACCTGGGGAGGGGGCGCCGTGGGGAGGCCTGCGCTCGGAAGCAGGCCTCTCCCCCGGCTGCTCCTTTGATGCCCGCTTAGGTGTCTCTGGGCATCCTCTATCTGAGCTGCTACTCAGCTGCTGACATTATGAGGCGGGGGAGCCGAGGGGGGAAATGACGGGCGGGCCGAAAGCGGTGCAGATTGAGGCTCCGATGTGATTACCTAGCATTCATAGCCATGTCAGGCTGTGCTCCACTCTGCAGCAGAGTAGAACAAGAGACAAGACATACGAGGTACATGCATGTCTGCACTGTACTGTGGGGAATAATCTTCATTTCCGTGGCTCCTAAAATGTGATCTGCTGTTTATATGAGGGTGGTATCTGGCTCAGGAAGTTGGGGTGCAGTACTTGGTGTCAGAAGGTTTCAGGTTCAAATCCGATCCTTAGTAGAATATTACCATTGGGCCCTTCAGTAAGGCCTTTAACCCCTAAGGGCGGTATGACCCTGTTTTTTCAAGGGGGAAAAAAATGTCGCTTTGGATAAAAGTCTCTGATAAATCGATCACCAAGGTCATTGATGGCAGTGAAACCATAGTGACTAGTAACTAGTGGGACATGCTTTATGAGTAACGCAGATGCTTTTGTAGATGCTTACCAGACTTGATCAGTGGTTAGGAGGTACCTTGGGCTGTTCCTCTATACAAATCGGTTTCAGTTCATGAATATTTTCATGATGTCTTCCATGAATGGTCTTCAGATCACAGCACAGCATCTCAGTGGGACTGAGTTCAGGACTCAGACCTGGCAATGCCAAAAATGGAATTTCTGATGCTTCAACCACTCCGTTGTTGGCTTTCTCCCATGTTTCGGATCGGCGTCATGTTGCATGTTGACCCAGCCTCTTTTCAATTTTAGATCACAGACAGACACTCTGACATTCTGCCCTAGGATTTCCTGCAGCTTCCACTGGTTCCTCCGTCATCACAAGCCGTCCAGACCCTGAGGCAGAGAAGCAGCTCCACACCATCGCTCTCCCTCTACGATGCTTCACAGTTTTTGTATTCTTATGCGGTGTTTTGTTTTATGCAAGCATGACAATGTATGTATACCAACTTTGGTGTCATCTGTCCGCAGAACATTGTTCCAGTGGTGCTCTGGGACATGCAGGTAGTCTTTAGCCAAACTTGAAGCAAGCACTGATATATTTTTGGAGAGCCCTTCTTGCAGAAACTCCCATGAGCACCATTCTGGTTCAGTGTTTTTTTCTAATGGTAGACTCGTGAAGACGGATGTTATCAAATGCAGGAGTTGCCTCCAGGTTCTTAGCTGTCACCACACTTCTTTGTCACTTCTGTGTGCATTCGGCAGCGTGCCCTCGCGCTGATCTTTGTACGATGCTCACTGTGAGGGTGCTGAATTTCTTCCATTTCTAAATTATCTACTTGACTGTGGATTTATAGAGGCCAGGACTAGACTAGCCACCCGATATACCAGGCATTTCTCCGGTGGGCAGACGGGGTTATATGATCAGCAGATTGACCGTCAGATTTTATTGTAGGTATATATGTGTGGTGGGCATGAGTGGGCAAAACTCCTAGGCTGAGTTTTGGTAACACTTTCTATGATGCCCATACAGCCTAATAACTGTTCTTATAATTCATTGTTACACATTCATTAAGTATTATAGACACGGCTATCAATATTTATAAAAAGGCATAGCACATTATAACCGTGTTTCTCATGCATTATGAATGCTCTAAGAAGGTCTCATCTATAATGCACAATAAGTACCTTCATAATGATTTATAAAGGTTAGTTTATTGTTAAGGATGCTTTGTGCTGCATTATGAATGAATAGTGCATTATCCATGAGACCTTCATAGAGCATTCATAATGCGTATAATGTGCTATACCTTATTATAAATAGTTATAGCTGGGTTTATAATAGTTTATGAATGCATTATATATTATATGGTTATGAAGGTATGTGTAATGCAGCATAATGATTGCTTTATGTAAAGTGTCTTCGCATTACAGTCCCGATGGTGGCCCAAGTCTTCAGAAGTCCTTTTGTGACCTTTTGCCACGCTGCCATCACTAAAGGCCCATTTTGATTGCTCTGAATTCCCCCAGCTAGGCTTATAATTTACACATGGTCTGGTTGGAGTGAGGAAGGTTTTTTTAAAGGCACAGGAAAATTGCACTTAGAAGTAATCCTTTTATAGGTGTTACTGTACATACAAGGATTGGTTGAAGCACTTTGTTTTTTTTCCCACTTCCTATATATTTTCATTCCGCGGTAATGCAGTGCTGTCATGTGTCTAAAGTACATACATTTCGTTATCTGCGTTCATCTCGAGAATGTTCCATTCCTTGCATTGTAATTTAGTAAACTGTACGCATAGCCTCCCTTTATTGGATCTGAGTGACTGTTCTGAAATGAGTAGCAGATGCTAAATTAAGTTTCTGAACCTCCAGCTTATATCTCGTAAATAAAATGCTTTGGAGTCGTTGCTATTTCAAAAGCTTCAAGGGTGAAATGCTTCGGGGGGGAAAAAATGGATTTCCCCTCAATATCGTAGGACTGGAAAGGAAAAACAATCCAAATTAGAGCTGATGTTGTTATCATGGTTTGGAGTGGAGGCTGTTGGCGTAAGTCGTTCACATCATGCCAAAGAGTGATGGACAGAGAAGTGATGCTGCACCCTTGATGACTTAACGGGCATCATCATACAATAATTGCGATTATACAATAACCGTGATTATACAGTAACCGCGATTATACAGTAACCATGATTATACAGTAACCCTGATTATACAGTAACTGCGATTATACAGTAACCATGATTATACAGTAACCCTGATTATACAGTAACCGCGATTATACAGTAACCATGATTATACAGTAACCATGATTATATAGTAACCCTGATTATACCGTAACCGGGATCATTCAGTAACCCTGATTATACAGTAACCCTGATTATACAGTAACCACAATTATACAGTAACCATGATTATACAGTAACCACAATTATACAGTAATGACAGTTATAGATCAGCCATGATTATATAGTACCCTTGATTATACAGTAACTACAATTATATAGCACCCATTATTATAGAGTAACCCTGATGATACAGTAACTACAATTATGTAGCAACCCTGATTATGCAGTAACCACGATTATATAATAACCACAGTTATACAGCAACCATGATTATATAGTAACCACAATTATATAGCAACCTTGATTGTACAGTGACCACAAACAGTAACACTGATTATATAGTAACCACAGTTATATGGCAAACACGTTTATTTGGTATCCACAATTATATAGTAACCAAGATGATGACTACAAGTATATAGTAACTGTATTTATATAGTGACTATGATGATATATGATTAAATAGTACCTACGATTACATAGTGGCATGATTATACTCAGAACCTTGCCTGCAGCAGGAGGGGAGCAGATTTGTGCCCAGAGAACTCAGATGGGAACATCTGAGACGATTGTGTCACCGGGGGTCCTGTGATTAATGCGTCTGACAAACCCCCCGGTAAGCCAGTCAGATCCCACCACAAGAAAGGGACCGAGTAAACATTACATTAAAGCCGGCTCTGTGGGGAGACCATCAGCATAGTCGCCGTGACGAGTAAATCAATTAACGCAGCTTTCTAATGGCTCTGAACATTATGAGGGTTCTCATTTTCCTCTCTTTGAAAGAGCGCGTTCAGGTGCCACGTGCCATATGAGGTTAAATCATGTACCCAACTTGCTAATCCAATTACGGAAATTACATTAACATATTTAGTCGTTCTGTCGTTTGCTTACTGCCGTGGTGGCGCTTGAGACGGAAAGCGGCTGGGCGTCCTGCGGAGGTGCCGCCGCTTAGGTTCACAGCTCAGACGGGAGCCTGAGGAGCCGGCATGGTGCCGAGGAGTGCGGTACGGAGGTGCCACTGGTACTGGGGAGGCTTTCCAATGACACCCCAGGAGGGATGTCTGATTTAACGTCATTTACATGCTCTGGCATGCAGGGGGAGCTGTTGAGTTTCAGGGGGCAGAACATCTAAAGTACCTTTCCAATGGATCAAAGGGATATGGACGGTTAGGTCCCCCGGGGATGAGTCACTTTGCGCCTTCGGGGTCTCCCCTCTGCAGGGAGGAAATGGGAGGAGTCCTGGCGTGACCTGTAAGGAGGGGGAGGGGCCTGGCCCGGGAGAGCCGAGTGTGCTTGAAGTCGATTGGAGATTTGTGTGTGACATGCATATAGCAGTTCAATACGGCTTCTAGAATGGTGCAAAATATTACATTAAATACTAAAGTGAGATTCACAGCAGGTATTAATGTGTTTATACTGCCTTGTAAACCAGGAGAGAAATGCTGATTTTTGTTGATTCTGTATTACGCAGTGAAATTAAAATCGTTGTCTTGGGTGCTTCTCTCAGCATCTATGGCATTTAACCAAGGATTTAGGCATTGTTCTTACGAGGAAAGCGTGAAGTAAGCCGCCCACAACAAGATGCACCCTAGTACCACAAACAAGATCGTTCCTGTCTCAAACTTCAGCTGTGTCACTGTCACTAAATGCCATTGAGGGGGGGACTCTCAGAGAGAGGCTGTCACATTCACGGGCATGTCCTTAACAACCCGGTGATCACGTGAATTACCGCAGATATCAGGGGGCCTTACTGTCACATTTATGATGGGCCCTCGTGCAGGAGAGCGCCCCCTATTGGCTTCATAGCTTCGGAGTTATCAGGATGCCTTCCTGGGGTGGGCAGCAGTGTTTGAATGATGTGAGAGCTCCTGGGGGGGGGGGGTCCCCTGGGGGGTAAAAAATTGTCAGGGGGGTGTGTGGATTGACTGGGGAGGTTGGCAGAGGTTCTGGGACACAGATATTCTTCTGCCTTTCTTGCCGGTATGCACACAGCAGTTATGTAGTGAGCCTTGTGTGGCGGTCTTTGCAGGCTCCTCCCCCTTGACCCCCTCCCCGAGTCGCCGGCCACCCCTATGAGTCACACTGGGTCAGCGTGATGCCACAGTTGTGACCCAGCCATCCATTTCTGGGCCTGCTTGTGTTTCATCTGCCTCGCCCCCATAACCCTGGGCTCGGGGGAAAGTACTGAACCGGGCCGCATCGATCGCGGGAGCAGCGCAAGGACGACCAGGCCGCGCTTCTGTTTCGGACGACTCTGGGACATTGGAAAAGTAGCGGAATATGAGCTCGGGCTCCGCCGCTGAGGCGGCAGATTCCCGCGATACTCCCACAGG
Organism: Petrocephalus schoutedeni; assembly: GCA_026780765.1. Classification (NCBI taxonomy): domain Eukaryota; kingdom Metazoa; phylum Chordata; class Actinopteri; order Osteoglossiformes; family Mormyridae; genus Petrocephalus; species Petrocephalus schoutedeni. The sequence continues at coordinate 2,058,338 of JAODKL010000051.1, forward strand.
CCCGCACTCGCTGGCATACCCATAATCCCGTCTGTCATATGGCACGTTTGTTTGGGGGATAAACACTGCGATTTTTAGAATATTAGAAATAAATGTTTATAAGCGGCTCTGTGCAGTGATTGGCAGCTCACAGCTACGTCTGTCTGGGGTTGGCGTCGGCCGGGTGTCTTAGCAGACGAGCAGCATCCTGACAGCGCGTACGATGAGCCGTGGGTGCGTCGCATATATAAATCCCAAATCACGCCCGCCGGATCCGGTTCCCGGCGCCGTGGGACCGCCCGCCTTTGTAGTCTTGGGGGCCCTCCTGTACACGAGTGTGGCGGTGAATCGTAATCTTGATGAAGTGTTCAAAAAAGCAAAAAAAAAAACAAAAAGAAAGTTAATTGCGGCTTCGCGGACGAGAGCAGATGTTGTTCCGCGGGGCTGCCGTTTTGGATTAGTGTCGTTGCCGGGTTCCTTACTTGCGGTCTCTGGTGAGGGGCGGCGGTGAGGGGCGGGGCCTACCACCGGTGCGGTTCCACACTAAGTACAGCTATTCGGGTTGAAACGTGCGAAACCCAGCGTGTAGTGAAAAACCCCGTAGCACCCCCCGGGTCCTGTCACCACTTAGCGGGGGATGTCCGGTGTCATGCACGTTGCCGCTTGAGGTGACGGTGACATCTTGCCGGGCGGTGCCATTGGTGTCTGCTTGTCACATAGCGACGGTACGTGTGTGCAAATGCGTGGCAGCATGCGGGTGCACGCACACACACACACACTATTAAAAAAGCCCAAGCGGGAGAAGACGAATAACCCCAGAGCACCTGAAACATTTTCTGCTCTCCAGGTAAAAAGCTCAGCCATTTGTTTAGAGAATTAATTCTCCACTGTTCCCCTCTAATGGCTACAGGACGGTCTCTGGTGGTCCAGGGTCACGCCACGCATGCCATGGATCTCGGGTGGGACAGAACCTTGGCCGGACACCCTGGGGTTCCGGCACTTGGGTACCATGATGACCGGGAGTGGGCCGGGCGACGGCCTGCTATACATATAATGACTTTCGGCGCGTCTGTCTGCACTCGGCCCCAGAGAGGCTCGAGACAAATGGAAGCTGCTGGACTGTGGCCTCCAGCAGCCATGCGAGTCGGCTGGATGTAGAGTCAGTGTTAGGTGGCCTGCGAGTGCTCAGTGAGGTGGGGAAGTAGCTGCTGTGCATCCCAGGAAGTTACTGTATAATCAGCTGAAGCCAGTGGCCCTGTGGCCCCGCCCTTGTATTTGCCACTGTTTGTAGTTAGTGGAAAAAAAGTGCAGAAACACATTCATAGCAGTAGTACGACTAATTGATGCACTTTTAAGTGTGTTGACGAGAAAACCGCTCTGTGACATGGACTTACCTGACTATTTCTAGGTGATTGTTTTCAAAGGCTGTGCACGGCTAACACAGGATAAGCGAGGCAAGTTGTAACCTCCAGGAATTAAGGAGGGGCCACACAGTGACATACACCCCTGCGTGGTCACGGAACCTAGAAGGTGACAGATGACAAATAATGAAAGGAGAGCCCACGGCGACTATGCTGATGGTCTCCCCACAGAGCCGGACATACCAAATGAGCTTCTAACGGGGGGAGACAGTGACAGCATTTCTGTTGCGACTCATTCGCGGTTCATTCATATTTTATACAACATCCGACTGTTTCTGGTTGTTTTTGAACATTTTATTTATTAATGTGTTTATTAATGTTGCAGTTAATAAAATCACAGCGAGTCAAGTTTTCTCGTTCACGGCTGCATGCTTGTTTTGCGTTTTAGTACGGAAAACATAATTGGCGTTAATTACCGCTAAGCACACGTTTAATGAGATGCCATTAACTGACGAGGTCAGGCTCCCCAGAGATGCCATTTACACTCGTATCTGTCTGTGTATTTTCGGAATAATTGTCACTGTCTTCTGTGCTGTCATACAGAGCGAGGTTCCTCCTTCCATACTTTGGGGTTATTTACAGGGAAGGGCCAACAATCCATTGTCATCATGCCATACCTGCCTTGTCTAGGATGCATAGTACTCCTTTTAAGTGAACCCTGTACCATATAGGTGTCTGGGGAGCTGGATCACATTTTGTCGGACACTTGCTTTACTGCGAGGAGAGACACATCAAAAGTCAATTTCATTTATATTAATTTTTCTTTCTAATTCCTGCCTCCGAGCGCTCTTGTTTCATATTGTAAAACAAGGATGTACAATGGACCTGAAGAGAATGAATTATGAGATTTAAACTACGTTTCATGTGCTGGACTCTCAGGAAATTTCACTATAATAAAAGTTTAAAGCTCGTCCTTTTTCGTTACGGCGGCAGTAAAACGCGCGCGGGCGTGCGAGCGTGCGAGGGGCTGGCTACGGCGGTGCTACGTCACGCTTCCTCAGCCTCAAGTGTCAACAGCGCCGGCTCCGTGATCCCTGTCTCGCTAACAAAGTCATTTTCACAGATGGTTGTCCGCATGAATATTCATGCACTCCGGCTGGAAACCATACAACTTTGCTGGAAAATGCGGCGATTATCTATGCATAAACTTCCTTGGAGTGCATGCCCTTAAAGGGGGGATGTCTGGCTGGGGAACAGAGCAAGCTGTTGAAGTCTGTACTGCAGCGACCACCTTCTATTGGACAGAAGGTCCGGTGATGTCATTTGCTCCATGTGACCTGAGCTTCTCTCTTCAGAACTGACAGCAACGGGACATTAACGCTAAAGAAATTGGCCCAATGTGTGTGCCTTCTCTAGATCATATGAGTCACTGTTGATGGCTCCAGTAAACCATATACAGGGGAAGCTATATTGTTTTTGGGACCCCATTCAATAAGTTGCCTTTCCCCTCCCAGTGCAGTAACTGTTTGTGACCAACAGGGGGCCCCCAAAGTCCGGGAGCCCCATGCAAGCACGTGGTTTGACTTGTGGTGAACACTGCTGCTGGCCGTGAGACTCGTTTACCACTAACACGTCCGAGAAAACCCTGTGAAGTTTTATGACAGAACGCGGCTCATAAGACAAATGGACCCGTTGTAGCAAACTACATATATTTATGATAATAATTCTGACTTTAATGCATTTTTATTTGTGCTTGAATGCGGGCGTGCAGCTACGTGTATTTATATATTGAGAATGTCAGCCCTGAACGGCGCGGTAAGACAAGGCCCCGCGGTACCTAATTCATCCTTTTTATAAGCTTTGCCAGGGCTGTTTCTGCTGTAGGGAGCTGAGGGAGTTGGCGGGAGGTGTTTGATGCGTTGCTCCTTCCAAAGCACCATCTTTCAAAACCAATACCAGCAGCAGCAGAGAGACAAATCAGGCTGCGGTGTGGTGGTCTGCCCTGCACTGAGGCGGGGGTGCGGGATCCTAGTGTGCATCAGGGCAAGCCCACAGCATGGCCACGCCCCGGAAGGGTCAGGTGGCCTGCGGAGCCCCGCCCCCTGAGGGGAGCATGGTGGTGATGTATGAGGATCATTCTCACAAGCTTAAAAAGAGAAACGTTGCCATAAAATACAACGTTTGTTTTTCGTGCAGAACAACTGGCATCACCTTAATATTTTAGGTATATTACATTTATTTATGATTTTTAAATCATTTTCCCCAACTAAATAGCCACAAAACTAGATAAAACGTGTTTAAATCTTCCAGCTTTATTACATATAACCCACAATAAACTTCAGTTTTACGATAAGATATATAATTTTTCTTTTCATTATTTTTCTCGTCTTTGTAACCCTGTAACCCCCTGCATTTCATTAAATGCTTGTTTATTTGTGTATAAATGATAATAAGTTAAAACCGATTAACACCCCGACAAATTCGACATTTCAGACAATGCAGTTGTATAATTTGCATCATGGACGCTACCTGCATTTTGCTGGTCCTGTTTCGTCAGGCTGAGGGTCCCCAAACTGGCCTCCATGAGCAATTTGACACGCTAGCGGTGGGAAAATCGCTACCGCCGTGACGGCCTTTTGATTCATGCGGCACTACGCGTTTGGCTAGCCGATGGTTCATTGATCCGATCGCCTTATCGGCCTATTTGCAGCCATCGCCCAGACAGACACTTTATCACCAGAATCACCGAGAGAGCCTTCTAGCCGAACACGTCGTCGGAGGGCGTTACTGACAACACATGCGGTGCTCAAAAATATATACTAATATAAATATATTAAAAACCTTACTGACTGCCAAACTGTTACCCAACAAAAAGTGTTGAGTACTAAGCTTTTGGAAAGCTGTGCCAAACCTGTTAAAGCTTCTAATGGCTCTGCTACAATTACGGCTCGTGTTGTTATTTTGGGGGCCACACACGAAACGCCACTCGTGCCTTCTGGGCTGTTTGTAATGTTCTCTGCATCCTCATTAGCCATTTCTTTGCTTGTGGTGAACGGCCTGGTCCGTCCTGGCAAGTTTTCTGTCACAGACTTCCTGTCTTTGATTTTCTCTTCTTGGCATTGCTGAGATATGATCGCTTCACGGTCGCCTATAGTGTTAATGTTAGCTAATGAGTCAGAAGATCTTAGCAAGCTAGCTGGTTAGCAGAGGTGGAAATTTCAGCTCCAGAAAATAAAGATTGTTGGTTGAAACAAAATCTTGGTCTGGATTTTTACTTTCTGGACCTGGAATTTCCACCTCTGCTGGTGAGCAGAACACACTGCTACAGTGTCTCCTAAACAAGGAATGCGTCTATTTAATATTTAGTGTAGTGATTGCTTTTGGCCAACAGGGGGCCCCCCTCATAAATGTGTGGTTAGAGTGGTGATGAACACAGCTGCTGCTCTGGGTCATTCCTACTGATGTTTTGAGAAAGGCCGGGATTTCTTTCCGGAGATCATGTTTTAAAACAATTAACCCGTGCCGAGCGAGATATCTCGCTGGCCACTCTGGTGAGTGGTAATGGTTCTCGATGTCGACACAGAAGAGCCCCCCCCGGGCAAGGAGATTGTGACCAGGCGTGTTACAGGACATGCGAGATGCAGAGCTGCTGAACAGACCGCAATAATGTCACACGCCGTCACGCCGCATAAAGTCCGCTCTGCCGTGTCTCTCCCCTTCACTGTCGCCGTCGACGCAGGCGGGTCAGAGCTCATTTTCAGCAGTTCTGTGTTGGCGGCGAAACTGAATGTAGAGTTTTACATCAGAGACTGTTCTGCGGCCGGGATCTCTGTTCACACAGGAAAATGGAAAAAAAAAATCTGCCGTCGAAGGAGGCGGACGCCGGCGATTCCTTTTCAGCAGGCTCCTGGTTAAAGCTGCCGCTAATTATTTCAGGCCTGTGGCTCCTTGACTTATATGGCGGTGTCCTGTGTGGGGCCCGCCTCCTTGCCGAGACCCCGCCCGCGTGTCTCTCCCATTTGCGTGAAATGCTGGAGGCCTCATCTGAAAAGTACGGCGCACATTGTACCTGATTCTTCCGGCTGTTTCTGAAAGTGCGTGCTTTTACCCGAGAGTCTTTCTCTGCAGGGCATCAACGGGAGCCAATTTCCAGGAGGCGGAGGGCAGGGTACGCAGCACACACAGGTACGCGCCGCACGTACGGACCCAGGCCGCACACACAGGGGCCGATCCTGCACACGCCCCACTTCACATCTGCACACCTCCGGGAACAGAGCTGCCTCGTCCATTTCCAGTCTGGGGGGTGGGGAGGGCATCTCATCCCACGTTCCGCCCACCCGGCAGGTCGGAGATTAGTTACGGGCTCCAACCCCAGGCCCTCATGGGACTCTGTCTCCTGGGGGGCGGTACTGGGGGGGGTCGGTGGGTCACCGCACACAGAGTCACTCCATTCCTGCTCCACTGGGGCTCGCCGATTGCACTCCTCTGCGGTGTATCCTACTGAGAGCCACAGTATATATTTACTTACCTAAAAAAAAAAAAAAACAAAGACTGTGGTATAGCGCTCGAAAGCAGAACAGATATACTGACTTCCGTGTCTAGTTCGAGGGTCGGTATTAACCCCGAATGCCGGTGCATGTTTCACAGCAGTGGGAATCCTAAACTCTACATGCCAAATAGTTGTCCATGCTGCTGTGTGGATGTAGAGTGGGATAGAGGCAAGGTGCGAGGTATCGAGATGCCTTTGGGCCTCCTAGGCGCAGTGATGGATGCGCGGTACTGGTTACCCAGTTAAAACCTTGACGCCGTTAGCGTCAATGCTGTCCTTTAACCGCTCCCACGGTATGTAAGCAGCGGCAAGTTGCCTAATAATCGTGTGCCCGTTTTAGCTATGCCGCTTTTTGGAGAATCTCAGGGCGGAGCAGACATAAACATTAGGCGAGATCGAGGGCCGCAAACGGATCCGACAAATGCCTTTTTAATGCCGCTCTTGCGTAAAATGTGGTATTAAAGGGTAATTTACTCTAGTCTCAGTGTAAACAGCAGCGCGCACCACTGCTGGGTGACATGCTTTTATCACATTACCAGCCTACAATTTGAGTGATATGCGTATATCGCTCAAGGATTTTATTTTAAGGTGGAGGGATTAGCGGGGCCATCGTTCATAAAGATGGGCCAATGTACTGCTTTTATTTGGTGAGTGACAGATGAAGGGGCACTATGGGGGCCAATCAGCTTACAGCGAGGGCCAGGTGCACCGCCCCCTATATACCCCCCGAGTCTATATACCTAACCCCTCATTCTGAGCATGGTAAGGGAGATGCTACCTGATGCATTTGGGCGTCAGTGCTGATCTGCTCCTAAAAGGGGTTCCTCTGCCTCAGATCGTACCACTGTCACAACCCCCACCCCCAACTTCAGAGAGCCCCGCTGCAGATCTGGGTGCCGTGGAAACGGTAGCCTTCAGTGCCACTGCCTGCGTTGTTATCCTGCCCCCCTTGTGGTTCCGCCTCACTCAGGACGTGAGCGAATGTCCTTTCCCATGACGGCGGGGAGCCAAAAAAAAAAAAAAGGGGGACTGGAAAAGGAGAAGGGAAAATGCTGATCTGAGAGCTGAAAAGGACAAATACATCAGCAGTTTCCTGTTCTGTGTCTCTGCTGTGGCAGGACAGGGCCGTGTCGGGGGGGGGCCCTCAGAGGCTGTCCGCATGAGGCGGGGCGACGCGACCCCCCCCCCCCCCCCCCCCCCC
>JAODKL010000051.1:2068169-2079582 GCA_026780765.1 Petrocephalus schoutedeni
AGGGTTGTAGTGAAGAGATAAGTTGACCAAGGGGGGGGGGGGGTGTATTTTTTAAAATTATATATTGAAAAGAAATTAACGGCAAAATTTCAAGACGCCCTTTCTCAGGAGAGATGTGAAACGCGTGAGTCAATATAACCTGCTGCAGTTTATAAAATGAATCGGCTGTAATATTCCTGAACGGCCCTGCCGTGTTCCGCACCGTTCTTTCATTATTCTTTTGACAGTGATTGTAGTCTGCTGCTGAAGATTAGGATTTATTATCCGGCTGACGTGCCCGATCCTCGTACACCTCGAGAAGTGGTGGCGGTCGTCATGCGGTCCTACATAGTACTCTTCAGTTCCTGTCAACCCTCAACCTAACCCCATGTTAACCCTGAGCACTGTCACATGAGTGTCAGGGATGAATACAGGGGCGGAGCAACAAGAGCACTGGCCCAGCTGAAAGCTGATTGGCCCACAGAGTACCCCACCCTCCCCGCACCACTCACCAATTCAAAACATATTATTAGCCAATGGTATGTGTCCCCCCCGCTCCCCCTCCAGTTAAAAGCTAATCTGTACAGTGCCTTGAAGTGCAACGTGAACCATATCAAGCTAATGTAAGAAATTCGACATTTTATTGGCGCCGTACATGTCTGCAACACACAAATATAACAGATCTCTTCTACTGTCACATGAGAGTTTATAGAACCCATGGCTTGTCGGATTTGTTGATTTATATAGTTCTATGCTTATAAAGGCGGCTTTGCTGCTATTTTTAATCTGAATTCCGAAGGGTTAAATTATGTGGTTTGTTGCAGATAAAGCCCTTGCATTTGCAGAGGGAGTTATGTTGCCAGATAATCTTTTAATCTGTTGCCTGTTAAACTGCCAGTAAGGGAGCAGATTAATTTATACCCAGAACTTTTGGAAATATGCAAAATGCTGTTGATGAACTCTTCCAACAAGTGCACATTCAGTCTGTTCATCAGCCGACACCAGAACAAACCATGTGACTGTCAAGCAGAGGGGTACACAGGGGCGGGGTCACAGGGGCACTGGCCTCAGCTGAACACTGATTGGCCCATGGAGTGACCCCTCCCCATTACTTACCGATTCAAAACATATTATTGGCTAATAATGATGTTGGCCTCTCTGTATGAATTATATCTAAGGCAGCATTTGGGGTGTATCTTAGGTAATATTTGGAGTATCCATCCATCCATTAGGTAGCATTTGGAGTATAGCTTAGGTAGCATTTGGAGTGTAGCTTAGGTAGCATTTGGAGTATAGGTTAGGTAGCATTTGGAGTGTAGCTTCGGAAGTGTTTGGAGTATAGCTTAGGTAGCATTTGGAGTATAGCTTAGGTAGCATTTGGAGTATAGCTTAGGTAGCATTTGGAGTGTAGCTTAGCTAGCATTTGGAGTGTAGCTTAGCTAGCATTTGGAGTGTGGCTTTGGCAGCGTTTGGACTATAGCTTAGCAAGCATTTAGAGTGTAGCTTAGGTGACGTTTGGAGTATAGCTTAAGTAGTTTTATACTCCCCTCTGCACTATATCCCATGGCTTCTGCCAGCCACCTCTCCACGGAAACACCCCGTTTCTTCAATCCCGTTGTGGCCGCGAGTAAATCGATACCGAGATCCTGCGGCGGACACCCGATGGCGCGAGCGGGTTGGCCCACGCGAGCACCTCATTCCCAACCTCTGCGGTAATTTATGACGCGCGTCCAGCTGTCATGCGTCTCACCCGCTCCTCTCCGCGAGCAGGGATATGGCATAATTAATGCCGCTGTAGAATCTTCTCTCTTCCTTGACACACTTGACTCCATTTAATAAATGATGTTCCATATTTCCTCATTCATTATAATGTCATTAAGACGTATTAATTCCCCCGCCACTTTAACCTTTCGCTTGCGTTGCCGTGGGGACCCCTTGCTTCAGTTCGTGCCGCACCTGTTCTACACCTCTCGCCGATCGCGTCCCGCATCGCCGGGATAATCACGGCCCATTATGCGGCGGGCGTCTCCCAAACAAACGGCCGCACGCTGTTTCCGTCCTCGCCGTTAACGAGCTTCCCCGTTGGCCTTGGATCCGCCGTTGTGGCTGGACAGCTATTCCTCTCAGCGCTCCCTGCCGATTCCCGGATGGGATGTTCTCCCGCTGAGACTGTCCTGGGCATCGGTGGGATAGAAGATCGCGCTCATTCTTTCGGATTTTGGAAGAGCTAATCTGAGGGAGGCAGCTGGGTAAAGAATGTACCCCGGAGCGCCTTACGCTAGCGAGAAATCTATTAATAAAAGTAAACACCTCGCAGATGAGATGTAATAAGGTTCCCTACAGTCTTATCGCGCAGTAAAACCTGGAATCTGCATTATGCAAAACGCAACATATAATGCCGGCAGAAAGGCCAGACTGCATGATAAATATTCTGCATGGCCCGTGAAGTGCGTTTGGCCTCCACGGTGCTTTCAATGCCAATTAGCAGGTTCCTGTGACTATAGCGAGAATCAGCAATTGGTCTGAGAGTGTCTCAAAGTATTACAAATGCACCGAGGTACATTCCTTGTCCATTCAGTCCACTTTAGGGAATTACTTATCCCATCGTGATCTGGTGGGTCCCCACTGTGATAATATGCCAGGAGAAAATGTGACAAGATGCTGGTCCAATCAGCTATGTTGCCAATACAAGTGGAGCTCCGCCCTTGGCAGGGAATAAACAATGCTATTGGCCGGTGGGTGTGATGGATGCTCCTGATTGGTCAGCTCGCTTCTCTAGGTGTGGAATTCCTACTCTTTCCGATTTTTTATTTCTTTGGAGATGCCAGCTTTCCCAATAAAGTCATAAAACTAAACAGCCACTTAGCAAGTGACGCAAAATGGCAAAGCATCTCTAAGCTTCATTTTCAGATTTGCTCATAGGCACTGAAAATAACACATCATTCCAAAATAAAGTGACTACTTCTTTTGCAGTGATGGCTTAGTGTATAATATGGCACTTAAGGAAAAAAAATTATGAAATTGGCGAGCTCTTTGGAAGGCGGCGCTGCAGTGAAGAGCACAATGCATTTTTCATGAATATCTATACCTATGAAAATCTCTATAGCTGTGCAACAGCATTTGATGTCGGTGGGGGCTTGGGGGGGCTCGGTGGGGGCCCAAGCCCCAACCAGAGGAGGCAGCTGTACCGCCTCACTTCCTGTTTACTACAAACACCTGAAATCTGTCATGTTTTATTCCGCCCTGCTGCTCTAGACTAACCTGCCGCGCGCACGTTTTTATCACACTTCCCAGCCTGCCTCGCTCCTCGCTGGATCGTTTCGGGGAAAGGTGGATGGGAAAAAGCCCCCGCTTGTGCTCCGTCAGTAAATGCGAGCGGTGCGAACGGCTGCAGTGAGGCTAAATACTCTAAGCGGGGGGGTGCGGGGGTATGGATACCCTGGCAGAGTGATGGGGAGCCCAGCACATTATGGGGGTCTTTGAATACGTAAAATGATATCATTTAAAGTGGGCTTGGGGGCGGGGGGGGCAAGGTTACTAGGGTTATCATCATTTTATGAGGGGGGCCCAGAATTTCAAGCTACATCCCTGACTCAGTCCGGAGCATGAGGGACCAGTGAGGCTCCTGAGGTCCGAGTGGGTGAACCTTGGTTCTCTGTGATTGCCCCGACCCCCCCGGGAGTGATCCTCCCTTACACGGAATCTCATCCATTTCAATCCTCTTTCGCCACCCCTTTTTGGCTCTTTGCTGTCCGGCGACTGGAGGACTGTGCGTTAAAATTCACTTGCTGTCGCCCCTACCGCCCCCCTCCCCCTGGCCCCCCCGGTGCCCTTTACCACGTTTTGTCAGGCACAGGGCTCGCACACCTGCGTGCCGCCTCTCAGTCATTTTGTTGTCGGATTAAAGCAATTTCTTCAGTTCTAATGCCACTGTAATTAATTTGCACTTCTCTGATTGCCGGTAAGCCCTGCTACATATTCTATTACGTGGCCCGCCGTTCCGCGCCGTGCTGATTGCGGTGCTATTCTTAACGCCGAGATTTTATTATTTTCCTGAAATGTTTGAAGAGAGTTCCGGGTAGCCTGCTCTGTCATACATTATTAATGCCCGCGATGCATCCGCCAGTGAAGCCAATGAGCAGGGGAAATGGCTGGCCACCGCTGAGACTCCCCGTCCCTGCTGGCCGCCAGTCAGCCGGCGTCATTCGACCACCGGATCCACATGGATGAGGCTCAGCCAGGGCTACTTTAATGTATGGGTTCACCCAGGCTGAAGCCCAGGGGTCTCTACTAAACACCATCCATGGCATAGCTAGAAATTCTGGGCCCACTTATAAAATGTCACCTTGGGCCCCCTGCTAAGGTTGCCACTTTCAGTCTGTAGAAATATGGGTCCTCCGTGGTAGACTTTCCCAAGTGTGTGTGTGTGTGTGTGTGTGTGGGGGGGGGGTATTTACAGTGAAATAATTTTTTTTATTTTCAGGGGCCCCTATAAAGTGCTGAGGCCCCATGACTCTGCAGGGGTATCCAGTCCCTTGACACCATTACAGAAAATAGCAGCTGATTTTCGACCCTATTTAGGGGGCCTTCAGCTACCATCATTTTTGACTCAACCCGCCCTGCAAAATTATTATGCTAAATCCATTTAGCGATTCCATATTTTTTGCCCCGCTGAGCCCTCCCTAAGGGTCGAATCCTAAAATCGCCCCTGGTAAATAGTAAAATAGTCCAGGGACCTCTGACCATGTTAATTTGCCTCTAGGCTGATCCTTGCCTAGAGGTACCACCGGTACCACCGGAAACGGGCGCATCGAACGCAACGCCTACCCATGAAAGAGTGTAACACGCCATCGGGATTCTCCTGTCGCGTTGGACGGGTGCCTGTGGCGTTAATGAGCTCCATAAAAGACCACCTGTTTCGCGGGGCTCTGGTGAGAAGCCCGGCCCCCTCCTCCTCCTTCGCTCGCCGGTGTTTTCCGTGGGTTGGGGTCGCTGTCGCAGGACAGCTGATGCCCGTGATGCGCTGCTTCCTGTCGCCCGCGGCGACTTGGCGGAGCTTCAGTCTGGCTCTTCGGATGAATCATTAGCGTTTATTCCCCCGGGGAAGGGGCCGCCTCCAAGTGATTTCGTCGATTAAAAGGCATTTTTAAAACTGGAACGAGAACGTCTCGAGTGCGAAATCGGCGAGGGTCTGCCTGGCTTCCTCGGCCGATGGGGGTGGGGGGTTTGAGAGAGGTTCTAATGAAACACTGGACAGGGTGAGTCTATTGGCTGTCGGTGACAGTAAGATGCCATACTGTCCCCATGAGCGTATTTACAGCTCTGATCCAGGTGAGACTTTGTTCCCTGTTAACTAGCTGCTAGCTCAGTCAGGTGCTCATGATCCCACCTCCTGGTCCTTCTGTGGAATCGATTTCAGTTTTTCACCACCCGCATCGAGCGACGAGCTCCTTTTGAGTCTTCAGGGGCGGTGGGGGAGCAATGGGAGGCGGAGCCAAAATGAGCGACGGGGAAGTTAGGCCGCCTGCCGATCAGAACTGGCTCAGGGGGTCCGCGGGTGGGCCCGGCTTCTGGCCGCATTCACCAGGCTCATTTACGCGGTGAAGTCTGCAGTGAAGCCTGCGGCTACACCGCGGTCACGTGACCGGAAAATTGAATTACGCCGTGTTTTATGGGCCGTTTGCGGAATGTTTGGCAGATAATATTTTAACAATGAACGAAGCGTTTGTTTCCGAATCAGCGCAGAAGCTTTTCAGCAATGAGGATTTGCTGTTATAAATAGACGCGCCTGACCAACCCAAACATTACTGATACTTGATTTGAAGCTGTTCATTAAAAAAAAGGAAAACAAGATGGCATTGGAGTTAAAGCTCACAGGAAGAGGAAGACACAAGAGAATTGATCAGTCAATTTGATCAATTGTTAATTGATCAGATCAGAGTTGCTAATATTTTACCCCTGTTGAATGATAAGTTTCAGGTCACAGACTGACTGCATTATCGGGGACTGATCAAGAATTTCACCATCTTCTTGAGAGTTACATTGTTGACCTGTTTTAATGTCAGCTAGAGACATTTCAGTGCCACACAGGGTCAGAGGTGGAAATTCCAGGTCCAGAAAGTATAAATCCAGACCAAGATTTTGCTTCAACCAATCAGCTGAACTTTATACACTTTATACTCAACTGGTTGGTTGGTTAGATTTCTACTTTCTGGACCTGGTATTTCCACCACTGCTCAGGGTTATAATTATAACAAAGTGTGTTTGTGTTCGAGGAGGCTGCATTTGTTTAGCTTGAGTCAAACTAACTTCAGAGGGGCATCGATGCACAGTAGCTTATAATTCTGCCACTTCCTACTTTAGACCGGTCGGCAATAAAGTCGTGTCCGGTTAATGCGATTCCAGCAGCGTGTCTGGGGTGCTGCGTGTCCGTTAATCAGACCAGATTAGTTCCAGCAGCACCATAGAATTTTTCACAGGCAAGGTCGGGAAGTCTGTGGGATTTTCAAATCACGATTTGGATTTTTTTTTTCTAAACTGTTAAGAACGCGTAATCAGTTAAGAAGCATTCAGTTTTTTTTTTCTTTAATAAATACGAAGTTGCCACATTAAAGGATATTCTCAAAATATTCCCATTCTCACCATCGGTCTGCTATTTTTGCCGCCCGCGGAGTTTAGCGTGAGCCCCGCCGAGTCGCATCGTGTCGGTCGGTCTTAGTCAGTCCCGCTATCGTCTCTAACACGCTGATGATTTTCATGAATAATATTAAAATTACTTTGATAATGTGCCTCTGTCATACCCACAGTGAAGGGAATCGTGTAACACAGCGTCTCCAATCTTTTTATAGAGTGTGAGCTGCTTTTACGAAAAAAAAAACACAAAATAATCTGGGGAGCGACAGAGTTGCAATGGTATTCTTTGCCAGTTGGCGATAGGGGGGTCCCCTTTTTAGATTTCTCCCAACTGGGGCAGAGGTACACATGAGGGTGCTGCGGTCAACTCTAAAGGTAGAAGATTGACCTGGAAATCGCAAGTGACTGGCTGGTGATTATTTCAGCGCCGTGTGGCTCAGTGTGCCAGGCCTCTCTGCTTGTAATCAGAGCATTGTTGGTTTGAATCCTAGAGTCAGCATTGTGATTTCCCCTTTGGCTCCCTGAACAAGGCCCGTAACCCCGAATGACTCCAGTCACTGTCTGACCCTGTTTTCTCTAAGAACGTCACTTTGGATGAAAGCGTCTGCTGAGTGAATGTATTTTTTGTCCCGTAACACACACCCGAAAGGGCAATCAGTCACGTATCACGCCACTTTGGACTGTCGTTAGGCCTCGCTGCTTAAGAAAACTCCTGTGTCAGTTTGGAGGAGCTTTGGTGATGGTGATGAAGGAGGGTTAGAAGAGTTGAGCTGCTAGATCTTCATCTGTTTGCATTTCTGGATGATGGATTAAGGTGGATGTTTCACCTTTCTGGTCACTGCACTCTCTCTGACTGTATATTAACATGCAGAGAGTTTGCACTTTAGCTAGTCTAACTTTGCCGGGAAGCGTTTTCGAGATTATATATGGCCACGTTCACCTCCAGGGAAAGAAAGATTATTACAATTAATGGGTGACGTGAAAAGAAAGATTAATACAATGAATTTGCGTCTATACAGTAGGTGTTTATTTTCCATCACATTTTTGGGAACAGTTTGCCAATGTTTTTCTTAACGGTTCTGTATTACCATTAATTCAGTTTTGTTGCAATGGATGATCTTAGGCTGTTTGTATTGATGTTTTTGATTACGGTTTTTAAGGAGAACAAACGGCCTGTGGTCATTTACAGCTTAATAGCACAAGGAAAGATCCGGAACATTCCAGGGTGCAACCAAACGTGACATCACTGCTCTTTTTGTGATTTCCCCGTTATTGTTATACATTTGGACTTTATGGAAATTCAAAGGCTTTTTCTTTTCATGTTTTCCTGCTTTACACCTGCAATATTCTGATAAAAGCATTAAACGGGCATCGCAAGGTTATCAGATAAGAGAAATCTTCATAGAAGTAATCAAACCTTGATGAAATAAAGGAATGCATTAATCCCTGTGTCCAGAACAGATAGAGCTGACCTTAATTTAAATGATATTCACGGATGATAGAGAAATCCCGGTTTTTCAGCGTTACGCACCCGCGAGCCTAATAAAGCTGCAAATAAATCTACAAAAGGATAGCAGGGGAATCAGCGTGCTGTATCTGAAGGGCTGCTCGATGTAGTAACATGATAACCTGCTAACAAGTGGGCGATGGGAGGTTGTGGGTGGCTATATCACACCTGTGCAGGTCATCACATTGTCACCAGCAGTCCTGGAGACCACTGGATACCGACCTGTTTTGCTTCTGAACACAAAGATGGTCATCAATAATAATAATAATATTCCTTATAACAGTAAAACTATTTCAGGTCCATAAAGTAAAAATCCAGACCCAGATTTCGTTTCAACCAATTGAGTATTCTGTGACTGTGACTCTTTATACTCGACTGGTTGGTTGGTTGGATTTTTGCTTTCTGGACCTCATATTTACACCTCTGGTTTCTGGAAGCCGACTCCCTCCTGGGCCCTGGTATTTTACATTTATGAAGAAGTGAGGTCAGTGCATCTCTGGCCAGGCCCATCCCTGATTGGTCCGTTGGTAGAAGAGGGATCAAGGCAGACTGTCTGGAGGTGAGCGATCGCACTCACTCACGTCCGCTATACATGTCACGTAGGTTCTGATATCACGTCTGCACAGAGACACGTGACCCGCCCCCCACCCCAAACGCCAAGCGCAGCACTCTCAGCTGTTATGATTATCGAAGTAAAAACAAAGCAGATTAATTAGGCAGAGTAGGCTCCTATCTGAAAATACCTGGGCTGGAGTCTGTCAGAGTAATTAAGACGGCACCTGCGGTAATGAGCAACGGGTTTGATGAGGGTGTCACAGATTAACTAACTGTCTCTGCACAGCAATAATTATCGCTATATTTCAGAGTTGGCGGATTTCGGAATTTGTCATTTGGGACTGTATTTTTTTTTGCTTCAATCTCTCGTTCAAAAAAAAAAAATCATCTTAGCATTATAAACTTAATTATCTTTACCTTTTTTGTCATATGTCTTCATTTGTCATGTTAATGCCTTCTATGGCGGTCTTTTTTTAGTGTTTTCTGGAAAATAAATTTGTTCTGTGGGTAATAAAATTAGCATGATGAAACGCATTTGATTATTTTGAACACCAGAGAGAGGTATGTCTAAATCCCTTCACGGGAAGAGAAAAGATGTGGAATTAAAACAACAATCGTCCGGTCAAGTTATTAAAATGTACGTGTATATTAGCAGCCTACTTTCATGTGCTGTATCCTGTAAACTAACTTTGAACATTAGACAAATGATTGATCCAAAGGAGAGCTTTACTCGTTAACACCTTACTTTTCTTAAAGAGGGCTCATTTTTTCTGTTTCTCTAATGTTAGCCTGCCTGGGGGGTTGGGCAGTTGACCTTGGACCCCCACCTCCCCCCAGAGGCTTTTTTTCTTGGCTCCTCTTCTCCTTTGTCTTCCCTGCTTTCCACCCCCATTTCATGCACCATCCTGTACTAACGATGTATGGATCGCTACACACTCCTGTCGAGTGCCTTGGGCTGACTCTGTTGTGAAAGGCACTATATAAAATTGAACTGAATTGAAGAAGCTATAGGTGTTACATGGTGCCTCTGAGGTGAACAGGGGAGAGACACGGTGCTCTGCAGGTCACTGAGTGCAGGACTACAGCTCTGGGGGGTGGGAAGCTTGGGTAGCCAGGATCCCAAGCTCCCTGGCAGATGGGGCCCTAAGGAGTGTGTGAGTCCAGCTGCTGTGTCTGTGGGTCTGGCAAGTGATTACACGTCAGAACCCAAACACACTCCTTAGGCCTGATTCAGCTAAACACACAGGCCATATATTGTACTGAAATTCATGGGAGATTTACTTACACAAAAATGTTCAGAGGGCAGAATGAAAAATGATTGGTTCAGAGAGATAATTAATCAGATTGTAGAAGAGGTGGGTCCAAGTAACTAGAGGAGGTGGGAGCAGCCAATCAGATGTTTTGATCCCGCCTCCTTTAGTTGCTTGGACCCTCCTCCTCTTCAATCAGATTGGCTCTCTCTCTGAACCAATCATTTTTCGTTTTGCCCTCAGAACATTTTTGTCTAAGTAAAACTCTCATGAGCAGACTTCAACCGTTGTATAGAACAAACGGCAATGCATGTGCATCAACCCCGGCAGGCATCACTGAATGATGCAACAGCATTCATGATGACTTATATAAGCATCACATACGACAGCCAAACCTACAAAGAACAAACGTTATGATATAACTGTTACTAACAACAAAAAACTAAAATAGCTACAAATAAAATAAATAAACCAAACAAACGTATGAAGTATTAGCTTCATTATGCATGCTGCAAAGCATTGTGGGAGGGTGTGACCGCAGCACAGCCATGCCAACTCTGGGACGCTACAATATACACATTTACAGGGCACAGCCTACTGAATAAAGCCAAGCTATTAAACCAGTCCTATGCTGAAATAAATCCCTGTTCTCTGTTGGATATTTGTCGTTCCAAAATTTGTCACATGCAGTTATACTCAGTGCGATGTGCAGTGAAATACAGACTGTGAACATGGGTACAGGTATAAGGAGAATAAGCATAAAGAGACGAGACATAAGGCGTTAAGCAATAGTCATGGATCTACAGTGTGCGACTGATGAGTGAAACCCGCCCAGTCCTGGGTACAGGTATAAGGAGAATAAGCTTAAAGAGACAAGACATAAGACGTTAAGCAATAGTCATGGATCTACAGTGTGCGACTGACGAGCAAAACCCGCCCAGTCCAGTTTACAAGTACCATTTCTGAGCATTTAATGAGTTACAGCAAATTTTATGAAAGTTCTTCACTGGATTATATGAGTTTTGGTTCCCATACTGCAGCATATGATGGGGAAAGCCTGACTTTAGGTCATTGGGGGACTCATCTCAAAAACAGCCAAAAATGGGTTTAATGAGGTTATCTGCCAATAAAATGTTAGCTAGTGCCAAAAGTCTAAGAATAAATAAGTGCCGGCATATGTAAGCTACATGTTTGTGTTGAGGAAGCTGGAACATTGGGATGTGGTGCCTGGGCTTGGCTGTACTTGCCTGTGATCACTAACGGGCTCCTATAGCATGACCTTTGATCCCCTCCCCATGGACCAGCTTCTTCGTTCGTTGGCACCTTTTCTCACTGAACGTTTCTGTACCTCAAATGCATCCTGTTCAGAATTATGAATTCATGTATGTGTCTGGCAGTGACCGATCCGGAACTGTGTGGATATTTATTATTCCTTTGAGCCACTAGAAGGCTTTGGTGGCGGGATGGGGGGAAGGGGGGGGGGGAGTGG
>JAODKL010000051.1:2082978-2107422 GCA_026780765.1 Petrocephalus schoutedeni
CTGTAACCACATGCACTGAGCTCTAACCACCACACTGTGACCACATGCACTGAGCTCTAACCACCACACTGTAACCAGATGCACTGAGCTCTAACCACCACACTGTGACCACATGCACTGAGCTCTAACCACCACAGGCACTGTGCTTTAATCATGTGCACTACATTCTAGCTACATGCTCTGCTCTATATCCAACATACTACGCTCTAGCTATCCACACTGCACTTTAAGTACGTGCACTGCACTTTGACTATGCACGACGGGCTCCCCAGTGTTTTACTCGCCAATCTTGGCTATGCCCGGTTTCGACATTCCTATGCACTGACACCAGCATGTGAGTGCATACGCAGAAAGGCCAACTGTTTACAAGACTCAAGCAGAACTCCCCCCCCCCCCGCTCCACTCCACTGCATAACACAGCGTGTCGCTTAGTCTAGTGTTTGCAGCCACTCATAGATGTAAAATTATGGGCTGTGTGGCCAAGGCTGAGGTCCCTGGGGGGAGGGCCTCCGTAGGGCCATTAAACACACACTGTGGTCCGCTGCTGTCCGCCAGCAGGGGGCGTGTCCCGCTCCGCCGCTCGCTCCCCGGGATGTTTGTGCAAAGATAACGACAAGACACTCTTCACTGCAGCAGGCATTTCGGGGAAAATCGAATCCAAGCGATGGGGCTCGTCAAACAAACGCGGTGGGCCCGGGCCCGCGTCATTCGGGTCTCACGCTGCGCGAGGCTTCATTTGAGATTATTTTTGCGTTTCCTAAGGACGCAGCTGCCGCGATGTTACTTTTAGCCAGTGTGTTACGGAATGCGTCTCTGATAGGGAAACCAAATGCTGTCCCCCCCATTAACGTGTCATAATGATGTAGGAAGGGTCCCCACCCCCTTAAGGGGACGCGCGCTTGTTCCTCTGTGTCCTTTACGCCAGTCCTCCCTCCGGCTTCCGTGCTTAACATAACGCGATGGCGCGATACGCTGAGGAGACATTCTCCCGCCTTGCTGTGACGGATGCCTGCCAAACCCAGGCCCTGCTGTCACTGCCGTAATTCCAGATAAGCGCCTGAGATGGACCCGGAAGACGGATCCGGGGTGTCCGGCCTGGCCCCCTTTGGCTGCCTGGTACATCGCGTCCTTAATCGGGACACCGTCCCGCCGTGTAGAGGAATTGGGATGAAGGTTATTCATTTATCCTAAAGGTTTTTGAGACCATTTATAGAAATGTGTGTGTGTGTTTTTTTTACATTCTTCCTTAAAAGAAAAAAGCCTTCCGGAATGTTCCGAGAATTATCGAGAGCATTCAGTTTCGGCAGCGTGTCGCCTGCATTACGAGCTGTTCATTACTACGCAGCATGCTTTGAGTGTGTTCATAAAGATCATCTTGGTGTTGGCACTAAGGGATGTTTGTTGGCGTTTAACACTTTGTGTCGATTATTGCCGGGGGGTTTGGACGGACCCACGAAAGCGTATTAGTGGCGGTTCAGTGGATCAACATGCTGTGTTGATGTCTAAGAAACAGGGGGGGGGGGGGGGGCTTCTGCGTGCCTTGAAGTGGTGGGCATTGGTGGGGGTGTGGGCTGGGAAGTATCTCTCTGCTTCATTGGACAGCCCAATCAGACCCGCATGGAGCGTCACAGAGTCCAACAAGAATACAGCTGACACCATAGTATGATTTGTGTTTCCCTCGCTTTTCCTCGGGGGGTAGAAGGAGGGTTGGACCCTGGCTGTCTACCTCCAGGCTGCTCTGCCCCTCCTCCCCACAGTGGGGAGTTCTGGGTGTGGCCTCCCTGCAGGGGCCTACTGGATCAGGCAGTGGCACGTCACCTAGGGCATTATTCAGGGTGGGGCTTTCCCCTGTACCCGTCCTAGTTGCTGGTACTCTGTTAACAACGCCTCATTAGGTGCCCCCCCCAATTCTGCAGGAAAGGGGGGTTAGGGTAAATGGGACAGGTTGCCAAGGCTAGGGAGTGTGTTTCCCCCAGTCCGAGGTGGAAAGGTGGAGGCACTATATGACATACTTAGCGAGCCAATGGAGAAAAGGCGTCTAAATTTATAACTGATGCAGCCCCCTTTTTTTTTTTTGCATATGCAAGTGATTAATGACGTTTAAAAGCCTTGGAGATAATGGTGGCGTGATTAGAAATTCGGAAGTTTCGCATTGACGGGAGCACGCACGCCCGATCCGTGACCTCGCCGGCGTCTCCAGTGAGCTGTACCTAAGCAGGCGGACGCGATTTTCCGAGGAAACGACGAGACGAGAACGGGAGTAAGGCTTCTATTCGTGCTGACCTCCTTTTTTCCCCGTTTATGGCAAGCTGAAGTCTGAAAGTTTCTAAATAAGGTGGAGACGAGTCAGGCAGGAGACAAGGCAGCACATGTGAGGGGTCCTCGCAGCCAGGACCTCATAGGTCATGTAATGGGGATCAGTGCCTCAGGCTTGGTGAATGCAAATATTTATGTCCTTGATTTCTTTGAGTGGTTTTTGAAGGTCCCACTTTAATCCTTTTTCCAGTTTGTTTATAGTTAGCATTCACGTAATAAATTAAGATTTCGGACTGTCCGTGGCCGGCCTGCGATCCATCAAAATAAAGCTGGATCGATAAGGCCAGAAGGAACACTTTTGCTCAAAACCGTCGCACAAACCAAAGCTTGATTAAGATCTCACTCTGATCGCAGTCAAGATGTGATCAAGCATTTGCACACACAGGTGGAATCCCTGAAAATCTCCGGGAAACAAAATGCTGGACTTTACTCACTGGCACACCTGCTTATTAAACGAGTTCATACTGAGCGTAAGGTTTACGTGGCATGGCAGTAACTGGTGGTTGACTCATTTAATAATGTGCATGAAAACAGCACTTTGTTTCTGAGTAAAAATTAAGGATTGATAATCATAGCAAAATTTTCCCAAGGCAAAGAAAAGGCAAAATACTTGCATTTTTTAGTATTAGGCCAGCCTGATATAAGTAAAGAACCGTTCCATCAGTTTTCAGAAGAATGAGATCTCAATAATTGAGGGTGTGGAGTATGTTTTGTAGCAGCTGATCTATATGACCTCCGTGTTAGGAGGTAAATCTGAGGGACGTCAGCGAGCACACACATCGCTTGTAATCGTAAGCCTTCTTGACCCCAGCATCGATTCGGAATTGATTATCAAGTCTGGATCATGGCAAGAGATCAGATGGACTACAACTTTATTTGAAAAAGGGCTGGGAAATGTGTGTGTAGCCACGGGGGGGGGGGGGGGGGGGGGGGGGGTCATCTTCTGCTCCAACCACCATCCGTAATCCTCCCTTACTGATTGCTCTTAAAGACGTCACCGGAAGATTATGCCTCTGGTCCATTTTGAATACATCCCCTGCACTGCAGAAATCTACAGAGCCACTTTCAATTGGTGTGATTTTATAATATATGCGAAATGTCCCGCGTACGCCTGCTTCTTCGGGCTGGGCACCCCTGGGTGGGACTGCCGTCGGCTAAAGGTTAAAGCTGACGTTTCCACTTTGCAGCGGACTTGCAGAAATACCGTGGCCTCTGTTGAGCTCTCCGCGGGTGTGTATGTCATCCGCCGTGCTCGTGTTTAGCACTGCTTCCAATAAATTAAGTTTTCAGCACCGGGGAAAGTTTCCGGATTGTCAGACGCGCTCGTAGAGCCCTGGGCGGTCCCGCGTCAGCTGCTCGAGATGTCCCACCTCATGTCCGTCTCACAGCCGTGATGTCCCCATTCGCTTATGGCGAAAACTGCAGCTGTCACCTTGGTGTAAAAGACCGCAGTCTGCTGAATGTGTAAATCCTGAACGCGCCGTGATGGTGCAGTGAATCAGAGCACAGTGTTTACATCGCTAAGCTCCTGGGGTGCAGGGTAGAATCTCTCCTTCCCTGCTCTTCATTTTTGACTCCCTGACCACACTAACGTATGACGTGCAAAGCCGTCCGACGGACTCACCATCACTCTCGTACCTCACCTCGTGCCCTGCTTGCTTTGGTAGTGCCCCAACTTTGATCGGGCGACTTCACTGGACACCAAACAGCCAAATGCGTTACTCATCCCCCACTTTATTAATGTTTAATTTCTCCTGCATTTCTCCTAGATTCGGAGATGTCCAAAATGTATATCATGCGCCACGTTTATATACTGGTGCACAATCTGTTTTCCCCTCTGTATTGATTTTTTCTCACCACCTATCTATGCCATCTATATATTATCTTTTAATTGTAGCACTGAATCCAATTTTAAAAACTGAAACCCTTAATTTCACCTTGGAGGATCGGGAGTGTTAGATAGGAGGAGTGTACACAGTTAAATTTCACCCCAGATCCAGCGCAGATAACAATAATTTCCCAGCTCATTCCCCTCCCGGGGTCACGGTGGTCATGTGACTCTTCGGATGATATCAAGAACTGAAAGTGGAAAGTGAAAGTGGTATTATGCAGGAGGTCGGAATGAAAATATCTGGGACCTAAAAACAAATATATTTATAATTGTGGTATTTAGGAGGGAAAGGATCTGGTGGGTAAAAGGTGGGGGCAGATTTCAAACCCCCACTGAAAACGTCACCCTGGGGCCCCCTAACCACACACCCACTACACCCCAGATGTTTCAAAAACTAAATAAACATCTAGCGAGCAGAGTCAGACGATCTTGCTGCTACATCATCTCCCAAATAAGGAGATGTAGTGACTCCTCTTTGTGGTCGTCAGGGGCCCCCAAGCAGATGTGTGCTTTATGTGGCGATAAACACCGCTGCTGGTTAACAGATCTGGTAAGCAGATCGATCAGAAAAGCCACTGCGAGTCCAGCTGAAGTCATCTCTAAGTAAAGTGCCCGGTTATATGTGGAGGGATAAAGGTAGCCTTAAGCTTTAAAGCACCTTCTCTCTCAGGATGCCGGCACCACCTGGGCCTGGGTGGAGAGCGGATTCCGTCCCCCTTCCCGAGGAGTCTCGCTGCAGATTATGGGATAGTGGGCTGCCCGCCACTTTTGCGAAATGATCTGTCTCTCCAGCAATGGACTGTTGCCTGAATTGGGGCCGTTTCCTGTTCGCATCTTATGGCGCCTGAGCTGAGATCTAGATCATCGCGGCCCAGCTGGGTTGCTTATCAGAGAAGGATGGACAAGGAGTCAACATATCTTCTCTTTAAGAGGTTCTACAGTAGGGTTTCTGCACTTAAGTAAACGGGGAGGATCAAGGAAGGGAATAATGATTTCTACTCATTTAGTTCAGGCACTGAACTTACTGTAAACGTGCTGCTGCGGACGCGGCGGCCAGCCTCCCGTCTCGCATCCCTTCCTCCTCACGTCTGGACCTCCTGTCATCACAGTCTCATTAGGTGCTTTGCAGGAAGGAGAACGTCAGTAGCTAAAACCTGCCGCTTCCCAGCTCCCCCATCTCCACTTATTCAATTTCAGTGGACTCCCACCAGCTCTCAGGAGGGGGCTGTGGCTCCTGTTTGGAGAGCATGCGACTTGGGGAAGAGGGTGGACGGGCTGAGGTCATTTAATCTGTGGATCCGGTGCCTCCGTCGGAGGAGCACAGAGAAGCCTGACTAAATACGTGCTGGCTGACTGGACAGGGGCGATTCTGGGATTTTTAAAGGTGCAAGGGGGCATTAGAGGGGCCAAAATTCATATGAATGGGCCAACTATATCATTAGCCAATGATTTGTTTGGAATCGGTAAGTGACAGGGGAGGGGGCACTCAGGGGGCCAATCAGTTTTCTGCTTTTGCCAGTGCCCCTGTGGCCCCGCCCCCGTACATGCCCTGGCCGTCAGCAAACGTGTGGGACGTGGCCTTTCTGTGTCCCACAGAAGTCTACGAAATTTAAAATGGCAGAGCAAGCCTTTAGCAGGCTAGAATATAAACGGCTATCATTGTGTACGTGCTGAATTGGCAGGTTTCTCCGGGAGAATAGAGTGACGTTTTTTCGGAGAACAAGAAGACCTTTGTGCTTAAAGAAACTGCACAGAGTGCAGAGAAGCTAGTTCAAAAAAGAAAGAAAGATGAAAAAAACACACAGAGCAGTTATGGAGCACATTCACAAAAATATAACCTGGACATAGCAAATTACAGATGCTGTTAAGCATTATGGCTAAAGCACTGTAGCATATTCATTCATATTCTTTGCAAGTACTTAGTGTGTGCAAATACTCATTGGTGACCAGCTCCTTTCGTGGGTTTTTGTCAGTCAACCTGAACATGTGACGTGCAGAACTATAACAACATTTCAGAAGCTGTTTTTTTTCTGCATAGCTATCATCTTAATTCAGCCAATCGCTTTGTTACCTTCAATGGGCCGGGCAGCGAATGGAATTCCTCATTGGCCACAAGCCTCTGCGGGTCAGAAGCGCTACACTGGTTTTTCGTCATTTGATGTATGGCTCTTTGTAGGGTCGCGCTCATCCTTCACGCCTTTAAGCACGCGGTGAAGGGCTTTGGCTCCTCCCAGAACCTCTTAACCGTCAGTTACTCTGAAGCTCCTCTGCTCTCCTCGGCCTGTGTGTCCCAGCCATGAGATTTAGTCTCTCTTTATCTTTACGCCCATCAGAGTACCGTTTCCCCTTCCCTCCCCAGATGGCTCTCTTTGCATTTCGCGACTGCTTTTATCTGAGCTAATGGGATTTTTTTTGTACCTCACTGATTAATTTCAGGAGCCAATCATCTGGCATCTTTAAAACATTTACCTTAATAGAGGAGTCAGAAGGCAAGCTAATAAAGTAGGCCGGTATTGATTGGCTGTCAGCGTTTGATCACTGGGGGTGCGTGATGCTGATGATGACGAAGCTGCGGGTCTTTGCCATTTTTTCACCATTACTGCGGGGTGGACAGTGCAATTTACTTGAATTTGACCGATTTTGATGTTTTATTGTCTCTTTGCTGTCAGCACGCCCCCTCACCCCCCGCCACCCCCACTGAATAACCTCTTTTGCATTATGTTTTAATATTTGTTCATTTGCTGACTGTCCCAATCCTTGGAGGCCTAGCAACATCATGACACTCTTCTTCCCCCTCGTCATGTGACCCCTCCGCTCGTCATGTGACCCCACTGGTGACCTCACGGGTATGATACCGGGGATATTGCCTTTGCCACATCTACCCCTAAAAATTCTGGAATCTTTCATCTACACAACTCCCCCGATCTGCCGGATGGGATCCATTCTATGTGACATTCTACCTGTCCTGACTAGCAAGCCCATAACTATTTCAATTTTAAACTTATGTATAATAATCTTATTTGGCACACAGTGCATGTGTAATGTGTTTCCACTGATGCATGTTTAAAATAGCATACAGTCGACAGGGAGCCAGTGCTAGCTGGCCAATTTTTTTTTTTTCCTCTGGCACTGGGAAAAAAAAAGATACACATGCAAAGAAGGATATTAGCATGAAACAAGCATTCAGAGACCAAAACAGAAATAATGACTATTGACAGATTGAACAACACATTAAATCCCAACAATAATTAGAAAGTCAAATGTAAAACAGTCGAGAGTCAGAAAAGGACATGTTTTGTCATCTAATTTGAGTTTTAGTATAATTGCTTTTATTTTTATTTTCATTATTAATTTATTTCATTAGCAACAAACGTTTTGTTTTTTATTTTTATTTTTGTCGTCGGCCTCAACCATTAATGCATGGCTTCTCTTTAGAGTAAGAAAATAAATAATGAGATAATTTGCTGTAATTGTAAAACCAGGAAGCTCAGATTGCCTGAGGGCCTGGAGTTGTTTAGGTTAGTTTTTGTCTAAATGATAAGGTGCATTTACTTATGTCAATTAATACTTTGTGAAGTTGAAACTCTCAGGTTAATAACGGACCGTAACAGACAGCAGGGTGGATACGCTTCAGGGTGCTGAGATTGATTGGGTGTTGAGGACTGGACCATGCGGGACGTCACTGTTAGTGATTCCCGAAGGAAAGTTCATGGTTCAAAGTTCTTGTCATTTCACCATATAAGGACACACGTGCACAAATATTTGTGCACCGGGCCCCACGGGGCTAGCGTGAAATGTTGTTTCTCTGGGGCCACCGTGTAAATTGTGCCAAAATAAAGATAAGTTTTACGGTTGCTCAATGACTGCTACATGACACCAGCATAAGCCCTTCATGACAGTCGACATAACTTGTCATAAGCATTTATAAAGAAAGGTTTGTTCCTACTTTAGTGTCTGTCATAAATGCTGACATAGGGAACTGCCAGAGAATGAAGGAAAAGCGGCCAGTGAGAGCTCAGCATTTATGTGGGACCTCCTTCCGGACAGCTGGAAAAGCATCTCAGGAGGCCTCCTCATGAAACTGGTATGGATGAGACAGTAGGGTCAGCCAGTTCCTGGAGCAAAAGGGGTTAATGACCTTGATCCAGGGCCCAATGGTGGGATCACTCTGCCAAATATGGGACTTGAATCTAAAATGTAGAGAATATTACAAATAAACCTATGGGTAAGTGTCCAAAGTTTTGACTGGCACTGTAAGCTCACGTCTATTTATATTGAACTGAAGTAGAGAACATCGGCTCCCCCATAGGGACAGGCGTGCTGCCGCGATGGGCTGTCTGACAAACGCCGTCCGTCGCTGTCCCGACAGGTCGCAGGCGCTGACCTCCCCCGTGAAGCGTCACCTTCACTGTGCCACGGGGGCCCTCGGATCCCAGGCCCGCCGCCAACGTGTCCGGAAACCGGTGAGGGCAGGTGGCAGGTCGGGCCGCGAGCTCCGCTGAACATCGGATTAGCCGCGATCTCAGTGTGAGGGGTACGCTCTGTATGGCCCCCTTTGTGGGATAATCACTCTCAGATGTTCGTCTTTGTTTCGTCCCCCGAGTGTGGGTGTGAGCTATGAAGGGTCCGATAATCCCCTTGTTGTGGTACATTGCCCAGCGGGGGAAGTTTGGCCGTTCCCCTCCGACAGTTCGGTCAGACGCTCCAGGGGCAATGCGAGAAACATCTCCAACTTCGATTCCTCATCCCGACCCAGGTATATAAATCTGAGCCGGAAAATGGAAGAATTGGACGCGGACCTGAGCGAAAACGGCTTCTAGATTAAAGACGTCGCGGCAGGAAATGGCTTAAACTGTACATGGCCTGTCGCTGTCAGAAGTAAACATCAGGAAAAGCGAATGATTCACCTGTAACGAGGCATCCGGCAGGATAAACTGTGGCCGCTGGAATAATCTGTCATATTTCTAATTGCTCTGTTATGGGCAAAATGCTCTTTGTATCAATATTAGGTGCGGCCATCGATTTCTGCCGCGATCCAGGTGGTATTATAGGGAGCTCACGGCTCGCATAATCGACTCGCACTGGATCGATACTCCGTCGTTGTCTGTCAGTTTCACAAATTCATCAGTAACTTTTACTCCTGCCTGGACCGTCCCGGGTGTCAACGCTTAGGTAACACGGCGATTTACACCTCCGGCGGCCACCAGGAGCAGGGCAGTCGCCCGCGGACCATTTCTGTCCCCATGAGAAGAAGACTGCAGTTCGACCTTTTCGAAGTTTGATGTGGGGACATTATTAGTGTTTTCTGAGTGAGGGGAGAAGGCCAGAAGGGCCCACGCTTTTGGAAATCGATGCCCCGTATTGGGGGAGGGGGGAGCTGGACAGGGCTAATGATTTCACGTAATGGATAATCATGAAAACAGGAATGGGAAGCAGTTTTGCCGAGGATTTCTTTGACATCCGTCTAGTTCACATATGGAGCCTCAAATGGGCTCCTTAATCAATAGGCCACATGATGATGGCCCCGGGTTTGAGCCTGCTCTCTGGGTGGGGGGTGGGTCACAGAGCCATAGCTGAATACCTGCATTCCGTTTCCCTAAGGATCTATCTCCAGTCTTGCCCCGTGAGGGTGTCCGTCTGCTATTTATAGTGGGAGCGGCCATCAAAGTGCCACGTATCAAAGGACACCGGGTCTTCCTCCTTCAGCAGCTCTGAAACGGCCATGGGAAAGCCCAGATGAGGCAGGAGACCTGCGTGTGGGGGGCACGTCAATGCTGATCCTTTGTGAAATCACAGACAGGGAGATGTGAAACACCCAGATGCTGGTTACCCTGGTGCCCCTCCCCCCCTCCCCCCAATGCCGTCACTCAGAAATATGACCCATTCGTGATCCGTTAAGTTTTACACACACAGGAACACGGGCCTTTTCATAGCTGTCTGAAGCCTTTCTGACGCAGCAAGCTTACGGGCTTTCCCGGGCTGTCAGGGCGCCGATCAGAAGGGGCGTAAGCCGTGTGTGATGCTAAATGCTTAATCAGACCTTCGGTGGCACTGACAGTTGCACTTCCGCCAAGCTTTGGTAGGGGGGTTAGATGAGGGCAGCTGGTGTTTTCGTGACAGCGCCCCCCGGAGGTCAGTTAAGATTAGGGTGACACGTAGCTCCGCCTTCTTCCTGTAGCCGTCAGGGACGCACGTTAGCTTCTCTTTTTAAAATGACGCCTTAAAAACACTGTAAGCTGCGCGGTTAGGAAATGTCAATATAGTGGGATGAAATTCCGATTTTATTGCCATTAGCATTCCCGCGGAGACGGGAGTGCCAGCCCTCCAGTCCCGCCCCCATACACACATGGAAACACAGCCTATTCCTGGCCGTCCTTATCTGTGTCACCTTTACAGCTGCTTTGGGCCATCGCCAGACACTGGCTCTGTTATGTCCGGTCGGACAGCCGGTGCAAACGCCTTAATGCCTATGACAGCTAGGGCGGCACCCTCAGAAGGCTCATTGTGCCTTCGCTCCGCCAGGCGGCCGCTCCTCTGCGGGGAAAACCTTTGCTTTTCGGAGCCGTCTTTACGCTTGTATGTTCGTTCTCCGTTCAGACCAAGTGTTCACAACAAGCTCCACCCATTGCCTCTGCGATCACAGAGAGCTTGTCTTGCATATGCTGGCGTGCGCCTACCCCCTCACGCTGGTTTTCTGTTCCTATATGAACGCATCTGCACGAATACCCTAAAACATTGCACGCACTCTGTGAACGCATACGTCCGGCCCACGTCACAAGGGACTGTTTCAGCTCAGCTCATGCACCGAAAATGGCGTATGGTATAAATATAACTTTCCTGGAATGTGCTGTTCCAGTGCGTGATAAGTGGTTATGGAAGATGGATGGATGGATGGATGGGTTATATTGTTTTTTTTTCGTTATTTTCCAGTAAAAGTGTAAATACCTTTGCTGTACTCAATGGTTACTCAAGGGTTATGGGGGCAGCTCCCTGACGCATTTGCACCTCCGTTTATCATCAATTTCCTCTCACTGCCTGTCCCCTGAGTGAGTCTGAAATGTGTTCGGTTAAAAATCACGTGCTAACCAGACCAGGTGCACACCCCTCCACACCCCCCACTAGTGTGGGGATGGTCTGTGTCCAGGCCTCTTGCCACCCAGTTTGACTTTTTCTTCTTAATGGCCTGTCAGCCACTCTCTCTCTCTCTCTCTCTCTCTCAGTCTGGCGTTGGGCCTTCAAATTGAAACCTCCAGGAGGTAGGTGTCAGCAGGGAACTGGGTAGACATGGGCTGGTCCTGCAGTCTGGACGGCGAGACTGAGACACAGTAGATGGGAAGATGGGGCTGATATGAGGGGGGAGGCACAGCAAAACCCCTAATCCCTGCCCCCCCCCCCCAGCCATTATGCCTTCCCCATCTCTTGAGAGGTTGGGAGTGGGCCTACCAAAATCTTGCCCTGATGTTTCACCTGAAAACGAAACGCTCTCGAAGGTGCCAGGAACGCAGGAGAAGGGGAAAAAAAACAACTAATGAAAAATGAATGGGCTTAGTTACTCACACGGATGAGGCTCCCTGGAGAAAATAAACTGCTCCGATCTCGAGGAGTCGTGATTCCTCTGTAGCAGTCATCTTTGCTAGAATTGCGACGACCGCGGAATCTCACGACGAGCTGTTCTTGCGCTGTTTCCCATCAGACCGTGTGGCCCCTGGCGGGTCCTGTTTGCATGCATGAGGATGCATCACTTACCTGGACTGAGATACCTTACATTTACATGAATAACCACACTGCGGGCGAGTCGTTTTTTACATTTTATTTAGTGGATACTAAAGAAGAAAGCAGGGTCAGGCAGTTCCTGAAGCAATTTGGGGTTAAAGGCAGTGAAATTTATCTGTCCATCCTGGGATTTGAAGCTTCCGATCACCGCGCCCTAACCATCTGAGCCACACACTGCCCCCCTCGTCACTCACTGAGGCAGCCTTGGCAAGCCATAGAGACTGGTTTCCATCAAACTAGAGCCCCAAGGCTGATATCTGGGTGCCAATCGAGTGATGGAGTGGTCCGTTAGTCTTGGCAGTGTGGGCGGGGCTGGGCCCGTGTTAGCCTGACCGCCCGAGCCCGCTGCTGTTTAAACACAGTGCGGTGTTCATCGATCAGCATGAGCTCGGCTCGTGTAGGGTTTCTTCCTGTGGTTGCCGTGCCGTGCTCTGCGTTCCCAGTTATTTATTTATTCCCCCCTTCCTCCCAGTTGGCTTCTATTTTTGGCATACTGGCACTGCCTGGATTGGTGGGGGGAGTGTGGCGCCCCTGTCTGGGTGCGGAGCTCATCGCAGGCCGAATGGCATCACCCTGTGTTTCCAATGCCACTGCGGCTCTGTCCGCTGAGCCTGGCGGACAATTCAATTCGTCTGGTGAGATCGCCGCAGTAACGAGTTAAATAATGGTACTCGTAATGATTTTAAGCTGACAGTTTAATCGCACCGTGTTCCATACTGTCACCAAATGGGTTAAAGCCTCTCGTTTGCTGGCTAGCCCTATGTAGCCGGAGGCTGGTGGGATATTCTCGCTGGCATCGTATCCTAAAAGAGTGTGACACTCCCTTGGCGGTCTGGGCCTGTGCTGTCCCTCCTCCAGGATGGGGCCGCCAGCCCTAGTGCTGCACGGTTGCCCGGGAAATGCATCACTTGAGTGTTTCCTGCCCCTTCGCATTATGATAATTCAATTAAGGAAACACGAGTTTCATTTCTACGTCCCGGGCAATCCATCTCACTGACGAGGGCGTGCGGAGACGCTGTAAGACAACTTGAAGGCAATACCTCGCCGTGCTTGATTACACTTCTCTTCTGATTGTGTTTATTGCGTCTGCAATTAATCTTTCAGGCAGATACTATGGTGCTGCTGCTGGCCACATGTATTCACTCCGTGGAAAGTTCTAGAAAATGCGAGCCTGTTGCCGTCCTCGTCACCCTTCCTTACATAATCCTATGTTTGTAATTAGTGGTTACCATCCTTGACTATCCATTAAACGTTTGGGGTGGCTCTGTCGTGTGCGTAATTTGATGATTGGGCGGGATCAGGGGCGTGGCTTAGGTCAGGAGCCAATGAGAGGTGACGGGATTCACAGGGCGCTGCATGATAAATGGATCCTGAGCCTGCGGGCCTGGCCCAGTCCACGGCTCCAGGGACTTCTCCAGCTCTCGCTTGCCTTTTAAATTGCATCGGCCCGGTTCCGGTGCCAGTTTCACTTTAAATCACGTTCTGCTACAGAATCCTGATAACCGCATCACACATATGCGGCCAGCCTTCCTCCTCCGGGGCGGGGGGATGCCCCTATGCATTTGTATCCTCTGGTATTGGCTACTTGCAGTCATCTGTATCACGTGTTTGCACTTTTTTCTAAGGATGGGCGTGGCCACCTCCATCCTCCATGCTACGTGCAGGTGTTTACTCAACTTGCACGTTTCTCCTGCCTCGGTGGGGTGTCCGGTGCCTGTCCGTTCCACAGCCAGCCCAGCTGATCCTGCCGCATGGCTCCCGCGTTACCTATTGAGTCCGAGGCGGGAGAGCCCTAATTCCCACAGGATTAATGAGCGGGCTTTATCTCGTATACAGGTCCTGCTCCCCTTCCTGGCAGCAAGCGGCCCGATAGGTCGGCTCAATTGAGATAGTGCCTCTGAATCTAATTTTTTTTCCCTCTCTCTAATGGATTTATCCCATTTAATAAGGTCAGTATTCGCAGGGTGGTCAAAATACCCGTAAATCTAAACCTGGGGTTCTGTGGATCGTATAACGCTGTGAGGAATAACACGTCTATCTGAAAGGGGTTTTCAGAACTGGGTCACGGGTCCACATATTGGGGTGACAGTGAAATGGGCTCTTCCTTAGCTGTTTTCAGAAAGAGGGGCAACCCTCTACACCAGCCCGCGGACACTGGCCTCGCGTGTGGCCATTCCACAGTGACTGTCACTGTACCCCGTCTCCTGATTCGTGCTGCCTCCCTGTTTTTCTTAATTACGGGGATTAGTTTGAGGGGAAAAAAAACAAACAAACGGGGAAAGCTTACGCCCCTTGGAAGCCCTATTGTCTGCAAGCTTCGCAGGCCGGAGTGTTGGAGAACACGACGTTGCCGTCCAGTGAAACACGCTCGCGGTGAACGCTAGTGCATCGGCGCCTCGGCTAGGTTATTACACCGACGCTGACCGGCTGAACGATCGGGGGCCCCGTCGCCGAGACGCACAAAGGAAGACGTGATGCATTGTCTTCCCGCGAAGGCAGAAGCGAATTGGAACAAGCAGAAGCAGTCACTTCTAATGTGGGCGGCCCTTAAATGTGATTCAGGCTTATCTACCGATGGGCTTTCCTGGGCCTGAAATGATTGTCTCGCTCAAATAAACAGATTGAGCGCACCGTGGCCCCTTCGTTGTATATTGAAATAAATCTTTCAAATCAGATTGTTTTTTTTTTTTTTCTTCTCAAGCCATTTCTTAGGCTGCCTGCGCCGCTTTGGAGCTGTCGCTCATAAATTTAGCCGATACGGGGTATAAATCTCCCTCATGGAGAGCTCTCGGTGTACGCTGACGGGGGTTGGGTGGGTGGTTGGCAGCCTGCTGAGGCACTGGGGGCCGCTTCTGCCCACAAACCCCCGGTCTCTCCTCCTGTCCCTCATTTTAAGTGTGAATGTGACAGAGGAGGATGTGAGGGGGTTTTCACTGTCAAGCCCACGGTGACGAGGGGCCGGGCACACCCAGATGGACCCTCACCCACCCTGGTGGGTGTCTTCTCTTCACTTCTCTCAGCCATCCTTTACTGCTTGTCTTTTATTTTTGTTATATAGTTTGTCTATTTGCATTTTAAGAAATAAGGGTAATGTTTTAGACACGCTTTTATCTGATGTACATTTATTATTATTTTTTTAAGAAAGCAGGGCCAGCCTGTTGCTGGAACAGCTGGAGGGTTTAAGGGCCTTGCCCAAGGACCCAACGGCGAAACCATATCGTCTTGCCGGATTTGAACCGAAGACCTTCTAGTGATGGATACAACATCCTGACCCACTGAGCCAAAGATTGTCATGAACGAAACATGACTTTAATACCCTGTATCAGACCCCATAAAGGCGTAATACACCTTCAGTGGGAAGCAGGAGGTGGAGACAACCCTGATCAGGCTGTCAACAAAGACTCTGGGTCGCTAAGCTACTGTAGCAGCTGATATTTCTTAAAATAGCATCACAGTCTCTCTGCCAAATTGATAGGATGCAATTTAACACACTCTGCACGTGCTCAATCGAATGTCTCCCGCCTGAGATTGACTCCACCCTGTTCTCAGTGATATGTCGTTAAAGGATTGAGAAGAAATGGCTAAAAATGGTTTCAAATGTTTATCAAAGAGGTACCATGCAGTGATACTGAAAGCAGTGATCAGCTTGCCTTCAACACTTCTGCATACCAGTGCACTCATCTCTAAAGCTGACCTTTTGGCAGGGCAGATATACTATGAGCTCATAACACCTCACTTAATTACAGTAACCCGCACTGGAAATTACAGTTAATGGGAAGCTATAATGCCATCTCCGGGCAACTTCAACATGCCTCAGGGATACCTTAAATGTACCACTTAGTAATCAGTGAGTGCACACAGGGATTCCCCTTGGCCTAGTGGACTTTAACTCTCAGAATGCACCACACTAACGTAAAAGCCTAGTTATATATTTTTTGTTATTTGTGATTATTGCCTTTATCAAGTACCTATTCATGGAGTAAAGGGATGATTTACAGTGATCCTGCAACATAATGACCTTCTCTGGTAAAAATTCAGACTGAGCAATATTATCGGATGGGTCCTCAGATCTCTCTCATCAGAAAACCTCTTCAGATCGCTGCCAAGCTGTGCCCATCCTCTGTTGTGAGGATGGCTTTGGATTATTTGACAAATAACCTTTTTAGAAAATGTATGAAACATTGATAAACAATTAAATTATTATTATAGGCCAGGGAACAAAGGGAAAGCACTTCATTTTATTCCATTCTTTTGTTCTGTATATGTGCTATGAATTTATCTAATTAGTAGACCGACAGGAGTGTTCTGTGTATATTCAAATCAACACGCCTACACGGCAGGTACAGTGGATCCTCTGCAAATAACCTTTCACCTAGAATCTGCCTGATGCGCTGACAGTTAATACTTGGAGATACTTAAATAAAAAAAAAGGAAAAAAAAAGTAATTCGGGAGACTTTTTAGGAGATGTGGAAAAAAAACACCAGTGTGACTTTTTGCATGTAACGCAGTTATACAATGATTCACAAAAGCAGCCAGCGTGCTGCTATCTCGATTCGGGAAGAGAATACACCATAAATAAAATATTTATAAAATCAGATTACCTGACAACGAAAATCAATATCACATTTCATAAACGGTACGTACCCCCCCCCCCCACACCCTGTTTGCTCCAAGCACTACACTCCACAGGAAGACAACAGGCCCAGTTTCCTGCTTCTTTAGCTAAGATCTCCTCCGATGGCTAATTAAGAAAGTACAGGGCACATCATTAATGTAGAATTGCCAAAGTGACAGAAAAAAACTTTGTTAAATCAAGTCTGGAATTGCCACAAATAACCATGCATCAGTGAAAAGATACTGGTCTGTGTGACTATTGGTGCATATGTACAAGTTTTGTAATGTGTTTCAGCCAATACAAGGTTGCTATGTGGCTTGGAGTGTTAGAATGCTGTACCTTGGATCAGGCCACTGGTTTCCCAATTGCTCCAGGACTGTGTGGACCCTCCTAAAAAAAGTATGTTGCTTTAGATAAAAACATCTGCTAAACAAATTAGCCCTAAATGTAATGTTTTTATATTGTGGGTAAACCAAGTGCCTAGAGTTTGTTTTTTTTTCAGAAAGTGCTATAATAAGGAAAAGGAAATATTGATTTTACTAGTACGAGAAAAAAAATGTTATATTGCTGAGTTGTTAATGAGATGTTTACTGAACTAAAACATAAGTTTAATTTCAATGGGGGATTACTGCTCCTCCTTAGGTATACAGTCTTGCAGGATTTTATTTG
Source organism: Petrocephalus schoutedeni (assembly GCA_026780765.1). Classification (NCBI taxonomy): domain Eukaryota; kingdom Metazoa; phylum Chordata; class Actinopteri; order Osteoglossiformes; family Mormyridae; genus Petrocephalus; species Petrocephalus schoutedeni. The sequence goes on from JAODKL010000051.1 coordinate 2,100,244, forward strand.
TGAAATGTAACTTTAATAGGTTTTTTAAGGCATAATATTCTATAATGTGGCCCAAAAGTTATGTTTGTAGCATCTCAATGAAGGTTGCGGGTTTTTTTTTTAATCATATTTGTCCTTTAGTTGGGATTTGTATTTGTTTTTTTTTTTGTATGTTTTTATGAACTAACGTTTGAATAGTGATCGTCTAATAATAGTTGCATGGGGGTGGTGTGATGTAGGTTAGGGTGCTGTGCCTGTAGTCAGCAGGTCGCTGGTTCAAATCCCAGGGCCAGCAGAGTGATGCTATTATCGGGCCCATCAGGAAGGCCCTTAACCCCCTAGTTCTTCCACTGACCGTCTAACCTTGCCTTCTCAAAAAAAAAGTACATCATGTTGGATAAAAGTGTCCACCAAATGAAAATTTATGGCGACGGGCAGTTGTGTGGTGTCGTGCTCAGTGTTGTCAGGGGTTTTAGGGCTGATATGCGGTCGGCAGGGGAGGTATGTCACATTTCAGGAACATCGTCCCCGGATCAGGACTCTGGACAGCGCAGGTACTCACTGGGCGAGTGTCCCTATGTGAATTAACGTCTTCTGATGAGTCAGCCCGGGGCGGGGGGTGGGGTGGGTGAACGGGGGCCACCTGTGCAATCCTATTGATCGGCGGCGGGATGCTCATACGGGTCATCTCTGTCCCGGAGGGGAGGACGTATCGATTTCGTACGCTGTGGCACGAAGCGGAAATGGGGGCTTTAAAGTCATTTGGGGGGCACCCTGCCCGCAAACGTGCCCCCCCCCCCCGAGAGCTTACCGGGAATGAGCATCGATGGCTCCCATAATAAACAAACAGGCTCTGTTATCGGCTGAAATGTCTGCCGGCTCCTTTGCTGTTAGCTGGCTATTTCTGAGGGCTGTGGTGCTTTCGTTCTGTTGGTGTCGCCCTAAACAGCCAGCGATCGCTAATCAGCTAGTGAACTCCATGTCGTTTTGTTATCCGGCCTCTGCGGAGGTGGGGGCTGCAGCAGTGGCTGTCATAGGGCTCCCCGAGCTCCTCTTTAAGCCCCGTGTCACGTCACTCCCCACCAGCATCGGTGAGTCAGCCCTCTGACACTCGTGTCATTATTTTATTTTATCGTTTTCCTCCTGAATCATGGTTTTATTTCTGTGGGCAGTAACTTTCCTGTTTTTTCAGACTGGCCTGTTTCCTGGGAAGCCCCCCGCCCCGCCCCGCCTCAGATTCCAACCGAGAGAGCGTGCCTTTGGATAATCTGCTCGGCGGAGTTTTGGGGCTGTAGAAGTCACGAGTGAGAGTCAGGACAGGAGTGCCTGTCGTGGGGTGCGCCCCCGTCTGCCAGCTGGCCTTCCTTTACCCTCGGGGAAACACTGGCAAGTGGCTGATGTGCTTGCAGCCTCGCGATGCCCCTTCACGGTACTGGGCATTATGTGAGCTGACACCCCGTGAGACTGGGTTGCAGGGGCCGCCTGGTAGAGGCTCTTGGATGTCCTTACTGGTATATCAGCTCCTGCCAATCAGCGCTAAGTTAGTGCTGTGCCAGCATCTCTCTCTCTCTGCGCCACGCCCTCGCCGTTCTGGTTACAGTGGTGGGTATGGTGCACTAGTGGCTGCCTTCAGCACTAATCGCCCATGTGACCACTGCCGATTCCAGTTGTTATGCACTTCTCTCTCTATTCCCCACCCCCCCCCCCCATAGCAACTGGCCGTTATCATATACCGCGCTGTTTCGGGCCATCCATTTCCAGCCTGGCTTTGGATCCGTCGGGCCAGGGGAGGCGGATCCGGTGGTGAATGCCGGTGTCATGTCGCGAGGAATGTTCGAGGGACGCTGTGGACCTGGACCGTGTTTTTCTTCTTAGGTTTTTATTCCAGCCATTTGAAGATCATTAACGCCGGGAAAAGTTATGACCAGAAATCAGATAATGCAGTTAAACAGCAAATGATACATCTAATTAAAGTCAGCAATGCAGGGCATTCTGGGAGCCCTAAGTGAAACGTCAGCATGAGCGCGATTGGTACGGCTGATCCTCGTGCCTTTGATCCTGCTTTTGCGTGGTTACAGTTGGATCCCACTTCTGGCCAGGAGCTAAGTAGAAATTCTGGGACCCCTGACAGAATGAAACCTTGCTCCCATCCCCCACAGAATATTATGTATAATTTCACCTATTCAAGGGCTCCTATAAAGTGCTGAGTCCCCTGAATCTGCCGGAGTGTCCCTTCCCCTTCTGGGCCCCTGCTTCTGGCCCCTATAACTTTGCAGTTAAACAGGTAAATGTAAGCTGTTCATGCTGTACAAGGGAAACGAGATGGCGTTTATGGATTTTCAGAAAGACAAAAGTGACTAAAAACAACAGTGGCATGTTCAGAGTTTCATTTGTGGAGTATAGAAGCAGATAGCTGTCCCAGAGTGGTTACTTGATCTCATAGTCACTTGGTCTGTCTGATAAGGGCGGGGCCACAGGAGAACTGGCCCCAGCTGAAAGCTGATTGGCCCCCAGAGTGCCCCCCTCCCCCCTTCCCCTGTCACTCACCGATTCAGAACATACCATTGGCTAATGATAAGGTCAGCTCCTTTGTATGAATTTTCGTCCCTCTTATGTCCCCCTAGCCTTAAAAAAAATCACCCCTGCTGCCTGACAACCGCAGTAATTGCCCTGACAGAAAGGGGGCACCAAAGCAGAGCAGAAAGGCTGTGGAGAAGCACGTTCCTGCTGACTGCTTTGTTCTGTTAATGAGACGTTTCCGGAACGCTTCCTTTCAGCCCGGATCTCCGATCCGTTTGAAGCCACACATTTGATCGGATGGGGTGGAAGACAGATACATTAAAATATGAGTGGAGAAAGTGCTTTTTTTAACATACAGTAAAACGTTTCTTTTTTTTTTACACAGCGAGTGAGTAGCTCAATGGAAAATGAAAAGGTCGGCGCAAATCAATGAGATCAGTGCAAAGGTTACTTATCAATGTTCCTGTTTTTGGGGCGGTGGTGCCCGGAGCGTCCCGCACGTAACGTCATAGCACGGCAGTCGTAATGCCGGCTAAACATCACAGGTGGACTTTGCCCCAGTTACCTATATTAATCCGGACCGTTGTTTTTCTGCCACTGATGTCTTTGTTTTTATTAGGAAGGGTAACAAATGCCTAAATGAACGGGAGTGATTTTACGGGGCGTGCAGGAGCATTAAATCAATCGTTTGATTCATCCAGGCTGCACGCCGTGCAAACACAAAGGTTTCGAGACTGATTTCTGGTTAGCTTGCCGTCTGCCCCCGCATGGCCCACAGCGTGCATCTCTAAACACTGTCTGACCAATCACAGTTCTGAATGAGTAACGTACCCTCCTTCCCTGTCATTGGCCCTCGCCAGATCATGTGACTGACTCATGAGACCCAGACATTGCTTACTAGTAATCTTTAGCTATATTAACATAACGTCATTTGCTGAGGCCCTAGCTGTCAAATAAACACGATTGTGTTCAGTCACACAAATTATTATTATCAATCAAAACGATAGCAGTGCAGCTACTTTCAGACAGCTTTACCCTGGAATTATATTAGAGGCAAAACGAAAAATAAACGAACATGTTTTGTCTGGAAATTTTGATTGATACTGTTTTTTTTGTTTTTTGTTTATAGCCTAAACCATATATTAATCCTGGCAGAGATGCTAGGTGAAGACAGACCTGTATAATAGAGACCCGCAATATGTTCTGTAATCTGTGTTTCCTGCGTGTCATACCCAATTACTGTTGGTTGATTGTAAGTTGGACAAGGGAGACCTTGTTGGTCCTCCTCTCCGATAACCGTTCCGTGTTTCTCTTAAGCTATGCGGTCGTCCTAAATAATATACTTTCAAGTGACGAACAATTCATTAGCTGCCACGACGCGGTGCTTTGTAATGAACTAAATTCATTAGTGTGGCGGTAATTACACACTTGTCTAATTAAAGATCTCAGCGCTGAATATAATTTGGTTAATTATTCACTGAGTGTGATAACCCCGAATTGTGAGGTTGGAGGTTACCACCCTGACCCCAGAGAGCCATTCGAAAACGTTATTGTTCCGTGGTTTGATAAAATAATGGCAGAACCTGAAACTTTTGCGGCTTCACTTATATGCTAATCTGCCATCAGTGGGACATCTGTCATTTGGTTGAATGTTCTAAGTCATGTGACTGTACATGACTCCCAGCTAAATATTCACTCTGACCTAGTCGCGTTTGATTTTCCCGTCTCCCGTGCCCTTTTCTCCCTCGCCCCTCGGACGCCGGCTCTGACGTAAATGACGGGCGCTGTGGCTAACTCGTAATGCTCTTTGGACTGAGCGACTCGCCAGATCGCCGTTATAATTGTGGATGCTCCTTCACGCTGGTCCTCGCTTCAGACACTTTTCTGTGTGTCTATCTCACTAACATGCGGCGTGACCTTCATGTTTAAAGGGCTCGTGCTAAGCGAACGTTTCCTGTTAGCTACTCCCGGGCTGCCATAGAACTGGAGTCCCTGGCTCATGCCCCCCCCCCCCAACTGTTAATATGTCCTAGAGATGGGTGGGGGGGGCACACGGGGAAGCACCCAGCCAGCGAGCCGTGAAATGAGAGGATAGGGAAGCTGCCGAAACCCCGCGGAGACGAGGGGGTGAGGGGGGTGGGGTGACGTCGTACCTCGTGATGTCACACCACAGACGCAGTTGGGAGGAGCTGGATGTTCAGGTGCATTGAGGCGATGGCATTTAAATTTACATTTACATTTACAGCATTCAGCAGACGCCCAGCCCTGAATACCTTCTGAACCCGGCATAAGAATACCAGCTGTCTAAAAACTCTGTTGGCAAAGAGTTTGTTTTAATAAGAGTATAATACTGGAAGGTTGCTCCATCCCTCCTCTCCTCTCCTCCTATCTCCTCTCCCCTCGATTCGCTTCTCTCCTATCCTGACCTCCTCTCCGCTCCACTGACCAGGGGTGCAGTGAACACCCTGGGCTGGGATACACCCTGTGTCTGTCACAGGCCACACATACCCATACATAAAGCAGTGCTGGGTTCCAAACCAACAACCACCTGTGCAATCGGCTGAGCCACCATGCTGCCATATAGCCTGTCTCTATAATAGGTGTGAGGTATAATAGGAATGTGTTTTAATATTCAAATCCTGATATTTTCCCCATTTATAAATGCATGCTGTATCTCACACGCACCCAGATTAGACGGACGCTTCAAAATGCTCCTTTATTTGAAATCTGCAGAAAAACAGGCATCGCACATCAGCACATTTCCCAATGACATTTCCATTTGTAAATGAACTCGTTAACAGCGAGATGTGAGTGCTCCGCGGGCCCCGGTGACACGCTTCATTATCATATTCCTGGGACGACGCCAGAGAGGAAGTGACATTTCTTGGTGAGGTTGTCCAGTCCCCGTCGAATGGCGCGCCTGCAATTCCTGGCAAGAGAGGGAGCCTTAAAAACAGCGCCAGGCTGGGGAAAATGCTGGGGCACAGCAGAAGATCGGCATTGTTAACCCCCAGTGTTTGGGGTCAATCTGACCCCAGAGCATCATTAAACGGTAGGCAAATTTCACATGGGGAGATTATCACGGGAAAAGGGTTAAGGGAGATTAGTCCCATTGCCACCGCTCACCTGTTCTTCCACAACTGACAGATGCATGCGTTGGGGAACAAGGAGCTAAAACCCGCACGCTAAATCACGTCTAATCGAAAAAATACACTGGGCTCACACCGCCTGTGATTTAGAACATTCTAGAAACCCTTTACGTTTGTTTATGGCTAGAAGCGCGGCATTATAAATTGGAAAGCGAGAAGTGTACATTCATAAACATAATGCTTATTTACAAAATATGATTATAGCTGCCATAATGATAAAAGTGAGTTTAGCGAGTGTCACCGAAAGCCTGATTTATTGTGACCCGAGTGCCTCTGGTGTGTGGAAATGACTCTGATGGACAAAGATGAGGAGCGTTCCAGGTTCGAGGTGTCTGGCATGAGGCCAGGAATAATGTATTAGAGACGACAGGGGATGGTAGGGCAGTCAGGCCACACCTCTGTGTGTGTGTGTGTGTGTGTGTACGTGTACAGGTGTTTACAAAAAACATGACTAGTAATTTTTTCGGTCCTCACTACTTGAAACTTCATTTTATAAAAATCTATGAATGCAATCAAAAAAGTAAAAATGCCAAAAGTCTTGTATTTGGGTTGTTTACTTGTGGTTAAGGTTAGGGCTGGGTAGGGGTTAAGGGTGTCGTGGGATTAGGATTCTCTTTCCCACAGAAATGAAAGGACGTGTGTGTGTCAAAATTCCACAATGAGCAAGAAGGTGAAGGGTTAACTGGTGTGGAGTGAGACCCCCTTCCACCGTTGCCATGGCGCTCACGAAACACCAGAGGGGTGACCTTACGCAGAAAACGTGTCCTCACTTGACAGAGTGAGACAACCGGCGTGGTGATTTATGTGGCAATGGCGAACGAGATATGAAATATGGGACAAATGAATGATATACTGTCAGGTCATTAAGGTCGGTATTAAAGCCACTATATTGCCCCAAACGGCTCCTTTTAAAGCTCATGCCACCCAGCTGCAGAGAGAAACACCTTTGCGTTGAGATGAATATGCTCAGGCATTGATGTTAATGTGATTATATTTTTATAGCGCAGTCAGCCAGGTACACCTATATATACCGCGGTGGCGAACGCACAGCACACACACACCGCTCTTTGGGGATAGGCTGTGTGCTGCTGCAGAGGTGGAGTGGAGGGTGTATCAATCTTGAGCCGGCCTCACGCTGGGCGTCTGCAATCTGTGCCGAGTGATTTCTCTCTAATCCTCTGAAGATCAGCTCTGCTGTAGGGGCCCCGGCCTCAGAGCCACACAACACTTTCCTGGGCTCAGGACTTTTCTTCTCCCTCTCTCTCTCTCTCTCTCTCTCTCCCTCTCTCTCTCACATACACACATTCTCTCTCTCTCTCTCTCTCTTTTTTCCCAGAAAACAGTTCCACGGGAACGGTTTATACTTTGTATGTTTTTGTCCCTAACTTTCTGTTTATTTATTTATTTTGCAGAGATGGTTAGGTGGCAAAAATAGGGGTGTGCCAAGGCGTTTAAATTTCCAGGACAGTCCAAATCCGGGGGCTAGAAGTGCTAGAAAACGCTAGAGGCTGGCGTTGAGAATGTGACCCCC
>JAODKL010000051.1:2107522-2117858 GCA_026780765.1 Petrocephalus schoutedeni
CCCGCGCCCCATGATGCCCCTGTGCCCCAGCCTCTTAAATTAAAGGAAGCGTTATTTACCATTTGCGCAAGTATGTAAGAGTGTGGTTTTCTTCACACATCTCCTTCGTTCGTCATACACGCACGCATATAGAGGCGAGAGTGAAGCTTGGGAGCAGCCATCCACCGAGTGCCCCTGGGGCTTTTTTCATGGGGGGTTGGGGTTTGGAGCTTCTTCAAGGGCCTGACAGAGACGCATTCTTATCCTGCTGGGAATAGGATTCGAACAAGTGACCTTCCGGTTACAGGCACGGAGGCCTAACCTGCCACACCGCCCCCCTCTGGCCTGCCCTTTGCTAGGCTTGGCTCCACTCTCCCCCTGTTTGCATTCCTCCTTGCTGAGTATAAATGACAGACACATCCTCTGTTCCCCAAACGGGCTCCAGCTCAAGCAAAAAAGCCTCCACCACGGCCCGGGTGAATCCCAGCGAGAGCCCAGAGCGCTGTTCTGCGGCAAAGCTCCTGTCATGTGATTCTGCTCCTGGTATGCTTGCACGTAGACATAAAAACAATGCACAGTATGGAGGAGCATGTAAAGCCCTCAACAGAATCTCCCCGCGTGGTATTTGACGAGGCGCGAGGACTCGGAGGCAAGCCGGGTCAGAGCTCCTACAAACCAGAAGCCACCTTGAGTCTCGGGTCCATTAGCGATGACTCACTGTTGACGGCAGGCATGGAAGAACTCTGGAAATGGCCGATCCGAACGGGGACGGAGTGCGGGGCTCGGGCCTTCATCGGCGATGGAGACGATGATAACTCGTGACAGGTGCGGCCCGGGTGCAGGCTGTCTGCTGGACACGGCTGTACTTTTTCGGCCGTGAGCGTAGTAGCATCCTGCCTCATCGAGGACTGTCGTGTCTGACCCGCGTCCCGCCGGGGAGGGGGCGGGTTGGGGATTTAGTCCGGCTCTCTGGCTCTTTCCATCTCTGTCTGGTGTCCCTGCCTGACAGCTTGTCCCAGGGGGGTCAGCAGGCCCTTTTAATTACTTCCCCTGATGGGCGGTCCCGACAGCTGTCCAGGAAGAGGTAGGCCACCGTCTCGGAAGCCAGGCAGCTGCCCCCTTTAGAAAGGATGCAGTTATGTCATGCTTCAGCTAAGCCTCCAAGTGAGTCAGCCTGCAAATGAGCTTGCTTCGCTGCCACGGCAACGTGGCGTACCCGAGGATCCGTAACCGTGGGAATATAAAGAAGACAATAAGATGATGTGTGTTGTAGTATTGTTGTTGTAGTTTTGTAGTATTCTTTTAGTATTATTGTAATATTGTTTTATCAGTATTGTAATACTATAGTATCGTTTTAGTAGGATTGCAGTATTTTTCAGTAGTATTGTAAATTGTTTTACTCTGGAAGTAAGTATCCGAAAGTGCTTCCAAAAGAGTTAATGTTCTGTTTAAAGACAGCAGGTGTGTGTTCTTCGGTTCAGACTGGCGTAACGGAGACTTTCGCGTTCATTTGCACGCGTGTTCGCTCGTCAGCTAAAAGGAACACGTGCCGTGACGGCTTAGTGGCGCTGGGTCTGGCCATGCCGGCAGCAGGGACAGAATGTGAGCGTGAGTCACGCGCCGTTCCGCAGCACGCCGGTTGCAGTCAGGGCCCGCCCGTTTCCACCGGATGGAGTTTCAGTCCCATGACCAGCTGGCGGGCTGCCACCAGATCCAAGTGGCTCATGGCTCGGCCGCGCCTGACCCCTGCCGTTATGCCTGAACTTTGACCTCCTTATTCCCGTCACCCCCCATCCCCCATGCAGTGTTCTGTTTTTTTTTTTTTTTTTGTTTATCATGACTCAAAAAGCTGCACCAGTCGGATCCTGTTCCCTGCAAGCAGCTCTCTCAGCAGATAGATGCGGTGAGAAGCTGCCTTCGCCCCGTCCCTCTCGATATATAATGGATGTGTTTAAATATTAACTGCACATAAACGCACACACCGTGCCAGAATCGCTTCAAAATCTAATCAGCGGTTATTAAGATTGGAAGGAACGTGGTCGCCTTAGGAGATGAATGACAATTTCCCCTTGAGAACGGTCGAGCGTAATCCGAGACTTTTATTATGGTCCCTGTGCTCGGAGCTGGAAGGGGGGGTAACAATGACCCTCCCTGTGGCCCCGCCCACTGGTGCTACGAAGACGCGGGAGGTCCGGTTGTTTGCGGTCGGGGTCTCTTTGGGCCATCCAGCCACATATCAGCCCTCGGTGACGAGGCAGGGGGCTACCGTCACCAAAGACACCAGCACTGCTGAGCGTAGCACATCGTGCCGGATTAAAGAGTGGAACGGAGCCACGCATGAGTGCAGCCCGGAAACGTTTCGGGCTGGGAGCGTTCCCACGGGATACCGTGATGCTCTGACGCTTGATCCGGGACGGTGAATGTCAACAAGCCCGTCGGCGCGACTTGGCCGGCCCCAGGCTCGCAGGAACTGCTTACATTAATTTCCCTCCAGTTCCCTGAAAGCCTTTTTCTCAGAATAGCTGGGAGCCTTTTCTAGTGAGAGGTGGCCACCTTCGAGAATTCAGGGGTTATTCACCTGCCTCCACATTCGGAGAAGTGCGCCACTTAAATGGGAGGTTAATCTGCCAGAGTTTTTGTTTGACGGTGTAATAAAACCTCCGTCCTGTTAGGGACGCTGTGCGCAGTCCTGCCCGCTTACCTAGTGGCCCCCTGCGCCGTGCACAAGGATGCGCCAAGCCTCAGTGGTTGCTCTCGAAGCAGGTCGCTTGCCGAGGTGACCCGCGAGAACTCCGTCTCACCAGGGTCCTGTGCGCCGCCTCGGATTTCCCCGGCCGTCATTTTCGGCGTAGGGCTATCGATTACGCCTTCGGATGTGCATTTTTTTCTGCACCGGCATTCGTTTTGAAAGCGTGACGGGAGACGGATCGATGGTAATCATACTCTGCCGCCGGTGGCCTGGCTCCGTTACTGCCCCGGGAGGCTTGGCGGACCCCGAGCCCCTGCATGAATCCTCGCCTGTGGACGGCACAGGTCGGCCACCTGGGGGAGTCGTGCGGGCACCGGGCCTTATCTGAGCCCACCCGTGCATCAATAACACCCCTCCCTCCTCCATCGCCACTTCAGATAAAGGCGGGATGAAGTGGAGTGTGTGATATACTATTCCATCGCTGCTATTCTGGGATTATTTACATGCCCCTTCTTATTAGAATCCCTCGTTCGTCTGATTTAAATAAACGTTGCTTCTCTGTTTAGGTTTTTTTTTATTTTCTTTTCTTTTTAAGCCTTTTCCCCCTGTGGTAATAGCAGCAACCAGACAAACGGTAAAGAAAAGTGATGATTCTGGAGATTTCAGCCAGGCAAATAAAATCTGATGCAGGGAGACGACGCACGGAGGCGGCCACTCAGCCTGGAGTTTGGAGGAAAACCGGGTGAGCGGGCCAGTACGCTCGTCTCAAGGCCTGTCCCTATCTCTCTGTCTTGAGGAAATTTCCGGAACGGATCGGTCAAACAACACCGACTTTAGTTGAAAAACAAATGCGGTATTTTCATCCAGATTTGGAAATGAGACGATCGTATGCATGTCTTTTTCTTTTAATCTCCCTTATGCTGTCAAGGGGAGGAATTCTTTGTAATTCACTTCTCAAGGCTTTGTAGTGGGAATAAGGCACGTTATTTTAACGGCGGCTGGCTTGATCCTTCGCTCGGTATTTCCCGTATGATTTACCGACTTTGTATCTCCTTTAAATCCACTGCAAATAGCAGCGATTACGGCGCCGCGAATACCGTATTAAAACAATCATCATTCTTAAATGTCAGCCGGAAATATTTCCGCACATTTTTGATCTATGCTCTGTTTGATGGATTATGCGAATTACCCCTGTAATATTTAATTAACCCTGCGATGAATCAGTGTTTAAAAAATCTCCCTCAGATGTTTGAAATCCAGCGGCTCTGCCGCCGTTTGCCTGTGTAACCCCAGGGAGCAAAGGCTTGTCTTCCGACGTCTGCCGATTAGCTACTGGCCGTCTGTGGCTTCTAGGACCTGCGAGTTATAGCTACTGTTATTAGCATTAGAATTAGCATTGTTTTCCCTATTGATTAAGTTTATCTATTAGCGCAATGCATTAGCTTGTCTAAAGTTATGGAGGGAAGAGGGTGCATAATATTTCATATTTCATAATATTTCAACACAGAGGGGTCAACTTCACCATTAGCCAATGATATGTTTTGAATCAGTGAGTGACAGCAGAGGGGGCACTCCGGGGGCCAATCAGCTTTCAGCTTGGAGCAGTGCCTGTGGCCCTGCCCCTATATATGCACCTATATATGCATAGGTCACATGTGCAGCTTGACTCTGAGGTTTCTAGGCAAGGAGCGAGCACGGCGCCACCACCTGCCTGGCATGAACACCGGTGCCAGGTGATGGCACAATATGCTCGCCCTCTTCAGGCTTGAAACGGCTTGCCGCTCAGCTTTTAACGCTTTAGCCTTTTAACGACGCGGCACAGTTTGGAAATACAAACCCTCTGTGACCTTAGCGACTCGGGCTGGTTATCACCATACCTCGGCATCTGACGTAGGCACCGGGGGATTATGGGTAGCTGAGGCATCACTGTCTATTCCGCGTCCTGATCGATGTGGGAGCTGGGTGTGATGAGCAGGTGCTTTCTGCTGAGCTGGAAAGCCTAATCCTGCTGAGATGACATGTGGTAACCTAGGATGGAGTGGGGGGGAGGGGGGCAGACTAATGGTGCTAACGATGACCCTCTATTGAGTGCTGACCATGCTTCCTCCTTCCTTTTAAACTACTGAGGTGCCTTCATACAGCTGGTCATGTGACTTCAGCTGTGTGGCTGTGATGCGTACTTCCAGCTGTTAAGGGGCGAATCAGTGCCTGCCCCCCCCCAACGCCAACATCTGGGTGACCTCCCTTAAAGGCACTGGTCGGTGCTCCTCTGCTCTGGGGTCAAAGCACATTTTTAGGTCATTCTTCTCTATTGAGCGTTTATTTATATAGACGTGTGCTTTCATGTTGATCTGCAGAATATGGTTGAAATGCCCTCATGGGGCTTTAAGCCAATCAAAACACCCCTCCATCCATCCATCCATCCATGCGTGCATCTATTCATCCATTAATCCATCCATCCTCTGACTGCTTATCTGGTACAGGATTGTGGACCCAATGTAGCAGCTGCAACTCATTCATGAAGTGGTTTTACGTTTGAATGAAGGAAAATTGTGCATTTGATCATGTTTATGATTTGTGGGGGAGGAAAAAAAAAAACAAAAAATTGCCAAATTAAGAATGGCTCCTCTGAAGACTCATGCCCTGTCTGTAAGACCAGCTGCTCCTTGTGGGTGGAAAATGAACATCTTGTTAAATTTACATCATGCGGGTCTGTCCTGGTTTGCCACCAGTGTCACGGAGGCACTATGCTCTCCGATATCTAAGCAATCCCATCAACACCGTCATGCCAGGAGGAAATGCAGGCATCCCATTGGCTGAAAGCATCCTCTCCTCAGTGGTTTTACTTGTCCCTGTCACAGGTCACTGCTCTCTGGGCAGATTTAGCCGCTCTTTAGAGCCAGCCATCCTACAAAGGTCTAATCTCCTTTGTTCCATTGCCTTAGAAGAGTGTTTCCCAGTCCAGTCATCGGGGACCCTCAGTTGGTCCATGTTTTTGCTCCCCCCGAGCTCCCTGCCGGACAGTCCTCATTTTGAGCAGAAATGTGGACTGTCTGAGGGTCCCCGAGGACCAGATGGGAAACACTGCCTTAGAATTTGCCAATTAAACCCCCTTTTCCGGTGACTGTGGGGCATAGGTAGGTGGCTAGTTCACGCATGGCTTCTCGTACCCCAAACTTAACCTCTGTGACACCTTGGCAAGAGACACGTCTGGTTTATTCCTGACGGAGAACACCCCCGGCTGCCGGCCTCCCCAAATACTAATCAGGGTCTATTTATAGAGAGCGGGCAGGACGTCGGAGTTTGTGCGACAGCAATGGACCGTAGGTGTTTAGTTCACTGGGTCCTTCTACAATTATCAGGATTTGGTGGATTAGTCGGGCGGGAAAGGGGCATTATTAACTCTGGAGACATTGGGGAGGGATTCGATGATCTCATCTGTGTGAATGGACCCTCTGATGCGTCACCTCTGCTCGGAGGCGGATGTGATCCGAGCAGATGGACGATGGGTGACGGAGTCAGCAAGGAGCAGGGGGTGCACAAATGGGCGTGTCAGAGGGTGCGAAAGGGCACAGGTGGACAGGAGGGACACGGGGGCGACCCTTTTACGACGACAGGTAGATTAGCAGGGGCGATCCGACGCCAAATGGGATATTGTTAACGCGCAGATCTGCTTCCTTGTCGATGACAAACCACAGAATTCGGCGGGAACGCTCTGCCGAGTGAATAACAATTTCAGATTTGTGTCTGGAGAAAGGGCGCTTTCAAAATAAGAGTCGTGAGATGCTGGTAAGATATACGGGAGCCAAAAGCGAGGAGAATTTGAAATGTGAGCGAGTCAAAGACACTACACACATCACGCTCAGCACTCAAAACATCTCAGCTCAACTCCCCATGGGGCTCAGAGCTGTCAGTGAACACAGTTAGCCACTGGAGCCTGTTACACCCCCCCCCACACACACATCCTGTAACCTACATCAGAGACAACCTGAGAGCTTTCTCCATTTCCTCTCTGGACTGTGACCTCTTGGCTCACACAAACTATGGCTCAAGTTGGTTCTTTATAATGGTTCTGCTGCATATCCCATCTTGCTCTTTTTTGAGCCACACACAAGCTGAGAATGAAGCTTTGGGTCCAAGCATCAGGGTCAAGCCATTTATCTACCCTTGGAGCATCTCCGGGGGCAGGGGGTTGAAGACCTTTCTGAAGGGTCCAACAGAGATGTGACTGTTCTGTCTGGGCCAAGGTTCGAAGAGGTGACCTTCCGATCGCAAGTGGCAAAGCTTAACCCGCTGAGCCACACAGTCACGCAAAACATGCGGTTGGGGCTGCTCATGGGAATTTTACTTACGCAAAAATGTTCTGAGGGCAGAAGGAAAAATGATTAGTTCAGTGAGATAACCAATCAGATCTTCGAGTCAGATGTCTTGGTCCCACCAACTCTAGTTGCTTGGACCCGCCTCCTCTACAATATAATTGGTTATCTCTCTGAGCCAATCAGTTTTGGTTCTGCCCTCAGAGCAGTTTTGTGTAAGTAAAACTCCCACGAGCAGCTGCCACCCTCTTATTGGAAAAAGGGATCTTACGTACCTGCTGCTTCTTGGGGGCATTCTTCTTCTGCGGGACAGCTCTCCACTTCCTGTAAGCGCGCGTCTGGCCCACGATTCGCAGCATACCAATGAGTTTGCGGAACTGACTGTTGCTTATTTATACAGTTATGCTGTAGTTATGTGTGTTTCTGTAGCGACCTGAGCTGCCATTTACCGACTAGCGGGGAGAAACACGAGACACGTTGTTGAATAGAAATGAGAAAGACCCAGATTGCTACTAGCAGCAGGATCGAGTTGCACATCTTGTACATAGATTTGCCCCAATGCCCACGTCTGCTGAAAATACTATTTACATTTGTATAATGTCTGTATCCGCTACACTGCCACTTTATGCTTGGACAGTACTTCCATGTACTAATTTCATGATGTTATGTTATGTTAATATTGCATTTTTGTTATGTTATGTTAATGTTGTGCTCATGTTGTGCTCATGTTGCATTAATGTAATGTTGTTCTGTTCTGTTATGATATGTTGTAGATATAGGCAGTAGTCTCTCCTCTGTCCCCTTAAATGATCAATAATTTAATAATTGTACAATTGCACTGAAATTATTCAGTCTTCAGCACTGAAATGTTTGCCCAGTTTTGAATCTTGAGCTCAGGAGGAGTGTTATTTTGTTTTCAGTACATGATTGAGATTACATTAATGCCTTATTTACTTGATAAAGTAACATACCTCTAAGGCACAGGCTGGGCTTCTGACTGATACCAAAAAGTGGGGTTTCCGCCAGTTAAACTGGCACGGAAGCAGAATAAAACAGCAGCTTGTCTGTATTTTCCGCAGTTCGGGACAAATGACAGAAACGGCTGCTGGTTTTTACAAGCGGATCGTGTAAAGTAATTATACAAACCAGTGAGGAGCAGGCTGCGTCAAGATCCAGCTCGAATTGGACCATGACCTGTCAGGAAAGTTGCTAACAATGCTGGACTCTGATGAAAACAATTTGCATAACTTATGCATATCAGAAGAATGTAGTTAGTCTCTTGTAGCTTGTGTTTTTCAGTTGCTTTGGGCTTCATTAAATTTGTGTTTTCACCCATCCATCATCTGATCATGGGGCCTGGAACCTATGCCAGCCTGCATTGGATACAAGTTGGTCTACACCCTGGATGGTATGCCAGCCCATAAGGACACTTATACACAATCATACTCTGGAGCCACATGAAGATGATGATAATATTATGAGATTTGAACCAATAACCTTCATGGACACAGCCGTATCCCGCAAAGCCACACACCAGCCCCATCTGCGCTGTATTGTTAATGATGCCTTAATTTTTAGCATGAATTGAAAATTGGTTTGGCATCTATCCAATGAGCAGTGTCTAACTCACCAATTTGAACAGTACAGACCCAAAAATGAATATCACAGCACCATCGTGATTCTCTTTCTTCTCCTTTGGTCTCCTGGGGAGCATATCGATCTCTCTCTTTATTCTCAGGATAAAAGTGAATTTGCAAAAGTAATCACTAAAAGAAAGGGTTCTGTTCTTGCCATTTGGAAACTGCACATAAACACAGGGCACTCGCAAATGACTTGAGGAAGCTTTAATTAGAAGCCAGCTGAGATTCTTCTTGTGAAGCAGATTTGAGAAATTTTGTTGAATTGCAATTTCTCCATAAACTCATGGAGGTTCTTTCGTCCTAGAATTTTCTTTAAGAGTGAAGAATAGGTCCTGAGTAGTGTTGGGTCATCCAGCATTTTCTGTAAGAGCACAGATCTTATGGTCCTAGGTGAGATAATCCAGGTAGTTTTGGGTTCAGATCCTTCTATTTTCATGACCTAGAGATTTCACAAGGATTTCACATAATTGTGCCAGCACCACCACCAGTCAGTAGACTGAGGACAGCTAGAAGGCGATGAGAACGCAATGGGATTGTCACCTTTCTTTCCTGGTGTGTTGAACTAAATGGAGTTTTTTTAGCAATACCACAGAACCGCAGAGAGAATAGTGAGATGCCATCCCTGAAAACTAAAACCTCTTAATCAGGACTTACATTTTTTAAAAGGGAAATCATTAACCTACATTGCCTTAATTTATGTGGGAAGGTCCTCTAAGCCTTTTGTTAATATCATGGCCTTTTCTGTTTGAACTTGGTATTCTTACATAATATTACATAATTCCCCAATTTTTTTAAATAAAGCTTGTAGGTTTTAAGTGTTTTTCCCTTCGGGCTAATCCCCTTCCTGAAGGATACAGCAGCAGCTCCCATCCTGGGATGAGACATTAGTCGCTTGCACTGTGTTACTCGTCAGAATGACTTTCCATCTCTCTACTTCGCCCTCCTCAACTCGCCAGAGGTATCATCCTCGCCGTCGCCACTCCCCTAAAATTAACTCTGGACTAATATTTTTTAAATTCAGCTTACAGTATTTAGCAGATGTATCTATTTAAATTAACATGCAAGCCCTGGGATTCGAACCAGCAACCTTCCCCTCAGAGGGGTAGTGTCCTAAGATGAGTCACAAACTGCCCCATCGATGTTCTGTTTGGGTGGTGGTTGTCTGGAAGGCTGGCGGTCACCCTACACGTCGGATGAATCCCTGCAAACCCCAAACACTACTGGAGATGGTAGATGACAATTCATTGAGGGTGGCATCATCCTGATGTGGCCACATGAGGTACCAGGGAGCTTCAGCACCAGGGGTGGGCGGGGCCTCATTCACATCATGTCCCCAACTTTCACAAAGGAGAAGCTGTACCATGGGAGCAGTCATTTAGGCCACCAGCATTGTGGTGTCTTCCCCGAGACCACCTACTGAGAAATTGCCTCCCCCCCCCCCCCCTTGGTTGAAAGGCAATGTTTTCCTGCACACCCCTGCCCCCCGGTGGGTTTCTCCTCAGATACTGTGGTTCCCTCTTCACCCCCATTGTTTGAGAATGTAGATTCGGCTCAGTTGCGGCAGAAGATTACCTGCCGCTCCACGCTCAAGAAGACCGGGAATGAAAGTGATTCATGACAGGCGGAGAACCCCCCCCCCCCCCCACCACGCTGCTGGTTAAGGATTATCCCTCTCTAAACGAGGACCGTTCCATCTCTCCGGGTTTTTAATT
>JAODKL010000051.1:2125821-2177498 GCA_026780765.1 Petrocephalus schoutedeni
AGCTGGTTTGATGTCCATCTTCTGGGCTGGGGTGCATTGAATCTGCACACTCTATAGGACCGGATACTGGGACTCAGAATGGGAAGGGTGTCTGCAGGGCTCAGTTAATCGATGTGTTTACTGGACCATAGAGTGCAAGGTGTGGATCCTTTAATTCAGCGAGGCAATGATTAATCTGCAGAACATTGCTGAGGATAGCATGCGGTGCAATCTGGACATCCTGATGCATACAGACATGTCACGCCTGGCCCTCTGTCCTGAAGACCCGTGTGTGCTTCCCGGGATGGATCGCTCCTCGTCAGGCCTGGTCTCAAAAAAGGTCAGAAAAGCGATCATATTAAGTCTGCTGTACTCGAATCGCCCCTAGCTGGGCTTCCAAAAAGTCTTAGCCAGGTAAATATTAATGCAACCGATGGGGTTTTGCCATTCAGCGTTTGCGAGCATTCCTGTCTTGATTAAAAACTGATACAAGTTGTATCTGTAATTTTAATTCAGTGTCGCTCTTAGTGGGTGGCAAATGATTTCCCGTAGAGAGTTTCTTTCTCTCGTTCCGCCAATAGCCGCACATTATCTGAAGCCTAGTTATAGGCTATTTGGCTTTTCCTCACATGGACCTTTGGGCTGTGCAGCCCAATCACCCTGAATGCCATCCTGTTAGACTCTGCCAGTCCCTTATTTCATCTGTGGATGTGCCCTTGGCAGCCCTCTTGAAAGGGGTCCATATCCGCGGACTCCGTGTTCCCCTGGGCTCCGAAAAAATGCTGGCACCCGGGCAGCGTCCGCCGCGACCTCAGGCGAGCGGGCCAGGGAGGGTCGCCCGCAGAGAAACCCGAGCCGTCTGTGCACACCCCCCCCCGCTTTGGCACCGCTGGCCCAGCGCATCGGGGCTTTCATCCGGGGGCCGTCTCGCTATCGTCGTGCAGTAAATCTCCCTCTGCTAGTCCGTCAGCTCGCTCTGAACTGTATGTCCGGAGTAGTACCCATCGCGTCGCCAAGGCACGACTTTGAACACAGATGCTTAAAGATCGTGTTTATGTCCTCGTTTATTTTTAGCCATCCTCATAAATCGAGGTGTTGTTTTGGACTGTTTGGCTTATGGGGCGAATCCTTAAGCATTAAGTCTTTCATGGTGCACAGGTCAGACATTCCTAACGTGGACGATGAGATCGTCCTCTGTACCCAGTACTGTTTTATCCCTCTTAAGACCTGTGGGACCACTCCTGTGGGGCAATGTGGAGAAAGAGTCTTGTAGTCATGTTTTTCACAGAACCACGATTTTTGTCAGTGATCATTTAGGTGTTTTGGTAGCACTTATGAAGTCCTGCCTTTTTTAAATAAGTACTAGTAATGAAGGGATAATGATTGTACGAGGGTATGACAGTTTAAGGTCCTTATTTGGATTCTTCTAGAGTTCCAGAGATTGTCTACATGACCCTTTACTGAGCAAATGTGGATGTAGTATTTAGGAAGGTGTGACGCGTGGCTTATGAAAGCCTTGTGGACCTTTATCAAAGTTTTTTTTCGGTAATATCAGGTGCAGATTTAATGGCAGATTTAAAAAAATGCATGAAGGAATAGTTTGTCATTTAAAGGGCGGTGGGATAAGCTGACAGCTAAAGGGATATATACCCGCAGATCTGAATTTCCTGCAATGGTATCTCCTGGATGAAAGGTAGCTGTACGGTTAGCCTGTTTTATATGCATACAAGGGGCTGTAAACATGCACAGATTTGACCTGATGGAGACATAGACGCACGGACGGATTGGGTCGTACCAAGTGCCGACCTCTAAAAGGGGGGGGGGGGGGGGGGGGGGGGGTTGAGAAGTTGGTCTTGTCCAAGGCACCCTCTTCTCTGCCAAGAAGAAGCCCACCTTCTGAGACAGGTGTAGGCGTTTGTGTGTCTGGCCAGGACAATGGGGTGTATTTTTGGGCCAGGAATGTGAGTCAGGTGTGGCCGTCCCTCGGCAGCGTGGCTAAGTGAGGCGGCTTCGAGCTGAAGGGTATACTTTGGCTTGCGGAGGCAGCCATGTGTCTCGGAGGCGGGCGGGAGCTTGGCTCGGAGCTGCCTCTTATCTGCCCCCGGTGCGACAACTCCGGTGCTGACAGCCCCGGGAGCGATGCGGGCCCCGGCCCCGGCTGCCAGACGGACGCGCTCGTTTACCCATCACGGGGAATCGGCTGCCCGCCCGCTTTCCCAGGATCCCTTATTTATTCCAAAATAAAAAGCTTGTGATTACTTTCCCGGTGTATAAAAGGGAAGCAAAGGCAGTCATCTCCATGGCGTGATGCCCCAAACCCCCCACCCCCCCCGTCCCCCGTCCCTGGCCTCGGTGTGCAGCAAAAACCACAATCAAACAAAAGAAATAGCTGCAGGTCTATAGTCGGGGAAAAAGAAAAGTCGGAAATTCAGAGATCATATACTCTGAAGCCACGGAAATGCAAGCCTCCCAGCACACACACGCGTGTGTTTTCCTACCTTAGTCAGGACCGTCTGTCCATTTCTTTGCGAAAAACTCTAATCCCAATCACGACACCCTTAACCCCTACCCAGCCCTAACCATAACCATAAGTAACTCAACAAAATACAAGACTTTTGGCTTTTTTACTTTTCTAATTGCATTAACAGATTTCTATAAAAAAGGTCCCCACGGTCTCAAAATAACTGGATATTTGGTCCCCACAATGCAATATATACATAACCAACCACACATGCTACATTTAAATGCCCCCTTTCCCACTGTGATACTTAAAGCACAATATTCTGGCTGCTGCCAGCTCTGTCCCAGGCAGATTAAACATACATCATTGTTAATCTCGCCTGAGAATTTGGAAGAGTGTTTGCATCATCAGAATCAAGCTTATGTTTTCTCACTGGGGTGTTGGAGACCCTGCCTGTGATTTATGACTCACTCATGAGTGACATGCCAATAACTCACAGCTCTTATTCTAGCTCGAATTAATTGCAAAGCGGCAGGCTTTTCCTGTCTTTGAAACAGATAAAAACCCATGATATCTCTTTCACATTCATGACGAAAGCCTTGTAAAACAACAGCGGCCTAATTGGTTACCTTGTGAGTACAGTAGGATGCCCGCGACAGGCAAACCAATCAGGCTCCAGAACGGAATTGCAGGTATTTGGAAAAGATACTAAAACAAGTCAAATTTAACAGAAGCCGCGCTGCATTAAACTTGTAGTGTTAGCGGGCATTCTCCTGACAAAAAAGGTTTGAAAAACACCTATAAGGTTTCACACAGATAAGTGTGCTGTTCATTAAGGGAAGCTATTTTCATGCAAAGCATTTAAGAAAATAAAAAAAAAAGCCAAACTAGTTTCCTGCCTTGAAAGAGAAGTGGGCAATTTTAACTAAATACACGTTTAATTCAAAGGAAATCCCGGTGCCGCCTTGCTACGTGCGCTAATCAGCCAGCGAGCTTGCCGTAGCATTTCAGAAGCGTGGTGCAATTAATCACTTTACTGTGAATAAATTCCATGTTGTAATATATTATGCGTTCAGGCCCTCTCATGTCCATTACGCTTAGATCGGTTACTCTACAAGGCATTAGTGTGCAGTGTAGTAACAAGGAGGGGCCATGTTGCTAGGGCAACACAGGCCTCAGAACTTCCCTTTTTAACGGATGGTTTTATAAAGGTTCCAGCTGATGCGATAACAAGGACAGCCCAGCGTCTGCGCTCACCTGTGTACCGGATAACGGCTGGGACGTGCACCTGTGCTCTCAGCATTTCCGACGCGCTTTTGACGCATAAACATGCCTGTAACGGCACAAGTCCAGCACCAGATTTAGATCTTAGCAAAACAGCTGTGTTTGCGTGGATTTACTGGCCTGTGGGTCGACATTCGCGAAGCACGCCGCATTCTCTCCGCGGGTGATGCTGTGGCACAAGGAGACTCAAGATTCTCGATTCTCATAATCTCACCATATAAGGACACATGTGCACAAACTTCTGTGCACCAGGCCTCACATGGTTACCGGAAAAGTTTCTCCAAGGCCACCGTGCAATGGTGATGAAGTAAAGATAAGTTTAAAAAATACAAAATGGAAAAAGCATATGCATATCATTCACACCTTTGACTAACAGTCATACATCCAACATAGTAACAAAAAATATTTAGAATAAATAAGCAATATATACATCTGTTGAAATGTATACAGACCACAGCACAACACACACATGTAAAGCACATTGGGGCAGCTCTGTTGTGAAAGGCGCTATATAAAAATAAAATGAATTGAATTGATTGGATTGAATTGAAATTGAATTCAGATTACATAGATCTCCATAGATATCCAAATTCACATGAATATAATAGTCACAAGAAAGTGAAGGCTTGAGCAAGCAACAGATACGATGGCAAAATATAAAATGTCGTGTAAGCAGTGAGCCAGGTGGGGAGAAGCTTTAGCGCCTATTATTATCGTTAGGAAGAGTGACGCCTTTGTGGGCGTGGAGGGACAGGAGCAGGTGTGACACTGTAAATCACGGAGGGATACACATGCGCTGGGCGGACGCGGAACGGCCTTATGTCAGCCCTGGGCATGACAGGGGGATGCTCTCCTCCACCCACTGCTCGGACCCTTTAATAAACACCTCCACTTTAAAATGCCAATTTCATTATCGCCCAGTCCCTGCTGGCTTGATCCTACACAAGAATTGGAATCCGCCATGTTCCAGGCAAAAGATCAGACCTTAGAATATATAGGTCAAAGCTATACCACAGCGCCCCCCCACCCCCCCCCCAGTCGAAATCTATGTCATTCAGACAAAACACTTTTTCAGAGGCATTTCAACCAAAGCCGCCCTATTGATCTCCCAGACTTGCGCTGAAGTGCGTATAGGAGAATTATGAGGTCCCTAATGTTGACCCCCGTGCACCTTAATGCTAATCCTAATTAATCACCCAGGGGGACCCATGCAAGATAAAGGGTCAAGGCTCACTGGGATAAGCATGCCCCCGTCTGCCGAACACGCATCTAAAATAAGGTGTTTAAAGTCCCACATGCCCATTCTTCAGCGGGAACATCAGGGCGTGACCCCGGTCGGGCAGGCGGGGTGGGTGGCGGCCTGTGGCTGGACATGCTTCCTGATGAAGATGCGTGTCTCTCTTGGCTCTGGGACAGCACCCCGGGGACTGCCTTGCGCCCGCCGGAGGGGGCTTTTCAATCCATTTCCGACATGAAAAATTCTATTTTGGGTCTTGGGGTGACAGCCGGCAGTTCATCATTTACTGCAGTTTAACGCTGGCACCAGGAAAGCCCCCGCCCCCCGCTCTCTCTGCTTTTAACAGCTGGAATCCGTCTCCTTTCAGCTGTGGATGGTTTCCTGTCTCATGGTGAAGGGAGTCAGGCGATTAAGAAGGATCTATCTTAATTACTAGGAGAGGCTATTTTACTTAAACTGGTGAAGTCCGCCTGTTTTCATTTCATTTTTGGGGCGAGGTGGCGGCCGCAGATGACATGTCCCCCTCCAGTGTTGTCAACAAAGGGTCCATTTAGAGTCAAATTCCGGCCAGCTGGAGCCTCTGATAGGCTGAACCTCAGAGGAAGAGCGGAGATGCCGTCTCCAGCCGACCTCTTCCTATTCTGTGGCATAGCCCAGTTCTCAGTCAGCAGTAAATCCAAATTAAATATTGGCGGTGCATGTCCTCGCCCATCCCCCCAGGTGACCCAAGTCCCCAGGATGGGTCTTGCTCTTGAACTCTAGGGTGAATGATTTGGTTTCACCTATAAATCTCAAACTCAAGAAAATGAAGGTCCACCCAATAGCTTCAGAGTGTGATATTGGTATGTGTGGGGCCGGGTGGGCAAGACATAATTTAAATTAAAGGTCTGTTTTTTGGCGGAAGATGAAAGAATCCAAATTAAATATTGGGGGTACATTGTCGCGCCCATCCCCCAGGTTGGGGGGGCATTTATTAAAATACTGTAAACTCAATATATTGTTTCCTCTATTATTATTATTATTAATATTATTACTATTACAAAGAGACTACAAAAATAATTAGCTAATGGTGGCGGAATGCCGAGGCCTATGCGCTCGGTATCAAAACAACAGCATGACCTGAGCTTTTCATAAGTGAGATATCACAAAAACAGCCGTGGAGCTGCAGAATTAAGATACTACGGTATCTTTTGTTCAGGCCTCTTGACCAAGCATGGCAGGCCGTCACAGTGGGGCATCAGATTTCAAAGCCGGCCTTCCCCACAAGACGCACGTACCTTTAATCTCGTTTTTTTTTTTTTAATTGCTTTTTTGTGTTTTCTTTTCCCCACTACAATGTAGAAATTTGCCATCAAAGGGGATCATTCTGCTATCTATAGTCTCCCCCCCCACCTCAGAACAGGGTTCTACGTCTACACTAATGGTTTACATTTATTTCTGTTTAACAGGTGCTTTTGTCCTTTTGCCAAATAGAACCCTAGAAACATACGTGTCGTCAAAGAGACGACGAGGCCAGAGTGCCGCTAAGCCGAGCATCCGATAAACGCCCAGCGAAAAGTGTAAGCATCGTTAGAGCGGGCGCTACACAACAACTTCCAGACAAAGCAAGAACCCAACAAGAGAACTATTCAATGAAAGAAAGTGCAACTTAAGAACATTCGGGGAACATGGGGTGTTGTCAGGCTAGTGTAGGTCTGGAACAGGTGGGTCTTTGAGGCGTTTCTTGAAAGGAGATATGTGAATGAACGGACGAGGAGCAGGAAGCGCCGAGCTCTGGCTGGGCGCCCTGTGTTTTTGTGGCTAACCCGTTTTGTCTGCCCCAGGGCCCGGCCGGGACAATGTGAACCGGGCTGCCTATTATAGAGTACAGACAGCAAGCTAGGTTTACACCGCATTGAACATAATTAAAAACTCGCAGAATGTCCGTGTATGTTTCTGTGCGGCTTGTACATCGATTTAGTCGGAGTGGGGGGGGGTACTTAAATAACACAATTGTGTGAAGTCTGGTAATCCACCTTCCATTTCCTAAATTTAATTACGCTCGGATCAATTAGGAGACGGAAGGAGTTTTACAGCCGACTGGTTTGCATTGTGCAGTAAGTTTCTGGGGGAAGCAGGAGAGGCAGGAGAGGATGGCACAGACCCACCTATGCTGAAGGAAAGAGTGGCTCATATAGACCTTTAAGGGCCCCGATGCACACTGACCAATGAGATGAGCACATGTGATTCTTATAAGAGGAGGAGGAGCCTCATTGGTGGTTACTGAGGAACAGCCTCACAACACACAAGGAATACATAAGGAACTGTGAATCGTTGTACATAATGGCATTGTTTATTAGCAGCATGGGAGGTAGGCAGGGTTGATATTCAGCTCTTCCTTGTCAGACAGGTGGGCCAGTTTTTGCCTGCAGGGCCATTTTTATTATTGTTTTTTAGGTATGATTTTGTTCGTCACGTGACCCAGGGAGGATGGGCTTCCACAGCCAGCCGAGGTGCGATGCCCTCTGGCAGTCTTACAAAGCCAAAGCCGCATGACAGCCAGACAGCCTCAACCCGACTTCCTCAATCAGGGGAATATATATGGCGGCCCCATAACGCCCGCCCCTAAGAATAGTAAGGAAAGCACTTACGTCAAATGAGCCAGCTACATATCGCTCTCAAAAAGACAGACGATTTCCTGAAGGGAATTACTGAGAACTGGCCCCCGAACAAAGTCCTACTCCCGCATATTAAATGGGGCGATTCTAGGGTGGGTGCCATTGTTCATACAGAGGGGCCGACCTTATCATTAGCCAATGATATGTTTTGATGCAGTGAGTGACAGGGGAGGAAGCACTCCAGGGCCAATCAGCTTTCAAGCGGGTGCCCCTGTGGCCCCGCCCTCATACACAGCCTTGCGTATTAATAAATGAGCCTGGTTGAGTGGATGTAGTGTTCGATCTGTCACCTGAAGGAGGCGCTGTGCTGACGGCTCCCAGAGGGCCAGGCAGCACGATTTGGCCACAGCGTGTTTGCTTCACACACCTGTGGACCGGGGGTGGCATCATCATCAAGCTGGGTAACGGGGTGGCCAACAGGGCTCCAGATGGCTGCGTGTCCCCCCCCCCATGCTCTCTCTGGCAGGGAGCTACACCCACGGTCCCCAGGACAGCCTGGCTGTGAGTCCAGGGAGACCGGTCTCGCTGCCACAGTTTTGCCTAAGGGTATCACTTCTCTCCCACCACAGACTGGGGGAATCAGTCTTCCTGCTAATTGATTTTACCTCTAGATTGGCTCACTCAATAGATTACTTAAGCCCCCTGGAAATATTGTGAGGGGAATCTCAGTCCTTAGTGTGATTTAATTGTAAATGTTGACCAGGGTGGGCTGGACGGGCCGTGTTTTAAGCAAAGAGAATATCGCTGGATACGCGCAAGTTTAAACATTAGCTGTGCAAATACCCACAGCCACGCATGTTAGAGCCGATTCGGGGTTAAACACTCATCCTGGTAACATGCTGTTTTTATTGCTGTATTATTGTACCCAGCTGGCTGCTGCTGGGATTTTTTTTAAGGTGGGGGGAGCATAATTCATACAGAGAGGCCAGCCAGGGGCGATTCTACAATTTGACCCTTAGCGGGGTCCAGTCCCCTGAAGAATTATGAGATGCCCCACCTCCCCATCTCCCTGGGGCCCCATGATAAGAGGTGCGTTTCCCAAAAGCATAGTTGCTAACTACGATAGCAGCTAACATAGTTAGAACCATGCAACTGAGTGAGTCCAACTATGTTAGTTGCTAACGGGAGCTATTGGGAAACGCACCCAAGATTTGCTGAACGGGGGCCATGAAATGTATGAAAAAAGACTGGGCAAATCACAAATTTTTTTGAGGAAAAACTATTTTTTAGAGGGGCTGAGATGGAAAATAGAGTCTACAACCAACAATGGAGCCAAATTTTGCATTAGTCAACGATATGTTTTGATTCAGTGAGTGATGGGGGATGAAGCACTCCAGGGCCAAACAGCTTTCTGCCTGTCTGGCTCCGCCCCCTATATATGCCCTTGCTGCTTTGGTGCTGGAAGCGTCGTGTTCCTCTACATGCGCGTAAGGCAGTACAGTGCTGTTAGACTTGGAGGGTCCCCGAAAGTTTATGCTTGATGAATGCGAGGGACAGTGACCACAAACATAAATTGTCCCTGGGGTGGGGCTGGAGATGGGGTTACACCTGCTCTGAGCGCGGCCGCGATTTGCCCGAGGAGGCGCGGCCTGCGCTCTGGGACGGCCTCTCTGCAAGCGGCATCCATTAATAGCAAGGTAACGTTCAAGGTTGTGAGCTTGGGGATTGGCGGGGGGCAGTCGGGGGGCAGGCGGGAGGCAGGCGGACGCGGCTCGGGCAGCTGTCGGTTAGTCAGCTGACGAGGTGCGGCCCTGCTCGCGTGGCGGGGGGCGGGGGAGCATCCGTGGTGACCGCCTGCCTTTCCACCACAGAGGGCATGGTCACATGGCCGAGTCACATGACCATCTCAGGAGCCTCGGGAAGGCCTCATCGCTACATAAACAGCCAGATGCAGAAAAAGCTAGGTGCAAAATGTAGAAAAATCCCAATCTCAATCTCAAAATTTAGCTATGTGTGATTAATAAATCTAAACTTGATCTATACACAATTTTTTTTTTGTACTCTTTGTTAATAGTCATGGAAAATGATCCCGGAAACTATGGCCGCAAGGCAGGGAATACCCCAGGACAGCTTGTCTATTTTTCTTAAAAAGGAAATGATGTCTAGGGGTGCGTCTATAAATGAAAGAAGAATCCTGACCATTTCAGAGAGACGCGGAGGTGACTGTAAATCAGAGCTGGGTGGCGATTCCGTCAAACTGGGCTGGGTGGTCTCAGGAACAGACCAAGGGGCCTGAGGGGTCACAGGCCCGATTAGATCGGGGACAAAAGGTCCCCTGACCAACAGCTCTGTCCTGGCTGCCGCAAGCCCCTTACAATATCCCACATCGCACCCGCAGAGTCATGTGACCTACACGGCTCATTTCAGCTAGTTTGGGTGTCATTCAAGTGCTTGTGACAAAATAGCTCGAGAGCAAACAATGAAAATTAGTATTGAAGTTAAGCTTATCTAGTGAACTGGGCAGGGTAATTTCAGTGCACCTTCCTTACCAGTTTATTCGGAGGAGAGATTTAACATTTTGCATATTTAAATTGGTCATTAGAGACCAAGGTAACAGCTTGCCAGGCACACGTTACGAGGGGCACCCCGTGGAGTCTGATTTTCTACGGAGGAGTTAGCAGAGTCCCTCATACAGGTCTATATTAATGAGGAACAAGATTGCTTTCTCTCGTCTAAGATCGACCTTACATCTCTGTTGCCCCGACGCCACGTCCTCGCCGCTGGAGCGTCGTGGCGGTCAGCCGTAATGTTCCCAGTGCTTCCCCCCCCCCAGCTCCATTCGCCCACAGATCCATGGAGATACCCGGAGTCCATCTCCTCTCTCTATTTTTTTTTTTATTTTGCACCTGTGGCTCCTTCTCAAGCTATTAAACCTAATTAGTTGCCCCTGTGTTGTACATTGACAGGCCCTGAATAATAACTGCCTATAGTGAGAGTCAGGAAATGTCATATTAATGCCACTTATGTCGAAAGGGAGTGTGAAGGAGGACTGTAATGCTAGACTGTGCCCGTGAAAAGTAAGGGATGCTTCACCTCGGGCGTGATGAGAATTCAGCGGGCGATGACAGAGCATTTCGCTCAGGCGGACATGAGAGGGGTGAAGCCGGCGAGATCTTTATGGTTGTGGTGTTTTGCATCATACGCTCATTTGGCTAATAAAGCAGGCCGGAGAGGCAGTGAGCCTTCCCCTGGGCGCTTGTACGATAGGTGTTATTCCTCAGGACAAGCTATCCATATGCTTCGATGGCTGGCCCAGAGGCAGCTTTTTAACAATCTGCTGCTCTTTTTTTCCCCTAGAAGGGATGATTACCACCCTGAGAGGTAAAACTGGAGGCAATTCAACTGTCAGAGCCAATAGGAAAGAATCATCCATTGTGATTAAGCCACATTCTCTGGTTTGTATCCAATATTCACATGTGTCCATAGTCGATTTGCAAAAGTCCTCACCGTGCTTGGAATTGATTTTTTTTTTTTTTCTGACACCAAGTTTCTGAATGTTTCTTAGCACGTTTTGTCTAAAGCTTACACGCACAGCTTGGGAATACTTAACCGAAAGCATTAGGACTGTACTTTTCTGGGAACTGAGATCAGAGATCTCCGCAGGTGAGACTGGTGGTGTACCTGACTAATCGTGGCGAATGATTCATGTCAGAAATAATGAAAGGCTGCCACATGTGAGGAAATGAAAGTGGAGTTGGCTCGCAGGAGGGGGTTTTTGCGCGAGAAGGAGCTTTGTTTGGTGGCTATCCCAGCGAGGTTCCTATCTATTGGAGTGGTCCCGACTTCCTGCCAGGAGAGTCGCTGGATTTTTGATAAGGCAGGCTGTTCTCCTGACTTCCTCCTCTGCGAGTTGCTTGTTCATCTTTGTCAAGCTGTCCCTTTGCTTTTTCCTGGGAACATTTCCTTTTGCCCCTGCAGTGAATCAGCTTGCAGAAGAAGGAGAATTCAAATGCATCCAATCAGCTAGTTTAAGCCTCTAATGCTCTCGTGTGAAAAGTCCTCCAGAAGACCTTATCAGGCCCATGCCTCCTACTCAAGTGACTGATTGACAAGTTTTAAAGAAATCTACTTTGGGTTCTCTTCCAGGTCTGAAATAGCCCTCGGCTTGGGAATCTGTCTCGCAGATGCTTGTTGCGGTGGAGATGATATAGCTGAGTTATTCTTAAAAAAAATGTGTTTAGAGGACAAGTTTCTCTGGTTGACTGGGTCACCTTCCTTAGAGATTTTTTTCTGGTAAGTTCCTAGTTGTGTACTTGGCTTAGGCACAAGCCTTGGCAAATAAGTGATGGCACAAATAAAGCCTGTCAGAGGTGACAGGTCACAAGTAGAATCGTGCTTTTGCGTTCAAATGTATGAACTGAGTGAAATTAATGTGAATGAGCCTAGTGTGAACCTAATGCATTAGAGGGACTCTCTCTTATGGGTCCTGAGTAACAGTCTTGAGTCCGTCTGGCCATGTGATGTCGGGTGGGACTGCAGTCTTAAAATGTTGAATGCAAATGGTAGTTATAATGTAACCATACTGATGCTGAAATGGACGGCCTTATGGTAAATATATTTAGCTTAATTAGTGGTTCATTTAAGACTGGTGAACTTATTTTAGGGGCCAATGGATGAATTTATATCATGATCTTGAGAAAACAAGGTGCCCGAATTATCAAGCCTTTCAGGAATTAATTCCTTATTTATGTTTTATGCATATATCAATTTTACTTTTTATTCTCCACCATGCTATGCAATGTAATTATAATATGTAGAGACATTCAGAACATGCCAGAATGTCACTTTAATATGCCGTTAAAATTAGGTTATTTAATAGTGGACAAATCTTTCCCTGGAAATCTAATGTGAAAACCATCATAACTTAAAATAGTCGATAAACAGCTAATCATATTACTTCATTTTGAGAATGTAATCTCCTTGTGGCCTGCCAGTAATTAACCTTGTTACAGAAAGGTATGGGAAGCCAGACACAATTCTGTTTTTTATGGAAAGTCTCCAAAACAGCAAGGAAAGCCCAGATGGTGAGTTTTATTCTCTGTTCTTGAATATTGTTTCAGTTATTTATTTATTTTTTTGCTGAACTGCTAATTGTTCACTTGTGTTGGTTGCGCTTTCTTCGGAATTAACTCTCACATGGCGAAAATAACATCACGGTTCTTTCAATATTGTGGTTAACCTCTGAACTGGTATTACCCCTGCAGCCAGGCTAGCTGGCTCTTTTTCTGATAATAAATATCTAAAATTTGTAGAAAATATGCCTTTTTGCGGTTTTGCGCTTTACTTATATAGCCTGGATAAGATTAAGGTCCAGTGTAGCTCTCATCCCATATGGTAGCATTGGGGCTGCTGAGTGGACAGATGAAGAGGTCAAAGGTCACACCCGTTCCAGTGGGTGGGGCTTAGGCCAAAAACTGCTTGCCTTCTCAGCAATGACCCTACACCCGTCACCTGTCTGTCAGATTCTTTAGAAAGACACTCGGCCTATTAAGACCCAATTTCCAAACTCCTCTGTTTATTGCATAACCTACTACACCATAAAATCCTTGGGTCAGGGGTCCTCATAAGATTAGAGGAAGGCAGACCGGTGCAGTTCGTCATGCCTCACGGGCGGCCTGGGCGTTCAGTTTGATCCGGAGGTGTCCGGGTTAACTCTGGCATTCCGCTGTTCTCCATCAGCACCTGCTGCTGCCAGAACCGGCTCCCTCAGGTGGCTGCCCGGTTCTCGGCAGCTGAGAACCCCTGTTAGCACAGAGACTCCGCTTTTGCGAGAACAATCACACGCTCCCAAGATGGCAGCCAGCCTCTCGGGCTCCCCCCACACTCACCCCAATCCCGTGTCATCATATGCGAGTCGGGGGCTCTGGTATCGAGATAGCTAACGCTAAAACCGAGAACACATGGGGAGAATGTGGGTTTCATCCAGCCTCTCCTGGCAGGTTGCGCCCGTCGTGTTTATTTACAGTGAGAAACAGACACACACGCTCTTTGGAAGCTTGGATACCTCAGAGGTACATGCCTACAAGTTCGGGATTCCTCATCAGAACAGAAGCTTCAGCCAAGCTTCCACTATCACCCCTAAGCGCTGGCTATATCTACTAACAGGTGTGCTTCTGGACCATAACAAGATGATGGAAGGTTCTGCCCACCTTCCTGACACTGCGAGTGCGGTCGCATTAGATGCAGAAATCCAAATGCCATTCTGAACAGGTCTCCAGTTTGTCCGGCTGTTTAAGCATCAAAACGAGCGGCGCATTAAGATGCATATTTTACACAGCAGTGGTCTAAAACGCAGCACCATGCTCCTCATCCATGCGTGGCGGGCTGTTAATGCGCCTCCCTCCAGAACATTCTGCCAAACTGCATTATAAACTCACACGTTCTGGCCACAAATTGCGCCCGGACACATGCACTGTATAAACGCACAAGATCCGCCTCTGCTGCTGCTAGAATACTATTTATATCCCGGATTCCTGCTGTGGATACTAACATACCGATAAAAATACACCCGCTTTGATGCGCTTTTATAGGTGATGGAGCTCTCGTTTCACTTTTGACCCCGGCACGGACCGAGTCAGCCGGCGTGCCAGCCAGCTGGCAGCCGGGAGGGGCCCAGAGCGCCAAATCAAACGTTGTACACAATTCAATACCCCCACCCCCACACACACACACACACACGCATACCATGGGTGAGAAGAGCAGGGACACTCGCTCGGTCGCAACGCCGCACACGTGCATCGTCCCTCGCAGCACTGAAAGATCTCGCATCCCGCACGGGAAAAATGATGCGATCGCAAAACCGCCAGGGTCCGTGAAAATAAACAGCGGGCCCCTGACCAGGCCCAGATGTGTGCTGGATTTGTGTTTCTGAGAAGTTCCTGCGGCGCCCTTTTCTGACTGTAGGGGGCGTGCCCGCTGCTGGGGGCTTCGGCCATGCCGTGATCCCCGGATGATCAGGGAACACGTCACAGCATGAAACACCTCTTGGTCCCTTTCTATCCTCTGTACATTTATGGACAGATCCGTAGCGGATACAGACTGCCCAGAGGAGGGCCTGTCAGCTTCCTAATGCTCTCAGTTTATGCATATGACCTCTGACCTTGTAATCACCCTCCTCACATTCTTCTTTTTAGACAATTTTCCCCCCTCTACTGTTCATCTCCATTGGCAGCGTGTGTTTTAAAGCAATTATCACATTTTCACGCTGTTATAGTCTGGAAGAATTTAGGGGACCTTACACACAGATTATTATACAAACAGTAAAATAAAATGAAGAGATAAATATGATTTTTTTTCACTGGCTATTATTTTTTTACTATTTACTATAGAGTAGTTTACCAGAACAGACACAGCAGCAAATAATTTGCCTATATGTACATATATGTAAAATTAAAGTAGTAAGTAGTAAGATTAAACAATAATTTTCGCAAGCAACAGCGAGTGTAGCTGGAACTTTGAGGATGATGAGGTGACATCATTTTTCACTCTGACTCATGTCACAATTGTGCATTCTTTATCATAAAATGACTTTGGGATCGTCTTTCTGAAATGTAAGAATGGGCGATCTGTGTCCATAAGGTAAATATTGTGATCGTTTATTGTTTTGCGTGCTGCAAACATCCGTCTGTCACATATGGGGAAATTTGAGTTCCGCTCCACTCGTTTATCAGGAGTGGATCTACAGCCGTTATCTCCCTCAAAAGAAATTAGAATAAATTGTGGGAAACAGACGCCGTGTGTGCAGACGGAGTCTCACTAAGGGTGCGTCCTGCGTACGTAGGGGCCATTGGATCTGAGACGCCTCGGTGTTCGCGTACAGAACAAACCGGATCACTGTGGGTGTTTTCCATCCACACGGACATGCTTTACAATCAGCCCGTGAATCCAGGCGATGGCATTAACCTTTCCGTAAACATGTTTGTTTTTGGTGCCGATTTGAATGGCAGATAGGCGCAGGACTCACAGAAAGCGCAATGAAAGGCGATCTGCGGGGGACGGGCGGCCGTCACATGGATTCGTTTGGGAGAAGAGCTGATTTCAAAGAATCGTGCAATAGCATGAAAGATCTTCCGGAAGATAACCAAATCTGTTAAAAAAAATAACACAGTTCAGCAAGAAACACCTCGCCTCAAAATATGCTTGTGTGAAAGTATCATGTTACTAAAAAAACAAGCCCTATAGGCTAAAGCCGTATTAGGGAGCTGACGCTGTATTGCAATCAGGTCCGTGGAAAATGTGACTCTTTGTAAGTCCATGGAAACATTGCAAACTTCCCATAAACTGCCTTCATTATCAGTACCTCTTTCGTCATAATAATTGACATAAATATTTCTGTTTACCCAGAATGTTACGTTACCGTCGTGTCAGTCACCCTGACATCCACAAAGGCTGCATGTGGGTTCTCGCAGGATTTTTTCCCCTCACATGTCAGTTGATAAAATGAAGGGGGGGGGGGGCAGAGAGGAGAGAATAATGCTGGCAAATGCGTGAGTCCCACAGCAGGTGGTTTGAAAGCCTGGTTGACCCAGTTTGTGTCACCCCCCCCCCCACGTGACAGCTTTCAGGAGGAAGCACTGGACGAGCCTTCATACATGGTGCCTCATATTTACACATTATCTTTTTATTATTATTATTATTATTACTATTGTATTCTTCTTCCCCTTATTATTATTGTTATTATTATTATTATTATTATTAACATTGGAAGTGGTTCAGGTTCAGAAAGTACAAATCCAGACCGAGATTTTGTTTCAACCAATCAATTGAGTATAAAGAGTCACAGTAACAGAGTGCTTTACTAGTTGGTTGAAACAAAGTCTTGGCCTGGATTTGTACTTTGTGGACCTAAACTTTCCACCTCTGATTAACACTCCGTAGACGTTGCTGCAGCCAGAAAGCTGAGCCTGGCTCTCTGTCCCAAAGGCGCCCAGCCAGTATAATGGTAACTCAAACCTGCTCCGCTTTTGGGAGATATGCCCTCTGCTTTATAGGAGCCATGGCTCACTGTACCAACCTCTTCCGCTACCACGGGTCAGAGGTCGCTCTTGGGGAGACTCTGGGCCGTAATGCACCATGGCTATAGCGTCCATCTGGCATGGGTACATCATAGGTTCTGTGGAGGGGCAGTGGTCTTTAAGGGATAAGAGGCAGGGGAACTTTGGGTAACTTCTACCGCACTAAAGTGATCAGACTGATTTGCCAGTATAGCACTGATGATATCCATCCACCCATCCCTCTGTTTATCCATTTGTCCCACCATGTCCATCCATCCATATATGTGTGTGTTGGGGGAGAGGGGGGGGCACTTAATAACTCATTTGCAGCAGTACTTAGTTTTACAGGCTAGATATGCATAATATGTGTGCAAAATCATAGTCCTTACATACATATACCTGTTAAGCAAATAATTATTGACTGATTATTACTAGATGTCGCAATCTGCTCCGGCCTGCCCCGTGCTATTCCCGTGAGGACCAGCAAGTGGCGCTGCTGCTGCTTTTGCACCCTCTGTCCCTACCTGGCCAGCAATATTAACTGCCTATGCCTGGCCCTTGTTACCCCCTCATTAGGTATATAAATGGCTCCCCAGTCCAGCACTCCCCTGTCCAGTCATTACCCCGTATGCATACTGGCCACCTCCCATCCGGTACTCGCCTGTACCCTAAATAAAGTTCCCCAACGGGGGTAAATTGCGAAGGGCTGTGTCCCGCCCGACTGTCCTCACCCGCCGACATCACATTAGGTAAACATCCACTCTGTAATCCTTCAGCTGAATTTACTGCAGCTGAGGGAATGAAGTGAAATTCAGCTTCCTGCTGATTAATATCTCTCTATCCTCCATTTAATAAAACATCTCCTCAAATCGGCATTTGAATGCCGGTGGAGGTTATGCGCGATGTGGAGCCTGCAGCTGGGGGGGTCCAGGGAGGAGCCGGGCTTGGTTCCTTGTACTTAAATTACCTTCCTTGTGGCGATAGTCACAGCTGGGGTGCTTGTGAGGTGACAAAGGGCAGAATCGGTCCCGTGGTGGACTAGCCTGCTGTCACCTAGCATTATATGGGGTCATTAAGGTAGTCTGTCATCTCCAGTTTATTCAGGGGGAATGCAGAGTAGCAAGCAATGACCCCCCCCCCCCAGAAAATATTTAAAGGGGCAGGCCAGAGATGGACATGCAGGCCTGCTCTGAGTGCATAACTGGTTGAAGTTCTCATGACCATGAAAGCAAAGATTCTAGCTATAGCCATCAAATAGACTTCTTCTATGCACAGTATGTGTGCACGTGTGTGTGTGTGCATGCAATCCATCTGTGTGCGTAGTTTATTATTCCAGTGCATATCTTAATAAGTCAAGTTACGGTCTTCATTATTATTGCAGTTTGCATAAGCACATACTGTATGTACTGTGTGTATACATCTATGTGCATTTCCCCCGAAAACATTTCCATTAAAAATTACATGCCTAAATACACAATGAAAAAGCAACAGTCTCAGGGAGGAATTTAATCCTTTAATGGCAAAAGTATCAAAATGATGGAGCAAGTTGGGTGATAGAGGAGGGGCGGGTGGTCGGGGGTGGGGGGGGGACGTTAGGAAGGAGGGAAATATGCATTCCGGAATGAAGTTTGCCAGCCCTGACCTAAGCAGTTGGGACAGGTTGTTTTTCCGAGTTTCGGGACCGGTGTGGCGCATCGATCTGAAGTCCGTAATGCCTAGAAATAGTTTCCATTTATATGTCGCGGAGCATGACTTTGGGTCTATTTTGGTGCCTTTTGACAATGATACTCAGTCATGGAAGGTCATCCATTGATTGACTAAAAAAAGTATTTTTAAACCGCCTCCGCTCTGTGCCCGCCTGCCTCTTTCTCACCGGCTGGAGCTGATCGTCCTGCCCCTAATCCCCCCCCTCCCCCTCTGCCACGACCCCTTGGAGCTGGGACATTCACTTTGGCTGTGGAAGACCTCTCTGAAAAATGGGGCATAACCACAATGCCTCTCCCGAAGCAGCTCTCGCTGGTGGCTCCTGCCGTTGCTAACCCACTGCCCAGTGGAACATGCTTGTTTTAGGGTGGTGAAAAGAAATTCTTTCTGCAAGCTACAAAAAAATAAAACAAAACAAAAAAGAAAACAAATTGATGATGCAGAGGATTCCACCAGCGTGACGCTTTTTCATTGTGGCTGTGTCTTACGCAAGCCAGAGGAAAAACAAACAGGAATCTGCAATTAAGGCGTTTTCTTTTTTTTTTTGTTTAATTCTTCAAAATAATAGGACAGCTGTCTAGGACAAGGGGGTGCGGGCCGTCATTCTTGGAGGAGAATATTGTAGCTGTAGTAGGTGCCTGTTGTTTTGTTGGTACGAAGCTCCTGGAGGCACACAGTGTACTGCAATTGACCTAATTCTTCCCTGGCGGATACCACTGACGCTGTACAAGTAGCTAGCTCAGAGAGACTTAGTGTCACTTTCGGTAAAAAAAAAGCCCACAATTAGATGCATGCAGCTCGGGTCTGGTTTACTTATTTATTTCCACGCCTCCCTGCTGAGATATCGCTGCCCTTCCTTCCTCTTAATTGTCTGGTTGGTTTCACGCTCCTCCTCCTCCTCGGATGGCACCCGCCGTCCGCGGAATCATCCGTCGTAGCCCGGTTAGGCCGGTTGGAGATGAGCGACGAGCGTGCCGCTTTTGTTCGGTGGGGACGCCGGCGAAGAACTCTGCACTTTTGTACTTTTAAAAAACTGCCCCCCCCCCCAGCTCCCCCCCCCCCGCCCCCACCCCACCAGCGCTGTCTAGCCTACCAGTGATGTCCCCGCGCTGTTACTGGGGAAACCGGGTGCAGCCACGACCCGCCGATGTCAAGAACGTCAAAATCAAGTTAGTGGTTTATCAGACTCAAAAGGAGCAGTGTATAGTGACAGGCAGCTTCTGACAGCTCACAGGTTCCAGAAGGTTCACTGTGTGCTTTGTTTTTTTTTTTTTTTTTATGGGGACAGTCAGTGCTGGCGAGATGGTGGCTGTCTATCTGGAGACCTGATGTCATACATTTGGCTTCTGTAGGAGAAGCATGTAGAGAGTGTAAATGGTCTCCCAAGCTTGGACATGAGCTGTTCCAAAGTCCAGACGGGGCATGGCACTTCAGCTCTGACCCCTACTCCAAGTCCGTCTTGATTTAACTCGCGTGAGGGAGTCAGCTGTTTTGAGAACACCAGCAAGTGGATGCCGTTTCTCAAACAAGCTGAATGCTTGTTTCCAACTTCATGATGTAAAGTACTATGCAATAGTCTTAGGCAAAGAACATGCTTAAAGCTATTTATCTGGGTAGTAAGTGTGTATTTGCACAGAAAAAAAGCACAAACATTAACATTAGACCATATGCAAATTAATACCCATTCATCCATTTTCAGAAACTGACCCTGTGCATACTCTAACAAGAATTTCTTCTGTTCTCCAAAAACTCACTGATATCTTATTGGACGTCTAGATGAACACCGCTTCAGTTCCCAAACCTCTCCTCAGGGGCACCTCAGCCATTCCATGTATTCATTAAATGTCACCACTATTTCATTTAGCTAATTTACCTAATTATTTAAATAACTCAATGAGGTATTGATTAGCCAAACAAAGTGTCCTATATTAGTTGAGTCAAAAAAGAAAAGTTGCTGTATTGGACGGTTGCTGCATATATTGGGGTGACATAAAGAGAGCTTTGGAAATGGCTAAGCTGACATACTTTGACAGACATAATATCACAGTTATACACTGACATGAAAATCATTCAAACGTCATTTTCTTAGCCTAAATGATCATAGACCAGACTACATTGCCCATGATTATATCAAGACAAATGCTCACAGTCAGGGTCACCCACATACTGGGTATTTGAATTCTCAAACTAAGCATAAAGTAAATGGTTTGAAGTTTATATACAGGCCACCCCTTTTATTTATATATTTTTTGTTTTGGGGGGGGGGGGGGGCGGGCTGGGGGCACACCTGCCACAGCCTGCCCTCTGTCCCTACAGAGAGGGTTGTGGTCTTCCTGCAGTTACTGCAATTTTCAGTTGACAGGATAACATTATCAAATAACGCCACGCGATTTCAAAAGGCACACCTTCTGTTTGCCCACTGAAATTACTCTCCGCTAGTGGCCTTAGCTATTATGCTAATTATTATGTCGGGGGGGGGGGGCAACAACATTAACTTGATAAGTTCTTTAAACAGAATGTCATTTTTTTTTTTCAAAACGGTTTTGCATTAACTTGGTGTTGATATAACATAATAGAGTGTCGAACTTAATTTCTTTTGCCAGCTGTGTTTAGTTGTACCATCAGGGCCATTACAATACATGGCAAGCACACAATAGTCTATTTAAACCAATAAAAGTAGAAGTGTACAACATGGGGTTCTGTCTTAATATGCCTTAAGAACTTATGTTGGAACTGGCAATAGGATTAGTTCTTCCTGGTTGACGTAACTGAGAGAGAAAAATCAGGTTGATCCCAATCCTTCGACATGATATTCAGATCTAACAGCTACTTGGAAGAGACATTAACATCAGAGAAAGTCTGTGGTCTGTGCAATAAAAATAGAAATTCTGCTGTCCAAATACGATGTGCATCTGTTACGGTCATCCCCCAACCAACAGGGGGCGACTGCCCCTAGACAGATCCAGGGTCATCACGGTTGTCCGTCTATAACCTCATTGTTATCCTCTTGGTTTTTGGAGTTAGTGAGACATCTGTGGTTACTTGTCGGTTCACATTGACATTGTCCTTCTGCTTCCCATGAGTTCTGTCAGCATCTTTCATATACAGCTGTCTGCCTCTTTGTTCAGACTGTGTTCCTCTGATCTCTGATGCTTCTCTGACGTACTGCCGTGGTTCCCCTGATTTAGTTATCCTCCAGCTCATGTTGATCATCTGTCTGCCGCAATGCTCTCGCGACTGCCGTTTACTTAGGAGCACCCTTGATGAAGAAAGACAGTCACTATGCTTGTACACACAGTTCCAAAGACAGGCCCGAAGTTAAGGGTGATGTTGCGTGCAGAGGTGGGTAATCCAGGGCCAAAGAGTAACAATCCAGACCAGGATTTTGTTTTAACCAACCAGTTAAGTATTAAGAGTCTCAGTCACTGAGTGCAAAACTAGGTGGTTGAAACAAAATCCTGGTCTGGATTATTACTCTTTGAACCTGGATTACCCACCTGTGGTTAAGTGTGGGAGCCATCAACATCAAAATAAAACTCCAGAAGTGAGCAGTTCATGCCCTGACAAAGGCTAGGAGCCAGATTGTTGATGTCAGGATAGTTGATGTACACAGTATGAAAACTAATAATTATAGAAACCACCACTAACTATGTGTTTACTGTAAATGCATAGCGAGACCACCAGGGTACACAGGCATGCTGCTCCGGTGGCTGTATCTTAAGCAAAGATGCCTGGGCACCTCATTAACAATGCTTTCCCTTCACATTCGCTTTGAGGGCCTGACATTGAACCGAACGTTTGATGGTTCTACACCGCTTCTCTCGCAGAAGTGACGTTCTCGTCTAGCTTTGTCAAAAGATAGCATGAATTAGAAGGCGTACTTATTTATGAGTGTTCCACCATGGGCATGTTTTCTTTTATAAGTGAATTATGTGTTTCTTTTATTATTTTTTTCTGTAGGCCTATTATATTTTTTGCCAATTTTTATGGGGCCAGCAGCAAAACAATGGGTTATTAATGACCTGTAGGCCTATCGACCACATGATGATTACATGTCAGCTGAGCTAGAACATGTTTTTGGCATCCACACTAATCTTTGGGTACTGCTTGATGTTTGTGTTTGGTACACAGATTTGTGTAGATACTGCCCGCTTCCCAACCTTCTGATGTTTTATAGACAGTGCAGTTTTAAATTATCCAGAAAAGATTTCGGTATTTTTTGATACACAAAGTCAATGTAATTACACCTAGGAAAGTCAACTTTATTTCCATAACAAGAATACATAATCTGAAAAATAAATAAATCCGAGAGAACTGAGGGGGAATGTTGTGCTGATGAGGGATTGGGAAATATCTCGGCAGGTTCCACGGCGGTGCCGACATTGAATTCAATTTGCCGAGTAGAATAAAGAACAAAAAAGGAACGATAAGACATGTAGCGGCTGTTCTGCTTTTGGTCGCCATATAAATAGTGCAGTCCCATGCTCTATTAAAACAAGTCAGCACTTCCTGGAACACATTACGGATGACAACCGAGGGAAACACTCCTCACCTACCCGGAGAATGAAAGACTACAGGGTGTCGGGGGGTTGGGGACGAAAGGGAAGCCGTCTGATTAACTGCCTACACAAATTAAACGACGTCTCCGAGATAGCGGGGGGGGGGGGGGGGGGAGTAATCACAGCTTTCTGTTTATTCTCGGTATTTGCTTTGCGAGAATTTAAACATCCATTGCCGCATTCGCGTAAAAGCAGCCGAGGCGAAAGCGCACGCATCCCGGAGTTCGCCGGTCATTTAGGGACGGGTTTTTTTTTAATGCTTTGTATACAGTCTAATCTTTGCAAACGGAAATAGCTTTTTTTTCGCTCTTCCCCAAATGCTGCCTAATAATTCCAGCCCCCCGATCGCCCGCAGAGCGCCTTGCGGAGCGCCGCCGTCCCCAGTTGCCCGATTCGCGGCGCGACTTGCGCCGCTTTGACGTCAAACGCCGGCAGTTAAATGTCCCGGCCGACGCTCCGGCAAAAGCATATGGATCTCAGCGCGCTGCCGACGATCGGGGGGGATTTAATCGTGGAAAATATTTACTATGCGTGCGCCAAAGCCCGCCTGCCTGACGGGACGTCATTGGCCTCACTCAAGTAGTGAGGAGGTGGGGGCCGCTGGAAGGAGTCACTCCCCTGCCTACTTTTAATAGCTTTGTCATGTGATGGCAGGCAGTTGTAAGACAGGTGCCTTCAGTTCATTCTCAGTTAGGGGGGCAGTTCCCTGAGTGAGAGCAAGTGAAAAAGCCACTGGATTTCTTTTTTTTTTTTTTTGCTTGATTTTTTTTATTTCCAAGCCATCATTCAGTGCGTGGATGGCGTGGGACAGGTGTAACCAGGACTCTTTGTGGAGAGAACTAGAGGTAAGTAGCATAAATGAACTGTTAGTAAACTGTTATTTTTTATTGTTATTGCCTAACGATTTGGGAAGATGGACCGCAGAATGGGCTCAGAGTCCGGTATGCAATGTTGGGGATTTGCCTGTCAAAGAGCCCGGTGTACGGAGGATGGGGGGATTGTAAAGCGTACGAATGATAGCAATGGAGGAGTTAACATGCCTGTTTTTTCATGTGGTTGGGATAAACTCCTTAGCTATTGCGTTGTATGATGCCTTGTAATCGGAATGTATGTTCACATGCTGCAAGGCTGCCGCGAAATGTATCCGATCGCGAAGTCTTTCCAGCGAAAGTGGCCGATCGCCAGAATTATTTATAAGTCAGGTACAGTGCAACTTTTGTCTCGCAACGACGCCCTGTCACCCAAATATGGACCGAGACACTTAAAAGCAGAGTTAAAATCATTGTTACAATTTGCAATCGAGCTATGAGAAATACAACCTATCTCAGATACAACAGTTCCGAATGAGGAGAGCGCATCTTCAAGGCTGTGCGGCGGCGGCGATTCGGCATGTGGGGGCTGTATAAACATTAATGTGCTGGGGGGAAAACAGCCGTAGTTGTAACATCACGTTTGCCGTCTTGGTGTCGAGTTAAAATGTCCAACAGTTTACCCCGTGCGCGTTTACGCGTAGATGGTTAACGTTGGTGAAAGGTACCCGGCGCTTCTAGTTTAATAATGGCAATAATTGCACTGATGTGCGTCGTGTGTCATTGGCATGATGTTTTACACACACACACACACACGCACGCACACACACACATCTTCGATCGCAGCACACAACATGACATGGGCGCTCCAAAGCATGCATGGGGTGGGCATCTCTCTCCTAGCGCTCGCATTAAAGACGCTCTCCTCTTGCCTTTCGCACGATGTCATTTAGACAGCGACACCAGCGCAGCCCCCATCGTCAAAAATCCAGCATCACATCTGCTCTCATCTTGTCGGCGTCTTGCCACGAAATCTGCCAGTAAGCGCCGACGGTATCTGCGGGAGACCCGCTCCAGATCTGAGATATTAATTTATTTACCCGGTTCTTGCGTGAGATCTCCACATGCGCCACCAGAAGTTATTTTGCTACGAGCGCCGGCCTTCCGATGCTTGGGGATCTGCTGACGCTTCCAGGGCAGTGTTTCAAAAGCTCCGGGGGATTAACACCCTCGGCTCCTTACCTCGCCTCGTCTCTGCTCTGGTCTCTTATGGTTTTGCTAAAACGTTTTCTTTTTTTTTGGTGAAAGCCAGAGGGGGGCGTAAATCACGCAGTTTAATTACCAAAGGCTGTTACCACCAGTGAATTGCTCCTCCACATCATCGCCACCATCATCTCCACATAGCTGTAGTATTAAGTATCTTAACGCGTTCGCTCTGTATAAATCAAGGTGCGTTTCCGGGGTTGTACCCCCCCCCCCCTCCCCCCAACAGGAATTAAGCTTTTGTGGACACACACACACACACGTGTTCTGTCACCTGGTGGTTGTGGATTAATCTCTTACTGTAGCCACTTGTGCTCAGTGTTTTGCTTCTGAAGTCTTGCTTAGTAACAGGAGCGGCTGGGAAATGCAGATGCACCAGAGCACGTGACCAGACGCTCCCGCTCCCAGCTCATCCTGCATTGTGTACTTTAAATAGAAATAAGTATTTGGTCTGGGGTACTGCTGCCTTCCTTGAAGGCCTGCAGCCTTCAGCTGATAGCGGAGCTCGGCCGCTAAAGCCGGAGCTCAGATCTGACTCATACAGCTGCGAGTGGCAAAAATGGTGTTTGGCACAATTAGATCAAGTGCAACTGAGCACGGTGATGGCCAGAGCTGACATCTCTCTGCTCGGCGTTTCAGGGACTCATTTTTAACAATATCCCGGCCTGCTGTACTGTGGCTGCTGCCAAAATGGAAAGATTAGTTTGTCTACCTGAGACCTGGTGTGTTGCAGCCTGTCCCGGGAGTTAAATTATGTGTGCATGGGAGTTTAAGGCAGTACGTGATAAATCATATTGCAAACCATTAAAAAAGTTTTGTCTCAGCAAGGAATTCAGTGAGAAATCCATCCATCCATCTTCCATGTTGCTTATCCAATCCAGCATGGGGTCATGGTAACAGTGTACCTCTTGCTTTCCTCTCAACACATTTGCCAAGCGGTAAACCCTTACAGGATATTTACTGAGCCCAGACAATCAAATCCGACTTGCAAAACAAGAACACTACCTTTGAATGTTATAGCACACGTTTAGCTTTGCAATGTTTGACATGATTGCGCAACTCTGCCAGGCGTGAAACTGTTAACATCAATTAACGTCAAGTGACGTCTCGGTGTTCTCTCTGCGGGTTGAAAGCTTTTTCCGAGAACTCATTATACCTTTAACGTCGGACTGCCTTTGTTATAAATTATATAGGCCCAGATAACGATTAAAAAAAAAAAAAAAAAAAAATCTGCAGATTCTCCGGTCACGGTTCTGTGGACCTGGTGTCCCTGATTTGTATCCTGATTACAGTGCAGTGGCTGGCAGTTAAAGAGACGTCATCTTGGCCAATGAATAATGAAATTGCAATGGGGCTTCGGCGACTCCGAGACTCGCGCGACGCTAAACGGCACTTTGATTCCGGCAGGCGGCCGATCACGCCGAAGCCGGCGCGGCCCGCCGAGCCGAGACGTGCCGCCGAAGGAGCTGACTGGCTAGTGCTGGCGTGGCTAAGACCCTGAGCTGCTTATCAATTTAAAATGTTCCTGGGGAAAAAAAAAATAATCACTGTCTAAATTGCAGGGGCATTAAACTGTGCAATACATCACTGAGTCTTTTGAGCTGTAGAGTTAATGTTGTAGAAGAGAAAAATAGTCGGAAACAACCAGCCTTTCGTCAAATGTAAAAACAAAAGAAAATGCAAAAAAAATAAAAAAAGTCATGGAAATGGGAATAAGCCTACAGATGCTGGGCTTTGAGATATTCTGCTGCAGATGCTGTGCAGCCTTCATGCTGTTTCATCCTGTGTTTTCTGCTGTGCCCCTGCAGTGTGCCGCCTTGGTTGGCGAAGACCAGCCCCTCTGTCCGGACCTCCCTGAGCTTGATCTCTCAGAATTAGATGTCAGTGACCTGGATGCGGGCGATTTCCTGGGCGGACTCAAATGGTATAGTGACCAATCAGAGATCATTTCCAGTCAGTACGGCAATGAGTCCACGAACTTGTTCGAGGTAAGGATACATATGGGTTGCTACGCAACCACTTCTCTGATGTAAATGTGCATGATCCATAATCTGCTGAATGGTCATTTTCATTTTGTTTTGCTGCTGTTTTGCTTGCTCCGCGTGGGAAATTTCTAGGTGCCGTTGGCTCACGTGACACCGGGTCGAGACTTGGTGTTCCTGCTCGCGGCTGGGGAAATGAAAGTATTTGTGAACGACATTCACAAGCCTAATATAAGTTTGAATGGTGTTCAAGTAGTTTATAATAATGGTATCATAAAACCCCTTTATTGCCGGCGGTTTATAAACCGCACTTTGTAATTTCTTCAGAAGTTCAAAGTATAAACAGGGCAGGTTTAGTTTATGGAGTGACCTAATGATCCTCTTTCCTCTGACGGCATTGTAACAAATCCAAAGTAAGTAATTTGAATAAA
This sequence comes from Petrocephalus schoutedeni, assembly GCA_026780765.1. Classification (NCBI taxonomy): domain Eukaryota; kingdom Metazoa; phylum Chordata; class Actinopteri; order Osteoglossiformes; family Mormyridae; genus Petrocephalus; species Petrocephalus schoutedeni. The sequence goes on from JAODKL010000051.1 coordinate 2,153,181, forward strand.
AAAATTATCAGTAGCTGTGAAGATGGGAGTAGGGCCTCATATGAACCTGCCTGTGGTTATAGGTCACATTGTGAAACCTCTTTAAAGGCCTAGAGTCAAACTTTAAACCCGTTCTTCTCCTATGTTTGCTACATTATAGAAGCAAAGTCCATAAACGTAGCAAATCAGTGATTAAGCTACTTGTTCAGTTAATGCAAATGGATTTGCACCACGTATGTGGAAAACAAATGCGCTCGTCTTGCACTTTGGTGGTAAAAACACATTAATTCCCAAACACGACGATTAATATTAATTCCTGATCTGTTTCAACCTCTAAGGTGCGTTTTGTTGCAAGTGTGTCCAAAGGTAATTATAGTTTATAGTCCCCCTGTAAATTCTTTGCTATTCAATAGCAATTTTATAAATGGAGTGGCTGAATTGTTCAGAAACGAATCCCACCCCCCAGGACTTTCATTATTGGAAGTCTGGTTCCTGCTGTAACGCTTGAACACGATACGGCCGGCGAACTGATAATTAAGACTAGGTGTGGGGGGTGGGGGGTGGCTTCTGGTGCTCTGTTCAAAACCCAAGGCTTCCGTTCTCCCCTGCGGGATCTGGGGAGAGCTTGGTGTAATGACTGGCAGGTGTTTGCGATGCGTATGTTAATTAAAATACACCTCATTATTTCCCCAGTTTTCCGTGTTAAAGCTTGTTTGCGGCCAGTGAGGGCCATTGTCGAGTTGTCGATCATTGAACTCATAATATAAACTTTATGTAAGAGTGAATATTGTCTTGTCATTGGTAGTAGGTGCACTGTCTTCACTGATGAATAGTAATGTTGAATGCTAAGTGTTTAGTTAAAATTTATGCGTGCATGCACATTTGCCCATCCTGCATCGACATGTGTTTTTGCCTCACATTTGACTAATAAATGACCAGCTCCTGTGCAAAGCGATCTCTTATTTTCTCTGAAGCAATAAGCCCTGTTTTCCTGGGCTCCTTGTGACTGCAGTTAATGGGTGTCCAGGGAGGTCGAGTGTTTCGGATCGTACCGTGACGAGCCCTCCTCCGGCGTGTGTCGCTGGAGTTCTTGTCCGAAACTCCGGGAAAGGCCAGGGGACGTGGGGATGACGTAAGAGCAGAGAAGCCTCCCAGGGTAACGGGTTCGAGCTAAATCGGTCGGTTAGCCAAAACGAGGTGCAGGGGTGCTGGCTGGAAGCGGAAGACTGGGCTGGAGTCAAACGTCCCAGAGTGCTCCCTTCTTCTCCCAGTGGACCACAATGCTGCAGTCACTTGTTGATTGTCTACCAACGCTGGTCTTTACTGGGAGCCTGAGGAATCCGCTATCGATAAGAGGCTCTGGTATCGGGTTTACCGACTTCTTGTTTTGGAAGGAATCTGAAGGAAAACTGACGGGGCAGACGGCCATGTTTAGGGCGAGGTGGTCAGCCAGATTCAGGGGCGGGGGACTATGCTGAGAGAATGCAGTGCCTGAAAAGGAAGCTGTGAATACAGGCTTTTTTTTATCATTGACAGGGATGTGATAAGAGCTTCGCGCTGTATAGCTTCACTTGGCTGCCAAGGGGCTGGAACTGAGCCATATCCTTGCAACACCATTGAACCCGGCGGGCCTTGCGGGGCTCGGGGTGGTGCGCTCGTCTCCGAACCGCAGGGACCGTGCCTCGAGCGGGGGAGCTGTCCAACTACACGGGTCAGCGCTCTTCCTCTTGGACCGCGACAGGCATTTCGGAAATAGTAGCGTGTGCTTAAAGTGAAAGCGCTCAGCGTCTGCAAACGCCGTGATGTCATAAGGCTCCGTGGGGCCCGACTGGCGGGTTAAGACACCAAGGCGTCGCTGCACCATATCTTACTGACACCGGAAAATGATTCGGTATTATTTCCAGGATGTGTATACCTTTTGCTGCTTTTTGGAACTGCCCTGTGGTTTGGTAACTTAAGGAGCTATATCCATCTAAGACCTAAACTGATTTTATTGAATAGATTGCCAGCAAAATTGACTGGCCTGATGTATAGTCTATAGTATATATATTTTTATTGATCAACCATTGGCTTTAGCTGATAAATCCATTGAAATATCTAAGTATACAATTGATCTTACCCGCCCCGGCTACCACTGGTGGTGTTTTTGCAGATGGTTTTCAGGATGATGTCAATGACATCGCCTTCTCAAATGGTCAATGGTCGGATTGGCGTGCTGTATTCCTGCATGGCTGAACAGTGTGAAAAGCTCGTTCCATGCAGCTGTGTGTTTACGGCACATGCCCGAATAGGAATCCCTGCAGCTGTGGCCACTGTTTTTTTGAGTAGGTGTTGCATCACTGTGTTACCCTGGCTGTCCCCCCCCACCAGGTGAACATCTGGGCCTGAAGGAATCAATGCTCAGATATGCAGCATGACTCCCGTGTCAGCAGAGGCTTTGATCACCTTATATTGGTATCACTGTCCTCTGGCAAAACTGTGTAGCTGTCTTTCCCTTGACCAGACTGGCTTAGCCCTCTTCCTATTGGTTATTTCTCCTTGGTTGTACCTCATTGGTCGTTTCCCATCGGGTTACGCCAGTTCATGATGATCTACCTTTGGGTTTTGAATCCTCCTGTCTAGCATTAGTGCCTGGCAAATGCACACAGAAGTGAGGACCAAACTCCAGGCAGCTGTGATTTTAGGACTGCTCTGTGCACTTTCATAGGGCTGCTTTTAGCAGCAGCGGTGGTGGGGGGGGGGGGGGGGGTTGCTGTAGATTTGTGGGTCGGATGGGTGCTGAAGCGGGCAGTAACCCCGGAGCTGTGGATGTGCCGAATGGCAAACTCTACCACCATGTCCTCCTGGGCTATTCTTAGTAGCAGGGTAATCTTCTTTAGGAGCTGTTCAGGACAGCCCTTCCCAAACCTGGCCCAAAAGCTTAGCTTCTGATACCTTCCTTCTTTAAAGAGGCCGCGCTGACAGTTCTGATCCTGCACCCGTTTCCTGCTGGACCACTTCCTTCACATAACCTATTAATCTGTTTATACAAAATATCCGTGCATTTGCTGTACAGTTACAATCCCCATTTTTAAGCCATGTTTACAGCTGCTGTAGTGTTGTGGGTCTATGTACGTAAGGATACATGGATGTTTATCTTTCAGTTTCTTATTATTACCTGCAACCCTGTAGATAGTAGGGATGACATTTTTCTTATATATTATCATTGCACGTAGATCAAGTGTTTGCAGTTGGGCTATTCAGTATTTAGTGTAGTGATTAATTTCAATATGTCAGTGTAAATAAAAAGAACACAGATCTTTTTCAATTACCGTCGCTATATTTGACAAGAGAAATTTCCATGGAGCCCCCCGACTTGGACAGGACAGTTGTTCTTCATTAATGTGAACGTTATCCCCCAAGGGGAGGGGTGTTTAAGGATGCGGAGCCAATCGTTGTGGTAGCTAAAGCCACACTCATAGGTTAACAGCTCTCTAGGCCACCGAGCCATTAAGAACATGGGAAGACTGATTTCTTTGATGACCCATTATGATATCTTATTTGAGTCAATGCTGGTTGTTCTGTACTGAGACGCCTGTTATCCCGTGGACACCCCAGGGGCTCAGTGGGGGGGACCATCGCCTTGTCTCACCTTGAGTCCAGTTCTAGCTCTTGTTTACTGAGTTAGCATGTTCTATTTAGGTTGACATCAGCATCCAGGTATGTGTGGTTTTGTATATATCTCCTGAGCAAGGGTGTAGATTTGATTATGGATGGTAGGGACATGTCCCTAGAAGTATTTTTGGAGTACCGTGTGTGTTTAGGGGGCGGGGGATTTGGGGGTGATTTTGTCCCTACCAGTGTTGGAACCAAACCTACACTAATCCTAATCTAAAACCCTTAGCTTCTGGGATAGATCCTGGACAGCATTGGCTGTAACTGAAGAAGCAGTGATTGATGGATGGAATAAACAGACTTTATTTATAGAGGGGTACACGTTATGTGCATTTCACAGTGTTTCTTATTCCATTTTCCCTGTTTTACTTTCCTTGATAGTGTGATGTTAAAAAAGCCAGTAGAAATAATACTAGATGCCTAAAATAAAGCTCTGTCAAAAAAAACAAAAGACAGGTAGTACCATGTTTTCAATTTCAAAGTAATGATGATGCTAATTTTCCACGTCCTCAAACAAAACGCTAACAAGAGCGTTTCTAAACACGCTCATCCAGACAGAACGTGACATAACACCAGCAAATAAACGAAAGCGCCATGGTCCCCGGAAATAAAACGCCTCTCATCTGCATTTTGTTCTTTCTGAGAGATGCCTACTGGGGCTAAGAGATATTTGCCATTTTAAATCATCCTCTTTCTGCAGTACTTTCCCCACATTAGTACAATAGTTAAAAAGACTTTGCTGGAGAATTCACTGCTTCCCCGCCCCCCCCCCCCCCCTCCGAATTCACATATGAAACATTGCATATTTCTCCGCCTCCTGGCGTTTCTAGTATGATAAAGCCATAATACAAAATGGGAAGCGAAGAGTCAAAAGATGAGTCATCAAAGATGTTTTATAATTACTTTTAAAAGAGGCCCCAGCCATCTGTCATGCAGATACTTGAAAGGCCCCGCCGGAAACTGTGCAGTATTCGGATACGTTACCCCAACGCTGTTCATTTCAGCCTTATTAGTTTGCTGCTTTGGCGAGAGAGCATCTACCTTGCCCGTTTTTTGTGACTAATCCCCTCAGCAGACTTGAGTCATCCGCCATCTCCGTTGCCTCTCGCTAAGGTGACGCGATCGTCCCGTGGCCCCTGGCTGCTCGCTTGGCCTTCTGTCCCGGTGTTTGCTCGGAACTTGCCGGAGCGTGTGTCGTGCCGCTGACAAGCCCGCCAACCAGCTTCAGTCCGGAGCATCCAAGTGAGGTTGGCCACACAGATTCACAGCCATCGCCATACCCAGGAAGTCCTTTGGGGGGCGACGGTGTAGATGCCACCTTTTGCGCAGCGACCATCACCTGGGGCTGATGTAGGTTTGCTAGTCCTTGGAGATGCTGCCAGATCATTACGCCGTTTAGCGGCAACCGGAGAACTTTATCCGACAGATTCAGGACTTGTGGAACAATGCTTCATAGGAGTTTTGCCAACACAAAAACGTTCTGAGAGCAGAACGAAAAATTATTGTATCAGAGAGACAACCAATCAGATTTTGTGTCAGATGTCAGACCAACCAGTCAGATGTCTTGATCGCCTCTCCTCTAATTGTTAAAACCTGTCTCCTGTACAATCTGATTGGTTATTTCTGTGAACCAGTAATTTTTCATTCTGCCCTCAGAATGAACAATTTTTGTGTAAGTAAAATTCCCATGAGCAGAACAATGAGGCACCAGTTTTGGCTTTGCTAGGTTCTGGAAGTCTACACATTAGACCACAGTGGAAGATGAGACAGTACTTTAAACTGCCAGTCAGGATGCTTTCTCATCCCTGGTTGCGGGGAGCTGTGGTAAAGCGTGCGGCACTAACCTCTTCCTAAATCTGCCCTCCAAAGACCGGTGATAACAGGGAAGTGGTTTAGACCACTGAGCCCTATAATGCTCTGCTGATATAAGACGTTCACTTCCGTCAATTAATAGATTTCAATGTCTGTTTTATTTCTGTGTGGTCTCAACTGATTTTAGGTTATATATTCCCTATACGGATTATGGAGTTTTAGGAGTGTATTGTGTAGGGCATTGTCTGTGTTTCACCTGCTATTCAGAGCTAGCTGTATTTACATTTAAGTGTCTATGTGTGGTCTGACAGGCCTGTAGACAACTGACTGCAGGTGTGTTTTCATTGTACGTAAATAGCCGTTTTGCCTTGTTTGCATAATTCCGGGAACCCACGGCAGGGGAACCGATCGGTGTTGTTGTGGTGTACGGCGTGGTGAGGTTTCCCTGGAGCAACAGCGTGGGCCACCAAAAGAGTTGGCATTGAAGGGGACTTGCGTGTCCCATGTTCTTTCTGTCTTTATCTGGCTGAAGAAATCAAGAACATCACTGTACTTAGGGCTCTGAGGTTGGCATGATCTGATTGGACGAAGGTCTTGTGTCCTGCTGCATGAGTAGAGAATATTGGTGGTATTCGGGCTTAGGTAATGTTATGGAGAATTCAGCAAAAGGGCGACACATACCGTGTAGAATACCTTAGATATGTTTTGATGGATGTATTTTTTCATTACTTGTGGAAACACTGTCTGTTTCTTTAATTGGGCTTCTCATTTACCTTAGCTGTCTGGGCTGAGTTAATTACCCGTGGATCAGTCATGTTCTCTAGTTTTGATAGAGTTTCAGGAAGGCAAGGAGGGTAATGACTGCATCACTAAGTGAAGTCAAACTGGGGATTGACCTTAAGTCTTCAGTATACACAAACTGGTACTGCTGACGTTTGTGACAAGGTATTTGAATGATGCGATGTCTGGATCTTGTGAGTTTGACCCGAACCACAGAGGAGCATGGTTGGATGGAAATCTGCGGGAATGTTTGCTTGACGTTCCGTCAGATCATGGCACGTTTACTATTCCTTACGATTTTCACGTCTTTAATAGACTTTCTCTTTTTACTTATGCCTTGTGCAGAGGTCTAGAATTCGAAGGATTTGTGTCTTTGTTCCTAACGCCTCTTGCTATTGAGCTTGCATTTAGTTGCAAATACCCTTCAAAGAAACAGGCTTTAATTGTTGATTTGGTTTTATACGCCAGCAGATTGGCAAGCAGTGGGTCGATCATATGTGATCCGTCTTTCCTGAAGTCCCGTCCATCTGCTGGGTCTGCGTGGCAGTGCACTGTCGCGGCAAAACCCACATGCCCTTTATACAGCTAAGAAAAGTAGGACCGGGAAAATGAATGAAGAGAATGATATTACTCATTTTTGAAACGCAGAGGGCTTGAATGACAGGAAGAACATGTGACCCCAGCTTTACAGCATGACAGATACGGTGATACCCAGCTGTACGTCATTAATTGGTTCTGAGAGCCCCGTCGTCAGCCGATTTTTGGTGTAACGCGAAAATAATGCCTTAAAAACAGGACTGCTAAATAGACGTAGTCATTTCCATTGCCTTAAATGCACCTTTAATTCATGATAAAAGTCTTCACTTTGCAATCTTAAAAGAATGTTCACCTAGTATTCCGAAAAGCAAATTAGAAATGACTGTAATAAAAGTGACTACGTTAAATATTTCGTACTGCATTTAATAAAATAAATTAGGTAAGTTTTCTCAAGCCCCTCCAGTAGTCTGCTGTCGTGTATATCACGGACCATGGACCATGTTCATTCAGGTTCAAGTAAATTCTGTTCAATAGTTACTTAAAATCGTTTAAATTACTACAGACAAGCGGCAAATAGTCGAGTTTGATGTATGCCGAAATGACGTATACAGGGCTACTACTGTGCTTCCCTTTTGGTTAAGATGAATGTTCAGCACCCCAATTATAACTGGATTATAACAAGTCAGTAAGGTTAACGGTGCACGTCTCTGTTCAGGTCTTTGTCCGTGTTTTCGGAGCAGCTCTCTGTTTGCGACAACATATATACATTATTATACTACGCCAATGTATATGATCTACTGTGGTGGACTTGCTTGTTTTTTTACTTCTTGACGCTTCTTTCTTTCTGCAGGTTAGATGTTTGGCTCTAAAGTAGGCCAGTCCGGTTGGAGCGGTTGACTTTAGAGATCGGAAGTTGACGTCAAACACGGGCGCGTTATCCGCAGCGTGAATAACGTTAGTGGAGCACAATGTGTCCGGTTCATACGTCTTTCTAAAAATTTTAATGGAGGACCAGTTTTAGTTTATTGCAGCCTGATAGCGCTCATTATATAGGGCTGGCATATGCTATACTTTCCCCTTTCGAAGCGTGCCACTTTCTTTAATGTTTAATTGATTCATTGGTTAATTGAGCCATTTTGAGAATAAAAAAAACACCCAGTGGATCGGTGGCCCTTACTAAACTGAACGTGAGTAATGTGTTCTGGCGCCACAGTTAGATCTGATCGCTAAGATTGCTTTAATTGTATAAAGTCTGTTAAGTGATGCTTGGTTTGATGGTTGAAGGACAGTAGGAACAATGAGATGATTATAATTATTTATTATTCTTTATGTACCACAGTCGATAAAGCTTGCACACTCGCTGGACGCTTTGCACCCCCCCCCCCCTCCCCAGCCATACCAGGCCTTTGAATGATCTTTGCGGTGCTACAGAAGAGGATTCTGGGATTTGGTGGTTTTGGTGCTAAGGTTAAGCCAGGCTATTCTGAGGAGGTGCCCCTCCTACAGTGTGGGTGCGGTCACGGCCGCGCCGCACATCTCCCGCGCCGCACATCTCCCGCGCTCCTGACACGTTGGTCCTCTGCCGAGTGTCAAGGGCGGGCCGGTACAGCCGGGAAGCATCTCAGAGCTTCATCACTCGCAGTAAAGATGTCGCTCCCTCTGTGTTGAACTTGGGAAGAGAAAGAAGGCAGCTAACCTATTTATTAAAACCCCTTAAACCTAAAAAAAACTGTAAGTCCAAGTGATAGAAGTGGGACTTCTATCTAAATGATCCTCAACAAATGAGTGTTTTTATAAGGTCTGGAAGGTGAAGACGGCTCTCAACAGCACTGTAACACCATCCTAATTAACAGGAGACAGTCTTAGTGGGCTAGCAGTGTGACTCTAGTACTGGGCTGCTCCAGTTCATATTCCTGCATCCTTGGAAAGTGGCTAATCATCTTCGCATTAATAATGTTGTATGAAGTGTGTCTAACATGTCATGGTGCCTGGCAGGGGTGCCGAAAAGGGGGGGAGGGGGGGAGTTAGGATAATTCATAGGGCCTCTGAGTGACAGGGGCCCCTAAAATTGGGAAAATAATTGGATTGGTCTGGGTTGGGGGCCCAGTGTGATAGGCTTTCATGGGGTCCAAAATCTCTAGCATTACCCCTGGTGCCCAGTTTCCATTTTCCTCACTGTTATTCCCCCTCATTTATAACAAAAATCAATCCTGACTGAGCTTCTGGTGCCCGATGGGCTTGGAAAGCAAGCTTTACCTATAATGGTGTGTCATTGCGGGGAATCGTACTGTATATTGGGCAGCTATAGGGCGCTCCACCGAGGGGCCTAGGATTCGGGCTAAAGACCTCGCCGTATAAGAGTGCTGCAGATGTAAGTCGGGTCTGCGGGCAGCACGGGTCACGTGACTCCCTGGGCGACCTGCTAGCTGTGTCCCGAGAGTGGGGTCGTCCCCGCACTCTTTATAACGGCAGATCGTTCGAATGGCTTTGGAAGAGGACGGCCGGCCCTGCTGAAGGCTTGCATGTAAATCGGCGAGCACCATTGGCCCGTAAGTGATTCTGATGGAGACGGTGCAGTTAGGTGTGGTACAGCCTCCCAGATGCCGCCTCCATGATCCAGAACACCCTTCAAAATGAGTTTATTACACACATCCCAGCTCCCGCTACTTAGTCTCTGCTGAAGCCACCCTTATTCGGCATCTTTCAAGTGTCTAGTTACCATGGTGATTATTCCGGCGCGTCGGTATTTGTGGAGAGGGTCGTCAATTTCTACTTAATTATCCGCATTCTTATTCCCCGCCTCCCGGAGCTGGCACAGTGTGTCTGATTTGGTGATGGGTTATTAGGGGAATAGTGATGTTCGGCTGGACGCCGTGCGGGCAGATTTTAAGGAGAGAGTGTTCCTTTAATGCTGGCTGTAAAGAAAGAAAAACTTTGCGTCTTTCTTTTCAGAAGATCGACGAGGAGAACGAGGCCACGCTGTTGGCCGTGCTCACTGAGACCTTGGACAGCATCCCGGTGGATGAGGATGGGTTGCTGTCTTTCGAGGCCCTCGCTGATGGGGACACCGAGGTTGACGCGGGGGAGGAGAGCACCGGCACGCAGGGCTGCTGCTCTGCCCCTGATGAGTCTCCCCCCGCCTCAGAGGCCGAGGAGCCCTCCCTGGTAAGACCCCGCCCCCCTCGCCATCGCATCAGCCATCCCATGGGCAACTATTGGCTTAAATAGGTGGAAAGGAGCTTTACCGTCGGAGATGTGTTTATTAATAGGCCGTCTGACAGTTTTAGTTTATTAAGCGGTGTACAGCACCTGTGCTCATGAGGCCCTTCATAATGGTTGGAACATGGGGCACTTCTCCGTCTATATCGCCCTTAAAGGGCAACTGATTTATTGTGTGGTTCTAGGGATCTGCAGATTAATTTCATTCGTAATTGAATATGTGCGAGATCTGGGGGGGGGGGGGGGGGGGTTTAAAAATTTCCTATAGGGCTGTAATTCACTAGTATTATAGGTCTGTTTAAATCTTTAAGTGTTTTTAGTAGCAGGAGTGAGATAGTGTTATTCAATCAAACAGCTCATTAAATAAATTGGGTAATTATGTTCTGCCATTCTGGCGGGGAGTTCATGGCCATGGCGAGGTGTTGTAATGGTCATTTTCACAGAAACGTCACCCATGTTGGATAAACATTGACTTAGTCTGCAGATATAGCATAAGTATTGTATGCAAGGTGTACACTGTTATCAGCACTGCATTCTGACAGGTCCTGGATTTAAGGTCCTGGATCGGCCTAATTCTAGCAACTGTATGTTCTTGCATGTAACTGAAAGCATTTCAGTTGAATTTTCGAGTGGAACACATATCATGACTCATCCTCGGTTCCGGTCTTCCGGGACGTCTCCTCTTCCATCTACGTCAGCCGGGCTGGCTCTTTGGCTATATCCGTGAACCCAGTGAGATGGGTGCTTTTTTGACTCTTTTAGAACTTTTTGCAAAAAAAAAAAAAAAAACGCATCGCGATGAGCCGCTGTTCCTGAGCCGTCCCGACGACACGTTAAAGGTGCCCGCTTAAAAACACTCCGCTGTGTTTCTGTCTCCCGTCCATAGCTGAAGAAGCTTCTTCTGGCTCCGGCAAATTCGCAGCTCAGCTACGGTCATCACGCGGCCAATGGTACGCAGCACAGTGCGGCCGGCACCCACCGGATCAGGCCATCATCTGCTGTCAACAAGGTACCGGCCATCTGCAGGCCTGCCACTGGGGGGTGCTCCCATGGTCCTTTCTAACCACATATCCATCTTCTCTTCCTTCCCGCCAATTTGTGTCGGCGTTGTCACTGAGGAATCCTGCCACGATATAATAAAACTGCCTCCTTCTATGTAATAACTTCGATGTCTGCAGATCGTTATTGTATTTTAACTGAATCAATTTCCTGTAATTACTGACCTCCCCCCATAATGTTTAATAATGGAGAAGCATTAGGTAATCACGCTACAGTTGCTATCTTCAGGTGCTAACAAGTAACGTAAATACTTCCGATTTTCGGTTTAGTCTGAGAGAAGTGGATCACTGAGGTCTTTTTAGCTGTGTGGTGAAAGTGCGTTGTGGCACTTTCAGTGTGTCGCCTGAGGTTTTGTGTTTCTTTGTCTGTAAGTGAGCCCCCTGTGAAAAATCATGCATATGAAAGGCGGTAAATATAGCTTTGAAGTGTTCCCATTGCGTTTCAGAGCTCCTTATTTGCGTTGGCGGGGTGGCGTTTGTAGCCGCGTGCCCCTGATTATGATGAGCTGAGTGTATCCACGGTTCCCCGCAGGGGGAGAGTCCGCCGAACGGCAGGCCGAGGGGACCCCCGGTGCGCCGCCCCTGTGCCGAGCTACTCAAGTACCTCACCGCCAGCGACGACGCCCTCCAGACCAAAGCGCAGAAGACCGACAGGGGCAAAGCCTTGGGCGCCCCCTCGTCCTCACCCTCGCCTTCGTCTTCCTCCAGCTCCTCTATTTCATCCTCATCTTCCTCATCCAAGAAGAAATCCTCGTCCTCCTCATCCTCATCTTCGTCCTCATCCCAGCAGCAAGAGCAGCAGCAACAACAGCGCCACCATCAGGCTCAGAATCAGCAGCAGCATCACCAGCAAGGTGAGGGAGGGGCGGCCGGCGAGAGTGTCGCAGCTGGCTGGGGTCCCGGGGGGCGGGGCTGGACACGCCCCTCTGCTCTTACCGTCCCGCCCTATAGGAGCGGCAAGGGCCAGCCCAAAAAAGGACGTGGGCTGCCTCCGGGTCAGCGCACAGCCCAGGCAGCCGCCAGCTTTATTAGCGGTTTGCACTCGTACTCCCTCCACCCTAGAGAGATGGCTTGTGCCAGCGAGGCGGGCGGTCCGCCAGCTAGCGAGTGCCCCCGCGGGGCCAAGGGCGCTAGGCGCACGTCGGACCGGGTCACAGTCCCTATCTGGAAAAGCCAAGAACAAAGGTGCCCTTTATCTAACCAGGCGGTTACACCCAAGCGAGAGTCCGCCCCTCACCATGGAGATGCACTGGCCCTCCTTCTGCCTAGAAGCAGCGACCCAGGTCTCTCTGCAGGAGATGATTTCACTGGACAGGCTGAGAAACAAGTGGTGCTCACGTGCCCTGGAGCGCTGGGCCTGGACGGGTGGGATTGTGACTGGGCACGGTCAGAGGGCTGGGGGGTGCTGGCTGGCTGTGCCTTTTGCGACGGTGTCCCTGACAGCCACACGCCATTCTCACAGGAGACCCCAAGCCCCTTCTTCCCAGACTCTGTTACCCCATTGGGAGACTCCGCCCCTCACATCACACAAGGCCCGCCCCCAAACAGGCAGGCGGTCCACAGTCACCCTGATGACCAGGCCCTTCCTCTTTTAGGTAATCATTTCCGTGCCTCTATTCTGCTTCCATCTTCGCGCCGCCTTTATACGCTTCCATGCTCTACACCATGCTAACCCCTTCACTAATTTACTCACTTAGAGAGCGCCAGTAAGCTAGCGAGTCCATGAACATGGTGGGATGGCCGCTTTGAGATACAGAGACAACAAGCCGGACAGAGGCAGTTTTCTATATATTCCGAGGCATTTAGACGTCCAGAGGTGGGCAAAGTAAAAGTAAAAAGTAAAAATCCAGACCAGGATTTTGTTTCAACCAAGTAGTTGAGTACTCTGTAATTGAGACTGTCTCAGTTACAGCGTACGCAACTACTTGGTTGAAACAAAATCCTGGTCTGGATTTTTACTTTTTACTCTTACTTTGCCCACCTCTGCCATTGGACTCTTGAGCGAGTTCCTTAACCCCAACTGTACCCTAGATGCTGGCTGGTCCTGCTCTCTGGTCCTCACACATTTTTCATATGCAGCTGCGCAATGATTATTCACTGGTGGTGGTAATGGGTAATTTCATATGGACACAGCCCAAGGCTTTAACAGCCAGTGCCTGGCCTCTCCCACAACGATAGGGCCAATGCCTCCATTTACCTGGAAAACCAAATGGAAAAGGTGGACGTCTTTGTGTCTGGATTTGAAGACCAGCTGGCTGAAGAACTTCCCCTTCTGGACAAAGCAGGTGGCCTCAAAGAACGCCAGGAGAAGCTGCAGGTACCCCGGAAGCCCTGCATGTACATGCATTTCCCACTGGATCCATGGGAGAGTTCCTCCCTAATTAAAGGCAAACGGCCTGCCTCTGGGGTCATATCCCTTAGAAGACTTTATAATTTTATAATATTGTATTACAGAGTGTTGTCTGGCTTATAGGTCTTCATAAATTAGGCTTGTTGGGGTAAGGATACTGGTCTCACTAAGAATAATGTGTGGTGTTGTACGTTCAAAAGAACGCTCCTCTCTGAGATCCGTACCTGTAACTGAGCCCAGCACTGCAGCCTGCATGCCCCATACCTCTCTGCCATCTCCATAGCTGTCTCCCCGCCTCCTCTCCCATCACAGCACATACACAAGAACGTGGCCGTCCGGGAGGACGACATGCAGCAGCTGGGTCGCGACCTGGAGGCCGTCCAGCAGACGTGTGGCTCTCTGCAGGTGGCCTATCAGGAGTACTGTCCCGATCTTGGCCGGCAGAACGCCGAGGTCCAGAGCGTCAGGAAGCGATACAGCAACGTGCTGAACCAGCTGAAGAGCAGGTCAGGCCTGCCAAGGCGGCGACGCATTACCAAGGCCAATTAAAGAAGCCCACAAAGCTATGACATGGGAGGCTCGTGATGCCTCTGTGTTGCCCGGAGGTGGAAAGTTCATGTCCACTAAGTACAAATCCAGACCAAGGTTTTATTTCAACCGACCAGTTGAGCCACACACTGAGACACAATCACAGAGTACTCAACTGGTTGGTTGAAACAAAACCTTGGTCTGGATTTGATCTGGACCTGGACTTTCCACCTCTGAGTTGTTGCTCACAGTATGCGGTTGTGGGTGTAAGAGTGTCTGTCTACCCTGTGATGGCAGTCCATCCCGGGTGTACCTGGCCTGGGACAGTCCCCTTTATCAGTCACCCTACACTCAGTAAGTTAGTTAAGTTAATTATGAAAGATGGATGGAAATCTAATGGAGCTGTAATTATTTCTTAAAATGGAAATTATTCATATTGTAAAATCATTTCAGTTTACTGAGCCCTAATTGGCAGCATGGTGGTGCAGTGGTTAGCACTGTTGCCTCACACCTCTGGGACCCGGGTTCGAGTTTCTGCTGTGGCTGCCATGCCATGGGGTTTCCGCTGGGTGCTCTGCCTTCCCCTCACAGTCCAAAATCATGCTGAGGTTAATTGGAATTTCCAAATTGTCCATAGGTGTGACTGTGTGTGTTCCCTGTGATGGGTTGGCACCCCATCCTGGGTTAGTCCCTGCCTTGCACCCCTAGGGTCTGGACCCCACCACGACCTTGAATAGGACAACCTGCTGTAGAAAATGTTTGCGTGGATGACACCTCATTTCCGCTTTACAGGGAGACTGCCGTGCAGGACGTAGCCAGTAAGAATCAGGCATTCCAGAGTGCCACCCAGAGCCTACGCTCCTTCCTGAACAATCTGCCCAATAATACGGTTCTCCCCAGTGACAGTCTGACCCAAGTCGACAACAAGATGAGCTCCCAGTCGGTGAGTGGGCTGGTCATGGATTATAAACAGCCAGTACAGATATTCTTTCAGAGAAGAGAGAGTCACATTTAATAATCAAAATTCAATACGCTAAATGTCGATGCACAAATTGTGCGCATTTAACTGAATTAATATCTTGGAGTATTTGCGTGACGTTTTGACACCATGGTGACGCAGTTCTGGATGTTGCTTACAGTTAGTGCTGGAGGACATCTCGAGGAGGAAAGATGACTTGGACAGAATGACAAGCCTGTCCCTGGACCTGCAGGCGGCCCTCGGTGTAAGTCTCATACTGGCAACCCATAGTGTCTGACTGTAGATGTGTGGGTGTCGCTGGCCGTCTTACTCGGGGTGTTTCTGGCTACTGTGTGTGCAGAGTTGGTCAGTCCTGGGCCATGTTTACAAGCTGACGGTGACCACCAGTCGTACGATGTGGCTTGTTAAATGTTGGCTTTTGCAGGACTATGACAAAAACTGCAACAAATATCGTTGCATTGTCGACGACAGTGGAAGCAGCGCTGAGCAGAGGGTGCATGCCTGCACTCTGGCCGAGTCTGTGCAAAACCAGGTAACGAATGCAAATCCCAAGCTGTCTCACATCAAATCACCATCTAATCACTAGTGAAATCAGATCTAATTGAAGCTACCAGAAAACTAAGGCTGTAAGTAGTTCCAAACAACATGGTGTAATTAGCATTGGCAGATTAGCAGAGTCTCTGCTGTGGGGATGTTGAACGTCAGGGTCACTAATGCACTGTCCCCTGGTGCCATAGGAAAGGGATCTTCGGAACCACTTCTCTGAAGTATCTGCAGAGAACGAGCAGCTCCTCAAGCAAATGGGAATCGCTAAAAACCTTATCGCTCAGGTATGACGGGGCGGCTTGGGCCTACCGAAACACACTTGGTGGGGACTGGGCCTGCCGCTAGGCCGGGCAGACTACGGCGGAGGGTGACCATACTTCTTATTTTTTCCAGACTTGTCTCCTTTTTACAGATCTAAAAATGTTGTTTCTTGTTGACATTTGCTTCCTACAGTCAGAATACTTCCAATGTGCATATTGGCGTTGTTTTAACTCATCTCATGCCGTCCTCATACGGTCACCCTACTGGGAGGGCAATCGGAGATTTTGCTTGTGCATCGACACTTTTTCTTAATCCGATATTTTGTCATTCATAGTGTTTTATTCGACCACACGGTCCAGGAAGAACGTTTCCTTTCTTATTCCCTCCATGCAGAATGAGGAGAAAGCCTCGCGAGTGGTGGTACAGCAGCGTGTGTTCCTTCAAAGCCAGCAAAAGAGCATAGAGGAGATCGAAAGCTTCAAGCAGGACCTGGCCATGGAGGTTGCCAGGCGGGCCCATGCTGAAGATGAGCTGGAGACCTACCAGAAACGAATGATATCTCTGAAGAACCGTCGGGGTGTGGAACGTCTGGAGGAGAAGGAGGTGGTACAGTACTATCGGGACCCAAACCTGGAGAGCAAACTACAGGTCATGCTAAGCAGGATCTATGATGAGGAACTGAAGAACTCTGGGACCAAGGCTGAAATTGAGCTGATCAATAAGAAGATCGTCCTTCTGGAGAGGGAGCTAAAGAATGTGACACCCAAGATGGTGACTAAGGTAGTGACAGAGTATGAGAGAGACCCTAAACTGGAGATAGAGGCCACCAAACTCAGAGAGGAGCTCCAGAAGCTGAGGGAAGAGATTAGAACTAGAGAGAGTGAGGTTGTCGACATTAAAACTGAGATAACCGTTCTGGAGCAGAAGAAGCCAATCTTCAAAGAGAGGGTAGTGAAAAAAGAGATTGTGAAATTGGAGAGAAATCCAGAGCTGGTGCATTCTGTCAGCGTCTTTCAGACTGAGATTGCCAATGAAAACGAAAGATGCAAAAATCTCAATGACGAAATCTTCCAGATCAGGGCACAGATCAATTTTCTGGAGAGGATGATTCCTACAATAGAGCCCAAAGTCATCATTAAGGAGGTGAAGAATGTCGAACGGGATCCTGAACTAGTTAGTGAAATCCAGAGGCTGAGTGCCAGCCTTGAAGAGGAGAGAGTGATAAGCAGAAGTCTGATGGAGGAGATTGGAAGACTTCAGCTTTGCTATGTCCAGGTTGAGAAAGTACAGCAAAAGATTGAAATCAAGGAGACCACAAAAGAGATCTTCAGAGTAGATCCAGAGACAGAACTGCAGCTTGTACGCCTGAAGAAAGATCTTCAAAACTTAAGCATGCAACGCTTGAATCTGGAGCAGGAGATGAATCTGGTACTTAAGAATCTGGAGTCCCTTCATTCTCAGAAGCCAAAAGTAGAATTGAAGGAAGTAACACAACAAGTGGTAAAGGAGGAGGCAAGCCCTGAAGTTGTTAAAGAAATTCAAAGGTTGAGCAGCCATCTGTCCATCCTTCAAAGCACCCACAGCAGAAACTCTGAGCAACTGATGACTTATAGCAAAGAAAGGGATGAGTGGAAGACTAAGAACTCCAAGGTGGAGACAAAGATTGTAAACAGAGAGACTGTCAGATATGAGAATGATCCTCTGATAGAGAAGGAGGCTGAGAGGCTGAGAAAGGAAGTACGTGAAGAGACCCAGCGACGTCGCACCGTTGAAGAAATGGTGTTCAACTTACAGAATACGTGCTTAGAGCTTGAGAGGCAGAAGCCAGAGGAGATAGTGGTAGTACAGGAAAGGATACGACTGCAAAGGGACCCCAAGCAAATTGCTGAGCATGAGAAGCTAAACAGGACTCTGGATGAGGAAATCAAGTCCCGCAGGAAGCTAGAGCTAGAGGTCCAGCAACTGAGAAGCATGGTGAAGGAGAAAGAGCTAGTTATCACAGAGATGGATGAAAGGCAAAAGAAGATACAGGTGGAGATGGAGTTGAGACAGACCAGATCTCGAATCAAGGAGCTAGAGAGCAAACCGCCATCTGTCACAGAGAAAATCATCATCGAAGAGGTCCTACAGGTGGAGCGTGATCCCACACTGGACAGAGTAATGAATGACCTGCGTGTCAGCATAGACAAAGAAAGGAGCCTGATCAACAGTCGGGAGAAGTTAATCCAGAACCTCAGCCTCCAACTAGAGGTCCTCCAAAGAGAAAAGTCTTTGGAAAGGGTTGTCTACAAGGAAGTGATCCGGGTTGAGAAGGATGAAACATTAGAGAATGAGAGAGCGCAGCTAAGAGAGCGGGTGTCTCAAGAGAGGAACACCAGAAAGAATGTGGAGGAAGACATTGAGCGCCTGAATGCAAAACTAAAGCACCTGCAAAGTTTAGGAGGGACTACCACCATAGATCTGGACAGCTTGACAAAGAGTCGCAATCTCCTTCTGAGGGAGAAGGAGAGAATGTTGCAGGAAGCTAGGCAGCTGGAGTCCAGGAGGCAGGAAAGCACAATTTCATTCCAGCAGCAATCCGAGTTGCTGAGTGAGCAAAACCAAATGAACAAGCGAAAGAGCATCATGTTGGAATTTGAGGTGCAGAAACTGGAAAAGGATATTCTGGATGAGAAAGACAAGATCCACAAGCAACAGCTCTACATGAAGGAGCTACAGAGCAAGGTGAGAGAAGAGAAGACAGAGACGTCTGAGAGAAAGACAAACGTCTCCACCCGTATAACCATCCTGGATCCTGAAACTGGCAAAGACATGTCTCCTTCTGAAGCCTACATGCAAGGTCTGATTGATAAAAAACATTACCTGCATCTCCAGGAGATGGAATGTGACTGGGAGGAAATTTCTATCAGCAGTCCAGAGGGTGAGAGATTAATGGTGTTGGATCGCAAAAGCGGTAAGAAGTACTCCGTCGAAGATGCCCTGAGGGAAGGTCGATTGACCCAGTACGAATTACAGCAATATAAGCAAGGGAAAATGCACATTTCGGAGTTTGCCCTCTTGGTTGCTGGTGGGACAAAGGCCAAGCCTACCATCCTACCAGAACCAAAAACTCCACTAACTCCACAAAGGTCAATATTTTCTTACAATGGCAGATCCGTGAATTTCATTGCGGAGGAGAATTTGCCCATCTCTGGCCTGTATGACACCACCACTAAATTGAGAATGTCTGTACGCAGTGGCATAACGCGCAACATCATCAACCCTGATTTGGGCCTCAGGCTGCTTGAGGCTCAGGCGGCCACTGGGGGCATCATTGACGTCACAAATGGGACCCGCTACTCTGTCCACAAGGCAGTAGCACAAGGGCTTATCGAACGCACCATGGTGCAACAGCTGATAAGTGCCCAGAAAGCCTTCACCGGGATGGAGGACTCACTTTCTCAGAGTCGTCTGTCAGTTGGGCAGGCCATGCAGAAGGGTTGGATCCCTAAAGAAAGTGCCCTGCGCTTCATGGAAGCTCAAGTCCTGACTGGGGGTCTTGTGGATCCCAACCAGGCAGGCCGGATGTCTGTCACAGAGGCACTGAGATCCAGCTTGGTTGATAATTCAGTTGCAGAAGTGCTCAAGGATGATTCCACCTACCCTAAATACCTGGAGGACCCCATCACCAAAGAGATGATCAGCTACAAGGAGGCCATGGCTCGGTGCAAGAGAGACCCACACACAGAACTTCTGCTGTTCCCAGTGGCTTACAAGGAAATCAATGGTGCAGCACAGAACTACTCTTCAAGGTCCTCTTCATCTTTCTCCTCTAGGTCCACTTCATACCTCGACTTCTAGACTGCTTTGCTGTGAGAATCCTCCACATAACTAAGCGAGTGACTTATACTAGGAAATAATTCTAACATAACACAAAATAATTCAATAAGTATATGGATAATACATGTAATTGAAAGCTTTATTGCAAGGTTTAGCTTATTACTCTTTACCACAGAAGTTTAGTTTAGATTCTGAAAAGCAATAAATAAGGTTTTGTTCACAGAGTTGTATACAATTTCTGGGTTATTAAGATCAGAAGAAATTTAGGACAATGTATTATGTAGGTTTGAATACGCAATTTGGTTCACATAGTCTGCTTTTCTAATCAATGTCTCTCAACCTCTGTCATTATCATCAGTTATTTTAATCCGCAGATAAATTGATTAAAATGTGTGACTACAAATATCAAACTCTGAGTCAGCGTTTTTTTTGCTGCGTGCTGTGCATGTGCTGTTCTGCATGGTGTTGTGTGCAGTTAACACACGTTGTGTACCTAGTGTGTTTCCTTGATTTAAAGACTCATCCAGCTGTCCCACATTAACATCAGTGACACAGGGATGATTACAAGAGACTGACCAATCAGCACACGGCAAGTGCTTAGCACTTAAGTGAAATCCAAGTCCTTTTCATTGAAACACTACTTTCCAAATCCTGCCCAAACTCAAAGTGTTTATATCGGGGGCAACAGTGGTGGTGGTGTTATGGTGCAGGGTGTGATTTAGCGACTCTGATGAGAAGAGAGAGCCCTGGTGAAGGAGACGTTCACCTCCATGGTTGAATATGTCTTTCCCCAAAGTTAATTTATGGAACAAACGGAGGCCTACATGGGAGTCGGCCAATGATTCGGGACGTTTGTTCTGCAGTTCTGAAGATGTTCAGCTGAGGGTAGGTTTCAACCAATATAACCTCATGTCAGAATAGGAGATGAGCTGTGAAGCTGCGTGTTATAGAAGGTTATAGAAGCTGAGTTTAGATAGAAAAGCTGGTTCTTTCACGTCCCAAACGGCTCTCAATGTAGAACAACTCCTGACATCACTGAAGTTATTAAATGTATTTAAACCATGCAATTTAATAGGTCCAACTACGTAAGTTGCTACCGGCAGCATTTGGGAATCGCACACCAGAAGGAGAAGGAGAGACCCGCAGGAGTAAACGAGTCTGACAGGCCGCCTACAGGGTTAGCGCAGTTCAGCTAATATGAATACCTAAGATCTCGCCCTCTGCTTTTATCATGCTTGGTTTCATTTTATTTACACGCATGCCTTTCTGCAATCACACACACCCGTCGCTGGGTGGGGACCAGTTACAGCATATACTGGAACTAATGTGCTGCATGGGTTACAATGTTTTTCAACAACAAACACGTGTAACTAAGAGTTTAGAGGTGCCCGTCAGCAGCCAGGTTCCTGAATGAATACCGGCCTTATCGGCCACTATTCTGTCCCTTCTGTCTAACTAACCCTTAACACAAATGATTCATACTGCTAGTATAATTGATAATCAGTGATAAATGATTCAGCCCAGCAATAATGCACATTACTCACAGAGTAATGGGCTTAAAACCCGGAAATGTACGTCAGCTCTGCCTCACTATATTCACTTCTCATCTTTTCAAAAGAGAGAAAAATTTCAACCAGAAAAAATAAGTTCAGGATCTTCTTTGGATTCTGAGCCACCGGTAGACAGTGGCTGTATTGCAAAGCCAGATTTCTTGCTTAGGTGAATAACTTTGAGGCTAAGTAGAGGTAACTCTCGCTTTTCAATAACACCATGCTGGTTTATTTCTTAGTTTCTGTAAGAAAACTTGGCTTGACATAGATTGCTGGTTATTAGTGTTGTGATATCATTTACCTCGTATTGTATTTGTTTGGTTTTCTCAAGCTGTATCTTTGAAGCCTCACATGTTGAATCAACTTATCCATATAAAATGCAAATCACAATCTGGCTCCTGAGGCAACATAAGATTCTCCATTATTATTGCTCCACTGTTGTATAATTAGTTTTATTTGGATCATAATATTATCCCTCCCGATATGCTAGAAAATATTAAGCCAGTTGTGTGATAGATTGTTGGTAGTCAGAATATTGTTTATCCTGGTTGCATTTGTTTGTTTCTGTTAAGCTGAAACTTATCTACTAACCCTGACTTTGGTAAGCTAGCTTGATGATACAGGTCCCAGGCAAAGCATCAGTAAACATGAAGTCGGTAAAGCTGTTGAGGGGTAACTAGTGCTCAGTATGGTGTGGATTCATTTAGGAACCCAGAAGTGTAGGAAGGGTGTCCTCCCTGCCTGATATGAGCGTAGGATAGCGGGAATCTCTCTGAAGGACTGTCAGTAGGTACATTTCTGGTACAGATAAGAGAAACTGGCAGCCGGAGGTGTGATGTGGCCATGCTGGCCCCGTTTGTCCACCTATTAAAGAAATCTCATAATTATTAGATCAGTATCTCCATAATTATGACAAAAGTTAAGCTATAGCCTAGTTTTCAATCAGCGCTAACCTAGGCTATGCAATGATGGCGGTGTATGACAAACACATCGCTTCACATCTTATCTAAGATGTTCAGCCAAGAAGCACATTCTGCTTTGTCAAGCTGTTCAAATAAAATAGTCCAGAGGTAAACCAGAATACAGAAGAATCCTTTATTTTCAGATTTGCCCCAAAAGGATACTAAAAACCATTTTATCTCCTAGTCTTCTCCAGAAAACAGAGGCAGTGATTTGGGGGCTGGCCGATAAACTGTAGTTTCAGGACAGTGTAAATGGTGCTTAGCGCGTGATAGTGTCACAGATTCACAATCAGTCCTTTGTTTTATCATTTATCCGTATTGCCACCATCAAGCATGAGGGTTCTGTGATAAGCACAACTATACTGCCCAGGTATAAGCTGAGATTTTAACTTCCTTTTAGCTACAGCCACAAACATCGGCCTGTGTGCAGTGTGGGGTTCGGTTGTGATACACGTGTACAACAGAAGTAATGTGTAAATGAGAATAGTGCATGAATTTAAACTATGTTCATTCTAATAGACTTTGATAAACGGGCTTATCAGAGTAGTTTGGAATTCAGAATCAAAACTGCTGTGATTCATGAGCTATTCTATGGTAGCTTCTGTAGCTACAACATGTAGAGCTTTGCGTGGCTAGCACAACTCATTTCTGCCCACCTGCTTAACACGGAGAAACGCCAAGCTTCAAATCTCACTAGTACAGCCCATCTCGGCAAGTAACCGGCTAGTTGGCGTTGGCTGTTCCAATGGGGCGTTCCATCTCGATGAATCTCAGGGGGCCCAAAGTGATTTCGCATGGCCCCTTCTCCATGAAGCCGAACCGACGGTAGAAGGGCACCAGGTAGTCCTCGCACATGAGAATGGCTCTTTGCACATGCGCCAGGCCTTCTAAGTGCTGTAGATAGCACTGGAGCAGCTCAGAGCCCTTGCCCTGCTTCTGGAAGGCCTGGGATACAACCAGAACGTGAATGTGCACTGCTGTGCCGTGGGGCCTGTGCTGCACCATCGCCTCCTGCAGGTGGGAGGACTTCATATCATGACTTGGACATTACAAATAAGCTAGCAATAGTGTGTGGCAAGCAGGCTAAGGAGCTAGACAGCAGAGGTGTAAATTTCAGGTCCACAAAGTCCAGACCAATCCAAAATCCAGACCAAGATTTTGTTTCAACCAACTAATTGAGCACTCTGTGACTGTGACTCTCTATACTTAACTGGTTGGTTGAAACAGAATCTTGGTCTGGATTTTTACTTTCTGGACCTGAAATTTTCACCTCTGCTAGACACATAACCAAAACAATCCTGGTTTAATTTGACTCATCTACATTCTCGACAAATGTTCTTCATTCATTACTAATGTCCTTTTAAAACTCCTACAGTTAAACTACGTAATATCTAGTATTTTTGCTTTCTTGCATTTCACTCTATTCATTTTCTATGCTCGCTAACCACTGCAGCACAGCGCCACCCTTTGGTAATATTAAGCAACCCTAAATCTATAGGAGAGTGATTTCGGTGGCTCCCTAAATGCCCACAGCACACTGTTGCCAGTGATGGTCTGTGACAGAAACACACCTTACCTTGGTTAGCTTCTCCTGGTCCCACAAGGACCCGATGATGAGGGCTGCCAAGCGGGACTCCTCGAACCATCCCAGGGAGAGCTCAGGGCACTGGGATAGAAAATGCTTCACCTCATCTAGGTAAAGTGGACAGTGCCCCGTAACAGAAATGAAGACTGAGACACAAGAAAGAGAATACAGTGCCATTAGGGAAACACACCCGCGGAATTGCCCTTTTAGGTACAGCGCCATTAGGGAAACACACCCGCGGAATTGCCCTTTTAGGTACAGCGCCATTAGGGAAACACACCCGCCTATTGCATAGACTACGGGCACAAGGCAGGGAACAGCCCAGATCGAAAGGGCACACGCACACACCATTCATTCACACAAGTACACCTACAGGCAATTTGGTAATCTCAGCACGTTCTTGGATGGTAGGGGAACACCGGAGTGTCTGGAGGACACCCCCTGAGGACAGGGGGAGAACATGCAAACTTCACACACCTGGAGCCATGGCGGAAATTCGAACCCTGGACCCAGAGGGGTGAGACACCACCCTGCCACTTCTG
Organism: Petrocephalus schoutedeni; assembly: GCA_026780765.1. Taxonomy (NCBI): domain Eukaryota; kingdom Metazoa; phylum Chordata; class Actinopteri; order Osteoglossiformes; family Mormyridae; genus Petrocephalus; species Petrocephalus schoutedeni. The sequence continues at coordinate 2,177,342 of JAODKL010000051.1, forward strand.
AATAAGAATAATAATAATAATAGTATTTTTTTTATTGATAGTAGTTTTATTTTAAACCAGGTCAGCCATTTTCTATCTTAGCAGCATTAAACAGAAGGGATTTCGGGGCAGCTCACCTTCCTGTTCAATTTCGAACACGCTGAGGGCGTCCTGCAAG